>VSWD01000012.1:0-472500 GCA_033119305.1 Pinctada imbricata | reverse complement strand
CAGATGAACATTTTAAGGGGGGGGGGGCTTAAAATATGGTCCTTTGTACGTTCCTGTTTTGGCCTTGACCGGATTAGGTTGAGGGGGGGGGGGATTCCAGTCAAATTTACAGAAAAATACGAGCAAACACAAAAGGTGTATGATTTTGAAACTTTATATCAACGATCTAGTTTAAAGAGCTCAGCTAGAACTGGTCAGACCAAGGATTTATAAACAGTCCTGGTTATATTTCCTACATGTGGTTTTTTTTTTATTTCAAGCCATTTCAATTTTGTTATAAAACGGTTACATGAAAATAAATAACTCATTGCATATCGCCCAAAAGAAAAAAATCGATCTCGGCGTCGCCGATGTCAGATACAATCGTCCAAAGCCTGTTTCATAACATTTCAATAAAGAAAACCACTTTAATGTCGGACATCAAAATTATAATTTTGGAGAAATGTTCGGATGCCTCCAAATATTATCGTAAAATCCGAGGAGTGTTCTGGATTGAGAAACTTAATAACGTGAAGCCATCCGGATTGAACACACAAAATCGCCCATGGGAATACTTTGGCCGGTTTATTGACCTTTTTAGAAGCGTTTGCGTCAAGCAAAATACGTCCATTAAAGGAAAATCTTACAACGTCAAAGTGACATTAAGAATTTGGCGCGATGACGTCAATGACGTCATAGAAGCACAGTAAACAAAATACTCAAACGAAGATGTCGGCTTTCCTCAAAAGATTCCGCGGTTACGCCGAGTTGTCGATGCTATTTCGTAATCTGCTTTACGAAAAATTATGTCAATAAATTTAACTTGTAAACAAAAATTGAGTATACAGGGATCACCCTAGGCCGCGATTTTGCGATATTCTCGCATTTTTTACTCAAATATCGCATTTTTGCTGCTCTGTTGCGCTAAAAAATCGCGTACCTCCTTTGCATAAATCGCACTTTGATTGATACAATGCGACAGAACAAGTGTTTCGTCTTTAATTTTCAAAATTGTAAGCCGATTATTCGAATTCCGCGTGGGACATCACGTACGTATTTATGAAAACTCGGCAGGTATTGATGACTCTGTATATATACATACCCAATCTTTCCCCGAAATTCCCGTTTCTCGTACTTGACGTTTGTATGCGGGCATTTTTTCCGTAGATGCGAGCATTTAGTTTTACGTTTTTCTAGTGGTTGTCAGCGGTACGTGCTCTTTTGTCATTATGATACCAAAGACTCAATAGAGTATGAAATATTTCAATGCAGTCTTGTTATTGACTTTTGTTTGCATAGAAAATGACCGGAAAAGAAAATTACTATATATAGTATACATACAAACACAGTTGAAACTCTTTCATAGTATGGGGTACGCAAGTAGACCGGCTATGTACTCGAAACGTGTCGGCTTGTGGCCAGTACTCAACAATAACTACGGGTTAGTATCTTCAATGACTTGTAAACAGTTTATAAGTCCTTGAAATCGTCAATGTGAAAAATAGTTATACAAATTCCTTAAAAATATTTACAATGCGTGAATTTTAAGTCTTGACGTGCACCCCAATGACCCCATACTCGCAGATTAGACGTTTCCGTAAAATGACTTGTCACGACGCGCTGAAATCCGTTGGAACATTAAAAAAAACATTCACAAGACAATGTAATTTCCTTTGAATGAATAGATAATTCATATTTAACCAGCGATTGTTAATGAGGAAGGCCAACATTTTCTCTGAAGTTGTGAAAAAAGTCTCGTCGGTGACAAATTATAGCGGTGTATAAGAAACAAAGAATTAATTTTATTTGACCTCATTTGTCATTTAAAATGGCATTCAAACAATGGAAAAAATTCCATGGCGATTCTCACATTCAAATAATGTGTTGCTAGATGTGGACTCCACGGAAATAAAGGGAAACGGGAGTTTGATTTCTATTTCACATTTTTTTCATTCAAAATCTCATTGAAATCGAAAAAAATCTCATTGCTTTTTAGCAAATGAGATTTTTATCTCATTACTCTGCAGGGCTAGGGTGATCCCTGGTATAACATATACGTATACTCTGAGTCGAGAGAAAAATTAAATGGCAATATTCAGCATCTCCGCAGTAACTCTGTCTGCGAGGGGACGAAAGTTTTTGAAAGCATAGTAGTACATTCTCATTCTTTGATTCAGCATATTTTCTCACTAAGGTAAGTGTATACGCGTTACCATAAGGGCGAGCTTCGCTCGCAAAGGCCCTTCGGGCCTTTGCAGCGAGCTCCGCTCGCTATGAAGGGAAGATGATCTTCTTTTTGATTACTTCGAAAAAATCCATTCAAAATATGAAAGAAGCCTGTTAATAGCACAAGATAATACTATTTTATGTCATTTGTCTGTCTCTATACACGTATTTGACATCGAGATGGTGGCCATCTTGGTTGCAATTTTTATTTTTTTCTAATTCCCATGACAACCATAAAAAAGGTCATGCCATAAGGAAACAAGAGGCCCAAGGGGGCCACATCGCTCACCTGAGTTGCAGACTAAGGGTAAAAAGTCACAAAAATACTTCTACAGATCGAAGCCCTTTACAGCCATATTTGTTTACCTATCGACAAGAAAAACACAAACGTGGCAGAGGACCTTGAGTACTTCCTTCCTGTAAAGTTTCATGAACTTCTGTGCAGCGGTTGCAGAGAAGATTTCGAAAATGTGTCAGCCAATCAGAGTCCTCGGCGGCCATATTTGTTGACCAATCAGCACAAAAAACACAAACTTGGTAGAGGACCTTGAGTACCTCCTTCAAGTAAAGTTTTATTAAATTCTGTGCAGCGGTTGCAGAGGAGATGTCGAAAATGTGTCAGCCAATAAGAGCCCTCGGCAGCCATATTTGTTGACCGATCGGCACAAAAAACACAAACTTGGTAGAGGACCTTGAGTACTTCCTTCCTGTAAAGTTTCATGAAATTCTGTGCAGCGGTTGCAGAGGAGATGTCGAAAATGTGTCAGCCAATCAGAGCCCTCAGCGGCCATATTTGTTGACCAATCGGCACAAAAAACACAAACTTGGTAGAGGACCTTGAGTACTTCCTTCCTGTAAAGTTTCATGAAATTCTGTGCAGCGGTTGCAGAGGAGTTGTTGAAAATGTTAAAAGTTTACGCCAGACGGACAACGACGACGACGACGGACGGACGGACGACGGACGGACGGACGACGGACGGCGCGCTATGACAATAGCTCACTTGAGCTTCGCTCAGGTGAGCTAAAAAATGATATATGGTGATAAAGGGTTTGTAATGCTTTCTTTAAAAAAATATTGAAACAAACCATGTATTTTACACAATTTTAGCGCTTTTGGTGCCATTTATTTCTATATATCATAATACAAGACTAATTACAAAATCAGCTCCAATTTGCAACATTCAAAATGCGATATCTCTGGTTTTAATGCATATTTTTTCATCAAATAAAAAGCATTTTGCTCTTTAATCTTTGTACCTTCTGAAAAAGCATTTAACATGCCTACTGATCATTTCAATAAAATCCACCTGAACCCCCTATTTAAGGTGTAAACAAGTGAATATTTACCTTTTCCTTGAATGCACATGTGCAACTGCACTCGTAAATGCAACGCTGAGTTTCCGATTTTAAGATCCAATGTTCGTTTTCGTACGTAAACATTACGATATCCGTCAACACAAGTGCGCAACGTCTTCGTTTTCACACATTCTAAATAAAACTGCTCAATTTGGTCCATTTTAAAGCTAGAACGAGCTTTAAAAGCTAGATCTAGCTTTAATAGCTAGATTTGCCGTTTCCCCGACCTGGTCATGGGTTGAGGTAAATCAATCTCACCCCCTGACATCATCAATCTCACCCTCTGAAGTCATCGCTACCAACGTGACGTTATGGAAGTAAGGCAACAAGCGGTCCATAGAATTGCAGAAAACACCGAAAACACCCTAGTATTTACAGAAAACACCGATAAATGTACAGAAAACACCCATATATCATTCAAAAACACCCTCAGGATGGTAAAGTGGACCGATTTACATATACTACCAAAGTTTCATCTGTGTAAATTGCATTTTGAATGACTTAGGACAGATTAATCATGTTAATATTTGATACACACATTCTATTTTTAGATCCGCGCGTCATATCGTTTTTCATCTATTTCATTCCTGTGCCTGTGCATTTTTTAATGACTTTTTTTGGTTTTTGTTTCTTGTTTGTTTGTTTTTTTTTTCAAACTAGAATACCTTACCCATTCACGTTTGAAACAACAAAAGGAATGAAAAGGGGAGGGGGTCATATTTGTCCACTTTGAATATTATTTTTTATGTATTTTGTTATTTATCTATTTCTACTTCTTATTATTTTGATTTTATTTATTTATTTTTTTTTTATTATTATTTTTTTTTTTATGAATCATTATGCTTCAATCATTAAGTATGTTTGATTCGCCGACTTTGTATGACCTCCTTTGACAAAAAAATCTTTGATCTTAAACGCATTATAGTATGTGAAACGAACTTTACAATATCTAATTGAAATTATTCAACTTTTTCAGGGAGAGATGTCCATCTGAAAGATTCGTTGCAACAATGGTTATACCAGAATATGAAGAAGATCCTTATTATAATTATTATGATTTTCTTTTTTCATTCTAGAAATGTACAAACTTCCTAATTCTTGTTTGTTTTACAGTATGAATATGTTATGATCAAATGTACAATTGATGAAATAAAGATGAGATACTTCCTATAGAGTTTTATACATTGAATTCGATTGCAGCATCACCGTTACACATATTTCATTTAGGGTAAACTGGTCAAATTTCGACCACATTTCGACCCCGACTATTGTTTTTCCTTCAGCCAGATGTTTTCAATTACAAGGGCGGATTTAGGGGGGTGGGGGGTCGGGAAAAAACCCCGGTTTCCGGTTTTTTGTGGTTTTTTGTGTGTGTGTGTGTTTTTTTTTTTTTTTTTTTTTGTAACATTAGCACTCAAAAAAATCCTGCAAACGTAGTAACCAGACTTGTCAGAATGACAACATAGCTCGCCGGTGGCAACCATATGTAAATTGCAACAACAACAATAAAAAAGGTCTTATCACAAGGAATGCACATGTGAAATATCAAAGCCCTATCACTAACCATTCAAAAAATATGGCCAAGGTTAAAGTTTTTCAAAAGTAGGTCAATCATCTCCAAGGTCAAGGTCACAAGGTCAAAAATTTTGGTATCCATGGAAAGGTCTTGTCACAAGGAATACACATGTGAAATATCAAAGCCCTATCACTTACCATTCAAAAAATATGGCCAAGGTTAAAGTTTTTCAAAAGTAGGTCAATCATCTCCAAGGTCAAGGTCACAAGGTCAAAAATTTTGGTATCCATGGAAACGTCTTGTCACAAGGAATACACATGTGAAATATCAAAGCCCTATCACTTACCATTCCAAAATATGACCAAGGTTAAAGTTTTTCAAAAGTAGGTCAATCTCCAAGGTCGAGGTCACAAGGTCAAAAATTTTGGTATCCATGGAAAGGTCTTGTCACAAGGAATACACATGTGAAATATCAAAGCCCTATCACTTACCATTCCAAAAATATGGCCAAGGTTAAAGTTTTTCAAAAGTAGGTCAATCTCCAAGGTCAAGGTCACAAGGTCAAATATTTTGGTATCCATGGAAAGGTCTTGTCACAAGGAATACACATGTGAAATATCAAAGCCCTATCACTTACCATTCCAAAAATATGGCCAAGGTTAAAGTTTTTCAAAAGTAGGTCAATCTCCAAGGTCAAGGTCACAAGGTCAAAAATTTTGGTATCCATGGAAAGGTCTTGTCACAAGGAATACACATGTGAAATATCAAAGCCCTATCACTTACCATTCCAAAAATATGGCCAAGGTTAAAGTTTTTCAAAAGTAGGTCAATCATCTCCAAGGTCAAGGTCACAAGGTCAAAAATTTTGGTATCCATGGAAAGGTCTTGTCACAAGGAATACACATGTGAAATATCAAAGCCCTATCACTTACCATTCAAAAAATATGGCCAAGGTTAAAGTTTTTCAAAAGAAGGTCAATCTCCAAGGTCAAGGTCACAAGGTCAAAAATTTTGGTATCCATGGAAAGGTCTTGTCACAAGGAATGCACATGTGAAATATGAAAGCCCAATCTGTATTGGTTTAAAAGTTATAAGCAAGGTTAAAGTTTTTGTGCACGCGCACGCAGACGCAGACGCAGACGCAGACGCCGACGCCGGGGGTATGACAATAGCTCTCCGGACATTCGTCCCGGCGAGCTAAAAATTGCTTAATGCCCAACAGAATTCACCATTTTGAATCAAAATTTACAAAAATTTTGTGATCGTATTACTATATCGATTCGATACCTCATCAATATTGCAGTACTTATGGATATATATATACATACAGACATTCGCGAAGTTTTTGTAAAGGGTTTTCTGTTTATTTTATGCTCGAAAAATTGTCCTCTTTCCAAGTAGTTACTGTATTTGTTATCTCAATTTTTAAATTCTACCCGAAATTAACAAAGCATGTTCACAGGCATAAAGAAATATACGCTACAGGTATTTGTATGATGAAAAGTCATTTCACTGAACAAAATACTAGTATAGCAGCATTCAACAGAGGGGAGATGGATCGGATGGAAACTTCCTCAAGGGCAGATCTAAAGAGTCGGGGCGTAAAGAGGGGATCAGGATCCCCCTTCCTGTGATTTTTTCCCAAAATTCCTTATTTTTCCGTTGTTATGTTACATGGAATATTTTATTTGGAAACTTGTTAATAACGGCATCGAATAATCTGATCCACAGGCTGCCTATGTCATTAACAAGTTTCCAAATAAAATAAAAGTATATGGTGATAATCTTTTTTTATCTATTAATTTTCCAATTTTTATAAAAACAATTTACATGCAAGTGACAACATCTGCAAACTTCACATAACTTCATTTTCAAGATGGGTACGGTTACTTTGCCTGCTGCAGAATTTGCACGAAAGATTTTTGCTTTCTGTATATTTTCTGTTTTGTTTTTAATGATAAACAAAGATAATCACAGCACTCAGATAGGCTAGGTAAGATGATTTTTACATCATGCAAAGCTTTGGCATTCCATGTTATTTCACGTACCCGAGTTGTATATATATGTGTATAAAAGGTACATAAAAAAGGAGATGGGAAAATGTTGGTTTACAAAAAAAAAAAATTAACACGGACGGCGATTAAATGAATTCTGCAACAATGTACTGTTTATTCGATTGACTGACATTTAACCCCCACTAATTAACATTGGGTGTGAAAGAGGCCCGAAAGGGGATAATAGTATCCTGTATTTATGTAATGTACGTGCATGCATCGAATGTGATCAAATTATTCATTAAAAAAAAAAAACGATAAAAACAATTATGACAACATGTTATATTCTAAAATTTGTGCGTCTAAACTATGACGTACAGAAAAACGTGCAATGAACTCCAATATAAAACGAAAAAAAAACCCTTTATGAACCATTTTGAACCAATTGATCAGGCCCGGGTAGAAATGTTTTACTTACTAGAAATCGGTTTTTTTTTTCGGACAATAGTTGTATGGCCAAACAAAAAGAAAATAAAAAATTATGATCTTCACTTTCACTCCCTGAAAAAAAACGGTATATAGTGATACATGTACAGTTTGATAATCAAGATTTTATTTTTCGTTTTTAAGGAGGAGTCGCTTCTTCTCTTCCTCTTCATGTAAAAATTACTTATATATATAGGGATCGAATTCCGGACCCTTATATACCATAAAACATTTTCCTTACTTTCCTATTTTTCATTCAATTTTCCCCAGATTTTGTATCCGTATTCATATTTTTTTCTTCTTTCCTTCTCTTCTAAAAAAAAACCCTACTTTTATTCACCGATTCTTTTGAATTAGTTTTTTTTAATGACACTTTTCACATTTGTTTTATATCTGAGCGAAGATTTTTCAATCAAGTCTCAAAGTTAACATAAAATTAATTAGTCAATCAATATATGTTCTTCTTCATTAATATGATATGAGTGTGCCTAGTCAAGAAGTATGAGATATGTATGGTTGATTCAATTACCGTACGTTTGTATGATTTTTCTTATTATAGTATTATCATAATGACAATGTACATGTAACACTGGATTACCATACTGTATACAAAGTATCAATAAATCATCATCATCATCATCATCATCATATTTAATTAATGAATTCCATGCAATTCTCCGTATGACCGCATTCGGCGATATCACGCTCTGATGATTTTCACACCTTCCATGTACAGCAGATACCCCTGCATGATTGAATTACATGTGTGTACTTGTCAAAACAACGATTTGTTTATTGGGATGTTACACAAGCTGGTCGAATAACATGAAGCGACTTTTCGATTCGCTCGATTTGGCCGATGTTTATGACAACTGCGCAATATCCGATTTGGCTCAGGTCGAAAGTAGAATTTACCGTAACTTTGTCAACACTTGGCACGAAGATCTTCAAAATATATCAAAACTCAGAACTTACCGAGTGATAAAACACGACTTTCAGACTGAACCTTACATTATCATGGATCTACCGAAGCCCGAAAAGTCGGTTATGGCTATGCTTCGTTGCGGAATTCTACCACTCAGAATTGAGACTGGACGGTACTCTGGTGAACCCGTTGAAGAACGTATTTGTAATTTTTGTGACAAAAACGATGTCGAGGACGAACGACACTTTATTTTCCATTGTTCATTGTATGAAACCATAAGAAATAACTTTCTTGTTAAAATTGAATCACAAAATATTTCTACATTTGATGATAATTTCTTTAATTTCATAATGCATAACCATCCAAGAAAATTAGCAAATTATTTAAAGAATGCTTTTGAAATAAGACAAAACAAAGTAAGAAGAACATTTTCTCTTTCAAACTCATAAATGCGTAAAATTTTATTCATATTTTCTATTTGAAGTGACTTATAGGTCCGTTGGGCCGGATGTTTGTATCATCTGTTATATGTCTCTGTTTTCACTCATTTTGTATACACATGTCACTATAATAAACAATTTACTTTACTTACTTACTTACTTACACAAGCGCAACAGACTTACACTACCAATACAAAAAAAAAAAAAAAAAAAAAAAAACCCAACCCAAAAACAGGTAATCACAGATTAGGAAGCTCACTTCGTGGCAGCAAAATTCAATTCAAACATATTTCTAAGTACATGTATATTGGCTTTTTTTTTATATCGAGGTGAGCTAATGACAATAAATAAATAATTAATCAATAAATGTTTTCAGCAAATGCATGTACCTTCGAAAGACGTTGGGTATTATGATGCCATATCTTAAATTTCCATTCAAATGCGTAAATGATGAAGAAAGATGAAATAAAAAATAAAACCCCTAGATATATTTTGACCCATTTTCAGCAAAAATCGGCAAAATTCGCCCCCTTGACCCGTAAATCCATTATTTTTGACAAGTTAAGGAACTCCAACTTTAAAATCAGTCTCATTTTATTTTGCATTCCTTACTAGTCTTTTATCAACGTCTTGATTTATTGAAATATCTTAAATTGACGAGTTTAAAGATGAAAAAAAGTCCCCAACACAACCTAGGGCAATATCGACAATTGGTTGTAATTTCAAAGAAGAAATTCAAAATTTCTGTCCGATTATTCCAATGTGACATATATGATATGCCACAGCACAGTACACATTCGTGTATCTGAACCCCTGTACAATCCGTGCATCCTCAGGTTTCGAAAATTCCTGACAAATAATTTATAAAAATTGCAGAGATGTAAAAAAGAGTATAACATCCTCTGTACTATAAAATGAAACAAACTTAGTTCAAATTCAACTCATCTAGAAAGACAGATGACAGACGGACATGTCTCACACTTCCAAATTTTGTTAGTCTGGGAGAATACATACAAATATGGTGCCATTGGGACCAAGGAGCTACTCCAGGACATTATAAATACGGTAGAGAGGCGGAGACGTGCCGGAATGATCCCCGGAGAAACGTGGAAATAATGTGAATTTTGTAACGAGACAAAAAATAATTCCAGCAGCAAATCTTGAAACTGGATATCATTTATAGTGTAGTAAAACAAATGTTGAAAAGAAGGAGGAAAATGTTGAAAAGATGGAATTTAAAAAAAAAAACCTTGAAATTTACTTAGTCCAAGGGTGGAAACTTCGTTAATTATGGATAAAAAGCAATGAAACTCATCTTTACATGCATCGGAGAGAGCATGTACATATACTCAGTATTTTCTATTACAGGTAATATCATCACGTCTTCCACTTGATTCCACCAATGCTGTCGAGATTTCTTAAGACGATTTTTTGGTTGATGATAATTTCATGTCATCTGCTACGCAAAGGTCACTGATCACCGAATCTGTTGTCTGCCTGTCCGTCTGGTAGTCACACTTTAACATAAACAACTGTAATTTGATATGCCGTGTACATTTATCAAACTTTCAGAGATAGCCGAGCATGATAAGATTCAACATTCATTGGTGATCAAGGCCCACATCACATATCTTGGCTAACCATGCTACATAGGCGACATTCTTGAACAGTGTTCGGCGATTCAGATATTCGATAGCATATATTTGGGTGGTTAACTCTTGGGGGGGGGGGTATTTTTCTGGGATAGAAAGAACAAAAAGCAGAGGAGATAACAGTTGATACTGTGCTACTGGTTAATAAGAATTTTGAAACGTTTGTAACCTCACACTTTTTTTGTTCTAAATACTACTTAAGGAAATGTGTACGCTGTCAGAAAACGATGAAAATATGCTCTAAATTGCACCCTTTTCTATCATATGTGTTACTTTCTTATGTCAACCCCTCTCTCCAAATTATCAAGAATTTCGGTTGACGATATGAAGTGACTTTAATTCAAATTCTCTTTCTCTCATCACATATTTTTTTTGGGTGCCACAATGGGGGGAGGGTACAACCCTCTATCCACTTGACTGGATCCGCCTATGATACATGCGCCCACCGTACGTCAAGACCATTCTTTTTTCCAGCTATTGATGGACACATATCAAATTATCAAATGAACTAGAATTAAGGAGATCGTACATTTCTTCCATAAATAATCTGAGTTCACTTTTCCCCCACATTTTTACATTGGTCCTCCCAAAAAAGTGTGGGAAAGGGTAAGTGATCTCTGATTATTCCATAAATTAACTCAAAGTTTTTCATTTACATTGTATTTATTTCTATGATGAAAGGCATGATAAGTATGAATGCAATATTAAATTTACATATTCTGTATATCCTCGATCTGTCCCTGAAAAAAGAAATTAAAAAATCTCAATTAGATCCATATTGCACAATTCAATAATGCTCAAGATGTGTGATTTCATTCATTCATTCATTCATTCATTCATTCATTCATTCATTCATTCATTCATGAATAAATAAATAAATAAGTCTAATGCCCGTGAATCAAACATACTTAATGACTGAAGCATAATGATTCATAAAAAAAAAAATAGATAAATAAATAAAATCAATCAAATAAAAAAAATAGAAACAGATAAATAAATAAATAAATAAAACATACATAAAAAAATTAATAATATTCAAATTGGACAAAACTGAACACCCCCCCCCCCTTTTTTTTTAAATTCCTTTTGTTGTTTCAAACGTGAATGGGTGGGGTGTTCTAGTTTCTAAAATATAAAAAACCAAACAAACAAACAAATCAAAAAAGCCATATTACTTATGCTCAGGAATGAAATAGATGAAAAACGATATGACGCGCGGATCTAAAAATAGAATGTGTGTATCAAATATTAACATGATTAATCTGTCCTAAGTCATTCAAAATGCAATTTACACAGATGAAACTTTGGTAGTATATGTAAATCGGTCCACTTTACCATCCTGAGGGTGTTTTTGAATGATATATGGGTGTTTTCTGTACATTTATCGGTGTTTTCTGTAAATACTAGGGTGTTTTCGGTGTTTTCTGCAATTCTATGGACCCGGCAACAAGCAAGTGATTACAACATATAAGTTGTTATTTTCTAATTAGACGACGTGGGAGAAAAACAATCAAACACCACCGCGAGGGAGGGATGGCTTCTTTTCAACCCGCGTGTAAAAATTTTGCTTGTCCATGACTCGGCAAGCCTTGTCATGGACTTGCAAAATTTGTACACTCGGGTTGAGAAATCGCCATCCATCCCTCACGGTGGTGTAAGATATTATTATACGAGCTGCTGAATAAAAAAATCACAGAAATTTCAATACTTCATGCATGAAACCCAGAAGATATTAGGCAAATATATCAATTATAGTATATTATTTTACGTGTCACGGGATCTTCAGCGACATCCTCTGGAGATTCTGCAGGCCTTCCTCGCTTACTACGACGTGGAGTCAAAGGTTCGGACATTACGTCTGCAAAAAGAGAGACTGTTGTAACGTTGCTTTCTCTTATTCAACTTAGTACATCTCTATATAATACCTTAATTTTTGAAAATTAGTAAATGAATATAAAGCAATGCTGTCTTGAAGAATTTTCTGTCTTACCACTGTGTACAAGCAGAGCAGCTAGGAAAAAGACAAAGATGTTTTTGTCACGTGTTAAAATTCCGCGGGAAATACTTTACGACATACCACCGACATATTTTCTCATAGTGTTCTCTATAAAGCAAAAACGTTGGCCATAAAATTTAATTTTATTCACAATAAAACTAAATTTATAATTTTTATCAACATATTGCATAAAAAATCATTTTCTTCAACCTGCTGAAATTACGACATCACATCAAAGTGAAAGAAGACCTCATGGATCTGGAATCGAATCTGAGTTGTGCAACTAGATAAAATGTATCGATTGATTCGCTAAATCTTCTGATTGTCAAAACAACTGGAACATGAAGTGTAAAAGGTGGCTTGATTTAATGTTAAGACTCAATTCCATCCGATTTAAGGGTCCACAAACTTTTGTCACTAGAAATATCTCGAGGCAGACAGATGGAGATTTCCCAAATAACAAAGATTTACAATCTGGTGTACAAAAGAAACAATATGTATCCCGTAGGATGATGAAACGATTTGAAGTGGAAGAAAAACACAATGTTCTAGATGCAAAGTCGGTTCCGAGTGGAAGGGATAGGACGACTCCCTCAGATAATATTGAAAATCGAACAGAATATAACAGAGGGGATCAGAAGCTAGAGAGAAACAGAGAGGGGTCTAGAGTTGAAAGATATGCATATAGACCAGAAGGAGTTAATCCAGAGAAAACAAGTATTATGTTATTTCCAGGCCAAGGAAGTCAGTTTGTTGGAATGGGCCAGAAAATTATGCAATATCCTCAAGTTCGCCAATTATATGACAGGGCTAGTGAACATTTAGGATATGATTTACTTGATATTTGCCTCAATGGGCCCAAAGAGACTCTTGATAAAACAGAATATTGTCAGCCAGCAGTGTTTGTTACGTCGTTGGCCACAATAGAGGTTTTGAAGGAGACAAATCCAAAGGTGTTATTTTTAAAATTTCCTCTTTATTTGCTTAAATGTATCTAAGTTATGCTTGAAGGTCAACTCCAAGGAAGTGTTTTACCCCCTTAAATAATGTGTTAATTAATTATTTATATATTTTATTTACATTCAAGTTGCTATTTACATCTTTAGGTCTTATTTACAGGCCAAATCGATCATGTGATATCTATTCATATTCAATAGAGTGTATTGTATTGTATAGTATTGTATTGTATCTTTACATTTACAGGCCTTTGATCATGTGATTGCCACTGCTGGATTCAGTCTCGGTGAGATTACAGCGTGTGTATTTGCTGGCATTCTTTCATTTGATGATGGTAATTATACATACATCAGTAGCCACCAAATTACTGTAAACATTATCCATATTTGTCATGAAAGGAAAATTCCAGCAACTTTTAATATGAGAATCTTTGCTGTCTAGCTAAAAATAACTCTTCTATCACAATAGGTTTTGTTTTTAATGACAGATTCTTTTAACTTTAACTTTGTTTAATAGAGCAACAGATATGACATTAATTGTGTTTTGAAATCTTATTTTCAAGAAAAGTGGATCTCATAAACTTTGACTAGATATACCTCTTCTATACTAACAGTGTTCTAGGATTAAATTACCCGTTACCCATGAATCCTGTATTTTCAATGTACATGTAACAATATTTCTGGACATGAAATTTTATTTGACGGTATTTGCCAAGATGTGCAATAGAATATTAAC
Source organism: Pinctada imbricata (assembly GCA_033119305.1). Taxonomy (NCBI): domain Eukaryota; kingdom Metazoa; phylum Mollusca; class Bivalvia; order Pterioida; family Pteriidae; genus Pinctada; species Pinctada imbricata. The sequence continues at coordinate 458,238 of VSWD01000012.1, read as the reverse complement.
AACCCCTCTTTATTCTGTCTGAACGTTTTGTTGGGGTAATCTATGTGATTGAGCTCCCTTGCATTGTAAGCACATTTTTGGTGGGCACTTACCCGTTGGTAAGTGGGTTTTGCATAATGTCCTAGAACACTGTACTAATATATGATTAAGACGCTATGTAATAAAATAATGATGGACCTTTCACTCAGTTAATACGGTGAAATATTGACTGAATTTGAAAAGAGTAGCATGTCTTTTGTTGTTGCTTTCATTATTTTCAAATTCAGTGATTATCACATCATATTCACTTAGTAAAGATTCCATAATTGTTTTATGGTAGTACAAGGGCTGATTGATATAATGTGAGCCTCGGTTTTCTGGGATGCAGAAGGTATTCTGCTGATAGATTATCTCAAAAAAGGACAAACAATCCATGGCACATACTATGCTTCACTTCTGACACAGTTACGGGAAAATACTAAACTTGAGCGCCGCAGAAAGCTCACTAATTTAAGGTTTGTTGTTCCATCAGGACAATGCTCCTGTTCACAAGTCTGTCACTGCCATGGCTTCCATTCATGATTGTGGCTTTAATTTGATTGAGCATCCGCCTTATTCACCTGATCTTGACTTTCATCTATTCCCAAAACTTAAAGCAGCTATTTTTGGTACCCATTTTCAGTTCGATGATGACGTCATACTTGCCGTGGATGGCTTTCTGACCATTCAAGATAAGGAGTTCTTTAAAAGTGGTATTTGAGGCCCTTAGACACCAGTGGCAAAAGTGTATAGATACTGAAGGGGATTATTTAGAAAATAATGCAAATTGTCTGATAAAATTCAAATTCTTCGATACGAGGCTCACAAAATATCAATCAGCGCTCGTACCTAAAATGGAAGTTTTATGTGACTTGTTAAATTAGAATAGCAATTCATTAATAGTTCATGGCAGTCTTTTCATTGTAAATTAATTTTTTTCATATTAACAGCTCTGAAGTTGATCTCTGTAAGAGCTTCAGCCATGCAGGAGGCATCGGAGGAAGTGAATTCAGGAATGATAACTCTGAAACTATTTTACGCATCTCGACTTCCACTAGCCATAGACTGTGCTATAGAGTACTGCAGATTCAAACTGAATATGGAGAATCCCATAGTTAGAATAGCTAATTATCTCAGTCCTGAATACCAAGTAGTAGCTGGGCATGATGAGGTAATGTTGAACAAGACAATGTTAAGAAAAGCATCCTCGATCAGAATGCATATTCCTGAAATCAGAACTAAAACTTTTACTCATACATGAATTAACTTACTCATACATCATATGCAGTACAAAAATAAGTTATGTTGGATATTTATTTTACAAATTCAGTAAGTGACCTTGACCTCCGACATTGAAAATGTCTGAAAATTTAGATCATAATTCGGAGTATAGAAATGAAAAACCTTGAGACAAACTAAGACCATCTGTGTAACAATATCCTTGACCTTTGACCTATGACCATAATTTTTATTATTTGAAAATCAATTGCTCTTCGTATTTAATTAATCTTACTTCATATTGCATATTTCACAGGCATTGGAGTTCATTATTGAAAATGCAGAAGATTTTAACCTCAGAAGTATACGACGATTGCCCGTTAGTGGCGCGTTTCATACCCAGTTAATGAATCCAGCTAGAGAGGAAGTTAGAAAAGTTGTACGACGCTTGACATTAAATCCACCAAAATTTCCTGTACACACAAATATCAATGGAAAGGCCCCTACGAAAATCACCACAATTGAGAGAAATCTCTCCGACCAAATAGTAAAACCGGTCTCATGGATCCAGACGATGATGATATTGTATAGACGTCACCCTGGCACACCCTACCCACAGACTTATGAGTGCGGACCCGGTAAACAGCTTGGACATTTACTCTACTTAACAAACAGACCTGCAAGGGCAAACTATCATAAAATTGAAGTGTGATTGATAAATGTCTAGATGTGTTATTTTTAAAGATAGTTTATACAATGAATACAGTAATAAACGGTGTACTTTTTGTCTTCCATCATCAAGATGTTCTTGCTTCCATAATTGAGATATGGTGCAAAATATTACGGTAACTGAGGGAGACTTGTTCATGACTGGACAACAATCTATGAAGTGAAGAAGTTTGTCATTCAATCAATTTCTCATTTTGGCTAAGCTTATTTGGAGAGAACTTTTTACAATTACTTGTAAATGTTCATGATGATTGACCATGATGTGATGAATCTAATGCAGCAATTTATTTTTATCTTGACCTTTGACCTTTGACCTAGTGGTCTTGACCTTTAAGTTTGGAATACTTTCAAAAACTTTAAAGTTAATTTATTATGTTGAAAATGGGTCAGTCAGTTAGAGCCTTTGGCATACAGATGTGCCCGAAATACAAACTTGGTAAAGAACCTGGAGTATGTGTTTCCTTTGAGGTTTGATGAAATTGCAGAGGATAAAAAAATGAAACACAGAATTGGTAAAAGACCTTGACTATTCCTCTAACTTAAGAGTTTGTTTTGTTCTATACAGTAGCCACAGAGGTGAGGTTACACTTACTTGAGTTTGTGTTAGTTCTATACAGTAGCCACAGAGGTGAGGTTACACTTACTTAGAGTTTGTGTTAGTTCTATACTGTAGCTACAGAGGTGAGGTTACACTTACTTAGGGTTTGTGTAGTTCTATACAGTAGCTACAGAGGTGAGGTTACACTTACTTAGAGTTTGTGTAGTTCTATACAGTAGCTACAGTAGTGATGTTACACTTACTTAGAGTTTGTGTTATTCTATACAGTAGCTACAGAGGTGAAGTTACACTTACTTAGAGTTTGTGTTGTTCTATACAGTAGCTACAGAGGTGAGGTTACACTTATTTAGAGTTTGAGTAGTTCTATACAGTAGCTACAGAGGTGAGGTTACACTCAATTAGAGTTTGTGTAGTTCTATACAGTAGTTACAGAGGTGAGGTTACACTTACTTAGAGTTTGTGTTGTTCTATACAGTAGCTACAGAGGTGAGGTTACACTTACTTAGAGTTTGTGTTATTCTATACAGTAGTTACAGAGGTGAGGTTACACTTACTTAGAGTTTGTGTTATTCTATACAGTAGTTACAGAGGTGAGGTTACACTTACTTAGAGTTTGTGTAGTTCTATACAGTAGCTACAGTAGTGATGTTACACTTACTTAGAGTTTGTGTTGTTCTATACTGTAGCTACAGAGGTGAGGTTACACTTACTTAGAGTTTGTGTTGTTCTATACAGTAGCTACAGAGGTGAGGTTACACTTAGGGTTTGTGTTGTTCTATACAGTAGCAACAGAGGTGAGGTTACACTTACTTAGAGTTTGTGTTGTTCTATACAGTAGCTACAGAGGTGAGGTTACACTTACTTAGAGTTTGTGTAGTTCTATACAGTAGCTACAGAGGTGAAGTTACACTTACTTAGAGTTTGTGTTGTTCTATACAGTAGCTACAGAGGTGAGGTTACACTTATTTAGAGTTTGTGTAGTTCTATACAGTAGCTACAGAGGTGAGGTTACACTCAATTAGAGTTTGTGTAGTTCTATACAGTAGTTACAGAGGTGAGGTTACACTTACTTAGAGTTTGTGTTGTTCTATACAGTAGCTACAGAGGTGAGGTTACACTTACTTAGAGTTTGTGTTGTTCTATACAGTAGCTACAGAGGTGAGGTTACACTTACTTAGAGTTTGTGTTGTTCTATACAGTAGCTACAGAGGTGAGGTTACACTTACTTAGAGTTTGTGTTGTTCTATACTGTAGCTACAGAGGTGAGGTTACACTTACTTAGGGTTTGTGTTGTTCTATACAGTAGCTACAGAGGTGATGTTACACTTACTTAGAGTTTGTGTAGTTCTATACAGTAGCCACAGAGGTGAGGTTACACTTACTTAGAGTTTGTGTTGTTCTATACTGTAGCTACAGAGGTGAGGTTACACTTACTTAGAGTTTGTGTTGTTCTATACTGTAGCTACAGAGGTGAGGTTACACTTACTTAGAGTTTGTGTTGTTCTATACTGTAGCTACAGAGGTGAGGTTACACTTACTTAGAGTTTGTGTTGTTCTATACAGTAGCTACAGAGGTGAGGTTACACTTAGGGTTTGTGTTGTTCTATACAGTAGCTACAGAGGTGAGGTTACACTTACTTAGAGTTTGTGTTGTTCTATACAGTAGCTACAGAGGTGAGGTTACACTTACTTAGAGTTTGTGTTATTCTATACAGTAGCAACAGAGGTGAGGTTACACTTACTTAGAGTTTGTGTTGTTCTATACAGTAGCTACAGAGGTGAGGTTACATTTACTTAGAGTTTGTGTTGTTCTATACAGTAGCTACAGAGGTGAGGTTACACTTACTTAGAGTTTGTGTTGTTCTATACTGTAGCTACAGAGGTGAGGTTACACTTACTTAGAGTTTGTGTTGTTCTATACAGTAGCTACAGAGGTGATGTTACACTTACTTAGAGTTTGTGTTGTTCTATACAGTAGCTACAGAGGTGAGGTTACACTTACTTAGAGTTTGTGTTGTTCTATACTGTAGCTACAGAGGTGAGGTTACACTTACTTAGAGTTTGTGTTGTTCTATACAGTAGCTACAGAGGTGAGGTTACACTGGAGTTTGTGTAGTTCTATACAGTAGCTACAGAGGTGAGGTTACACTTACTTAGAGTCTGTGTTGTTCTATACAGTAGCTACAGAGGTGAGGTTACACTTACTTAGAGTTTGTGTAGTTCTATACAGTAGCTACAGAGGTGAGGTTACACTTACTTAGAGTTTGTGTAGTTCTATACAGTAGCCACAGATGTGAGGTTAGACTAACTTAGAGTTTGTGTAGTTCTATACAGTAGCCACAGAGGTGAGGTTACACTAACTTAGAGTTTGTGTTCTATACAGTAGCCACAGAGGTGAGGTTACACTTAGGGTTTGTGTAGTTCTATACAGTAGCTACAGAGGTGAGGTTACACTTAGGGTTTGTGTAGTTCTATACAGTAGCCACAGAGGTGAGGTTACACTCAATTAGAGTTTGTGTTCTATACAGTAGCCACAGAGGTGAGGTTACACTTAGGGTTTGTGTAGTTCTATACAGTAGCTACAGAGGTGAGGTTACACTTAGGGTTTGTGTAGTTCTATACAGTAGCCACAGAGGTGAGGTTACACTTACTTAGAGTTTGTGTAGTTCTATACAGTAGCTACAGAAGTGAGGTTACACTCAATTAGAGTTTGTGTTGTTCTATACAGTAGCCACAGAGGTGAGGTTACACTTACTTAGAGTTTGTGTTGTTCTATACAGTAGCCACAGAGGTGAGGTTACACTTACTTAGAGTTTGTGTTATTCTATACAGTAGCAACAGAGGTGAGGTTACACTTACTTAGAGTTTGTGTAGTTCTATACAGTAGCCACAGAGGTGAGGTTACACTTACTTAGAGTTTGTGTTAGTTCTATACTGTAGCTACAGAGGTGAGGTTACACTTACTTAGAGTTTGTGTAGTTCTATACAGTAGCCACAGAGGTGAGGTTACACGTACTTAGAGTTTGTGTAGTTCTATACAGTAGCTACAGAGGTGAGGTTACACTTACTTAGAGTTTGTGTTGTTCTATACAGTAGCAACAGAGGTGAGGTTACACTTACTTAGAGTTTGTGTTATTCTATACAGTAGCAACAGAGGTGAGGTTACACTTACTTAGAGTTTGTGTAGTTCTATACAGTAGCCACAGAGGTGAGGTTACACTTACTTAGAGTTTGTGTTAGTTCTATACTGTAGCTACAGAGGTGAGGTTACACTTACTTAGGGTTTGTGTAGTTCTATACAGTAGCTACAGAGGTGAGGTTACACTTACTTAGAGTTTGTGTAGTTCTATACAGTAGCTACAGTAGTGATGTTACACTTACTTAGAGTTTGTGTTGTTCTATACAGTAGCTACAGAGGTGAGGTTACACTTACTTAGAGTTTGTGTAGTTCTATACAGTAGCCACAGAGGTGAGGTTACACTTACTTAGAGTTTGTGTTAGTTCTATACTGTAGCTACAGAGGTGAGGTTACACTTACTTAGGGTTTGTGTAGTTCTATACAGTAGCTACAGAGGTGAGGTTACACTTACTTAGAGTTTGTGTAGTTCTATACAGTAGCTACAGTAGTGATGTTACACTTACTTGGAGTTTGTGTAGTTCTATACAGTAGCTACAGTAGTGATGTTACACTTACTTAGAGTTTGTGTTGTTCAATACAGTAGCTACAGAGGTGAGGTTACACTCATTTAGAGTTTGTGTTGTTCTATACAGTAGCCACAGAGGTGAGGTTACACTTACTTAGAGTTTGTGTTGTTCTATACTGTAGCTACAGAGGTGAGGTTACACTGGAGTTCGTGTAGTTCTATACAGTAGCTACAGAGGTGAGGTTACACTGGAGTTTGTGTAGTTCTATACAGTAGCTACAGAGGTGAGGTTACACTTACTTAGAGTCTGTGTTGTTCTATACAGTAGCTACAGAGGTGAGGTTACACTTACTTAGAGTTTGTGTAGTTCTATACAGTAGCTACAGAGGTGAGGTTACACTTACTTAGAGTTTGTGTAGTTCTATACAGTAGCCACAGATGTGAGGTTAGACTAACTTAGAGTTTGTGTAGTTCTATACAGTAGCCACAGAGGTGAGGTTACACTAACTTAGAGTTTGTGTAGTTCTATACAGTAGCCACAGAGGTGAGGTTACACTCAATTAGAGTTTGTGTTGTTCTATACAGTAGCCACAGAGGTGAGGTTACACTTAGGGTTTGTGTAGTTCTATACAGTAGCTACAGAGGTGAGGTTACACTTAGGGTTTGTGTAGTTCTATACAGTAGCCACAGAGGTGAGGTTACACTTACTTAGAGTTTGTGTAGTTCTATACAGTAGCTACAGAAGTGAGGTTACACTCAATTAGAGTTTGTGTTGTTCTATACAGTAGCCACAGAGGTGAGGTTACACTTAGAGTTTGTGTAGTTCTATACTGTAGCTACAGAGGTGAGGTTACACTTACTTAGAGTTTGTGTAGTTCTATACAGTAGCTACAGAGGTGAGGTTACACTTACTTAGAGTTTGTGTGTAGTTCTATACAGTAGCTACAGAGGTGAGGTTACACTTAGAGTTTGTGTAGTTCTATACAGTAGCAACAGAGGTGAGGTTACACTTACTTAGGGTTTGTGTAGTTCTATACAGTAGCAACAGAGGTGAGGTTACACTTACTTAGAGTTTGTGTAGTTCTATACAGTAGCTACAGAGGTGAGGTTACACTCAATTAGAGTTTGTGTAGTTCTATACAGTAGCCACAGAGGTGAGGTTACACTTACTTAAGGTTTGTGTAGTTCTATACAGTAGCCACAGAGGTGAGGTTACACTTACTTAGGGTTTGTGTAGTTATATACAGTAGCCACAGAGGTGAGGTTACACTTACTTAGAGTTTGTGTAGTTCTATACAGTAGCCACAGAGGTGAGGTTACACTTACTTAGAGTTTGTGTAGTTCTATACAGTAGCTACAGAGGTGAGGTTACACTTAGAGTTTGTGTAGTTCTATACAGTAGCCACAGAGGTGAGGTTACACTTACTTAGAGTTTGTGTAGTTCTATACAATAGCTACAGAGGTGAGGTTACATTTACTTAGGGTTTGTGTAGTTCTATACAGTAGCCACAGAGGTGAGGTTACACTTACTTAGAGTTTGTGTGTAGTTCTATACAGTAGCTACAGAGGTGAGGTTACACTTACTTAGGGTTTGTGTAGTTCTATACAGTAGCTACAGAGGTGAGGTTACACTTACTTAGGGTTTGTGTAGTTCTATACAGTAGCCACAGAGGTGAGGTTACACTTACTTAGAGTTTGTGTGTAGTTCTATACAGTAGCTACAGAGGTGAGGTTACACTTACTTAGGGTTTGTGTAGTTCTATACAGTAGCTACAGAGGTGAGGTTACACTTACTTAGGGTTTGTGTAGTTCTATACAGTAGCTACAGAGGTGAGGTTACACTTACTTAGAGTTTGTGTAGTTCTATACAGTAGCTACAGAGGTGAGGTTACACTTACTTAGGGTTTGTGTAGTTCTATACAGTAGCTACAGAGGTGAGGTTACACTTACTTAGGGTTTGTGTAGTTCTATACAGTAGCTACAGAGGTGAGGTTACACTAACTTAGAGTTTGTGTAGTTCTATACAGTAGCTACAGAGGTGAGGTTACACTTACTTAGGGTTTGTGTAGTTCTATACAGTAGCTACAGAGGTGAGGTTACACTTAGAGTTTGTGTAGTTCTATACAGTAGCCACAGAGGTGAGGTTACACTTACTTAGAGTTTGTGTAGTTCTATACAGTAGCTACAGAGGTGAGGTTACACTTACTTAGAGTTTGTGTAGTTCTATACAGTAGCCACAGAGGTGAGGTTACACTTACCTAGAGTTTGTGTTGTTCTATACAGTAGCTACAGAGGTGAGGTTACACTTACCTAGAGTTTGTGTAGTTCTATACAGTAGCTACAGAGGTGAGGTTACACTTACTTAGAGTTTGTGTAGTTCTATACAGTAGCTACAGAGGTGAGGTTACACTTACTTAGGGTTTGTGTAGTTCTATACAGTAGCTACAGAGGTGAGGTTACACTAACTTAGAGTTTGTGTAGTTCTATACAGTAGCCACAGAGGTGAGGTTACACTTACCTAGAGTTTGTGTTGTTCTATACAGTAGCTACAGAGGTGAGGTTACACTTACCTAGAGTTTGTGTAGTTCTATACAGTAGCCACAGAGGTGAGGTTACACTTACTTAGAGTTTGTGTAGTTCTATACAGTAGCTACAGAGGTGAGGTTACACTTAGAGTTTGTGTAGTTCTATACAGTAGCCACAGAGGTGAGGTTACACTTACTTAGAGTTTGTGTAGTTCTATACAATAGCTACAGAGGTGAGGTTACACTTACTTAGGGTTTGTGTAGTTCTATACAGTAGCCACAGAGGTGAGGTTACACTTACTTAGAGTTTGTGTGTAGTTCTATACAGTAGCTACAGAGGTGAGGTTACACTTACTTAGGGTTTGTGTAGTTCTATACAGTAGCTACAGAGGTGAGGTTACACTTACTTAGGGTTTGTGTAGTTCTATACAGTAGCCACAGAGGTGAGGTTACACTTACTTAGAGTTTGTGTGTAGTTCTATACAGTAGCTACAGAGGTGAGGTTACACTTACTTAGGGTTTGTGTAGTTCTATACAGTAGCTACAGAGGTGAGGTTACACTTACTTAGGGTTTGTGTAGTTCTATACAGTAGCTACAGAGGTGAGGTTACACTTACTTAGAGTTTGTGTAGTTCTATACAGTAGCCACAGAGGTGAGGTTACACTTACTTAAGGTTTGTGTAGTTCTATACAGTAGCTACAGAGGTGAGGTTACACTTAGAGTTTGTGTAGTTCTATACAGTAGCCACAGAGGTGAGGTTACACTTACTTAGAGTTTGTGTAGTTCTATACAGTAGCTACAGAGGTGAGGTTACACTTACTTAGAGTTTGTGTAGTTCTATACAGTAGCCACAGAGGTGAGGTTACACTTACTTAGGGTTTGTGTAGTTCTATACAGTAGCTACAGAGATGAGGTTACACTTACTTAGAGTTTGTGTAGTTCTATACAGTAGCTACAGAGGTGAGGTTACACTGGAGTTTGTGTAGTTCTATGCAGTAGCTACAGAGGTGAGGTTACACTTAGAGTTTGTGTAGTTCTATACTGTAGCTACATAGGTGAGGTTACACTTACCTAGAGTTTGTATAGTTCTATACAGTAGCTACAGAGGTGAGGTTACACTTAGAGTTTGTGTAGTTCTATACAGTAGCTACAGAGGTGAGATTACACTTACCTAGAGTTTGTGTAGTTCTATACAGTAGCTACAGAGGTGAGGTTACACTTACAAAAATCAATAGCAGATAATGATTGGTCAGTGACGGTCTTTTTGTGAGTTGACTTGATGGAAAGAAACAATGTTTATTTCGCTTTGATACTCATTTTATTTGCCTAAAAATTAGGTTTACAGTAAATAGGTAACAACACAATATAATGCATGTATAAGGGATAAAATGTAAAATAAATACCAAATCTAATATAACAATTATAACATATGATAAATGACATAGGACATTAAACAAATCACTAAAGCCCTATTAAACCAATATGTACTAAAAATCACAATAATTGTTACAACCTACCTACTGATTTCAAGCTATCATTCTGATCCATATAAAGCCATATTAACAACCTGTCTTAAATCACAGAGGTGGATCCGGGGGGTCAAGGGGCGAATATTGCTGATTTTTACTGAAAATGGGCCAAAATATACCTATTTTTGTCAAATTTTGGGTCATTGCCAGGGGTGCGGATGCCCCCTCCACATCCCCCTGAATCTGCCACTGAATCAAGCATGTTACTTCCATTTACATTTCCATACAAACTTAGGGCTTGTCCTGAACACAGTAAATTTATTATTAAAACAAGATACCAAGCTTGAATGTGAACACTCTATAGTTTAATAACAGAATTTCAAAGCACAAGAGTCAAACTTTTATAAATGTTTGAAAGTGTCTTCAAAGTTTTCAAACACATGTAGTATGTTCTATAATTATAAAGCTACACATACCAGTATTTACTACTGAAAAATCACAAATATTGTCTGGGTTTTACACATTTTGAAAATCAGATTATGTCTGTACTTTATCATTTGGTTTGAAGCACAGACTTCCTTGCAATTAATGTGGACATGTATTTATGCATTCACGACTTCACGTTCATGTCCGATTACACGGAACCCATTCAATAGTATTGCTAATTAATGAGGTTAAAAACTAATTCAGGTTTTATGATAACAATAATTGATTATTAATAAAACTGGACTGTTTTAAGCTAGTATACATATATTTGACTACATCTATCTTTTGTTTCCTGAGCGTTGAATGTAGAGTATTTTATGTGATACGACTATCAATACGTGTTCTATGTTACACACTTCTAACATGATCAAGTATATTTTTTTCAAAGTACTCAAACCATATTTGTATAAGAAAAAATCAAATGTATTTTTCTGTTCTAAGATTCTGGTTTAATGAAAGAATTATTTATATATCTAAGTAACTACAACTATAAAATAGCGAACTTAAGCTTTCACATAACTTTACATTAAGAGTTACCAATTATTTTTCTAAAGTTAGAAATTTGGAATCATGTGTTATCATTTTAAGTCCAAGTAAAAAAAACTTCAAAAGGGGACATAAACTGAAACTAGACTTCTTAAAATAAAGCGTGCAAGGTGAGAGGGTAATTAAGTGGGGTAGGGTTCTGAACAGGGGTTTTTAGGGGGGGGGGGAGGTTAACAATAAAGGAGGATCATGGGCTGAACAACAACTAGCCACACCCTAACATTAAGTAAGTAAGAGGAGAGGGAGGGGGTCACATACAAATACAAACAGACCCAATGGCTTATTAAGTCAACAAAATTGTGCGTTTACAACATCTAATTTCTTTGGTTTAGCATATTTTAGTACAAGTATCACATGATAAAATCTGACATGGGCACTTAGGTCAACCACATGATACCAGCTTAAACACACAGCACTATTTATAAAACATAATTTCAAATTGATAAGTTATCACCTGTGAGATTAATTACCCTTATATTTCAATAAACCTGATCTTACATTCTAATACTGTTTAAAGCCAGTAGGTGTTCAATATAGCAATGAATTTTACATTGGATTTAGCCCTCAGTAAACTTCAGTTTAGTACAACATTGTACTGTGGTTTTGTTGGTACAAATTTCATATATTTTTGGTAGCACAAACAGAAATAGTTCTATAACTACAAGTTTATTAGAGCAGTTGCATTTAGTTTACTTTACCACTACTTTTACCTCACCTCTACGCTTCAGTGGTCACTGTGATTAGGGGTTACATAATCTTGGTCTCGAGTATTGACTACTACAGTTAACTTTTAAAGCTGACCTACCCTGACGTTTTACGGGTACATTTCATATCTTAGACATAAAACTTACGGGTACATTTTATGTAAATTTACCCTTTTCGGACGAAGAAACATTAAGCATTGTAATTTTTGCTACATAAATAAATGATCTTTCCATCTGTATGTCCGTCCGTCTTATGATTATACTTTCACATTTAAATGGTAAAAAAGTGACAGGGTCAGCTTTAAAAGGTAACTGTAGTTGGATCGCCTCAGGACAGGTGTGTATTTAACAATGTAAAGCCATGGCTGTGAAATATTCTGTTTAACATGTGCGGACTGGTACCTTTCGAGACTAAATACCAGATAAAAAGCATACACTCACAATTAATTCGAGATTGCCAAAGGTATCCTGTCTAACTGAAAATAAAGTTTCCACTATGGCTTTATTACTCGAAATGAAAAACAGCTCAAATGGATCTATTTAAACCCCGACTTAGCTATAATATCTCACATTCCCGTCTCCTCTGATTTGTGCAGTGGATATGTGCCTTAAATAAAATTTCAGAATAATACATGTCATTGACAACAATACAAAAAGTGTATGTTTGTGTGTTTTCGCCTAACTGGAGGGTGTCTTTTTTTAAAACACCAGGATGGAAAACGAATTTTAAATACCACGGCCTAATCCCTAACCACAGTGACCACTGAAGCGTAGAGGTGAGGTAAAAGTAGTGGTAAAGTAAGAAGTAAAATAAATGCAACTGCTCTATTAAATACACATGTACCTTGATTCTTCTACACTTACACGTATACTTTCTAAATCACAGTTAATGTATATTTATTCTAAGCCTGGTCTCGAGAAAGAATTTCTATAAAAAGTATATACCAGTACATGTAGTTTAAAATGAGTTTTTTTCCCATAACATTTAGCAATATAACATATTCTGATTTCAGATATTTTGAGAGCAATTTTCTAAATTATACAGAGGTCAATATAAGAAAATTGAAATAATCACCTAATACATGTATGTCATCCATATATAATGCACTGGCCAATCGTTTTCACAAAAAATAAAAATAAAACCTGTGTTTGTGAAACACGAATGCCCCTGGTGGCAAACACCATCTTCTGTTAAGTAGGTGAAAGGTCAAGGTCAGGGTCACAAGGTTAAAAAATGTTGGTATCAATGGAAAAATCTTGTGACAAGGAATACACATACATGTGAAATATCCAAGCCATATCACTTACCATTCAAGAGTTGTGCCCAATGTTAAAGTTTTTTTAAAAAGTAGGTCAAAGGTCAAGAGGTCGTAACTTTTGGTATCAATGGAAAGATCTTGTCACAACGAATACACATGTGAAATATGAAAGCTCTATCACTTACCATTCAAATGTTATGCTCAATATTCAAGTTTCTGAAAAGTAGGTCAAAGTAAAGGTCACAAGGTCAAAAATTTTGGTATCCATAGAAAGGTAGTACCAAAAGGAATATACATGTGAAATATAAAAGCCTTATCACTTTCCTTTCAATAGTTATGCCCAATGTGAAGTTTTTGAAAAGTAGGTCAAGAGGTCAACAATTTTGGTGTCAAAGAAAGGTCTTGTCACAAGGAATATACATGTGAAATATGAAAGCCCCATCACTTACCATTCAAAAGTTATGCACAATGTTTAAGTTTTTGAAAAGTAGGTCAAAGTCAAGATCACAAGGTAAAAAATTTTGGTATCAATGATAAGGTCTTGTCACAAAGAAAACACATATTAAATTTGAAAGCCCTATCACTTATCATTCAAAAGTTATGACCAATGTTAAAGTTTTTGCCACAGACAGACAGACAGGCCAAAAACTATATGCCCCCGAATCTTTGATTCCGGGGAAGAAAAAAACCATTTACAATTCAAAGACACCTGCACTTAAAATGTATCTTATATTCCAATCATACCTTGTCATTTAAACCTGAATCCTACAAACATTTCATAGTAAAACTTAGATTCACGTCACTTTATTGCACGTTTGCTGCCATTAGTTATAGTAAAATGGTCACTTCAACACTCAGTCCTTGCAAATCACCACCAGACATTTCAATCATTTTTTTTCAATTTTTACCTTGTATAAGGGTTGAAAAAACTGTCACATTTCTAGTGCAATGTAATCAGTTAAGCATCATTTTTAAAAACATTCCAATTGTTTTTTCTTAGAAATAACAGACACTGCATCGTAACAATGGTCCTATATGAATTTTCCTGTGTACATACATGTACCTATTGCCTTTTGGAACTAGAAAAATAATTTAAATATCCCTCCCCCTTTCCATTAATTCTTTGAAGAAATCACCCTGGTTTATTTAATTTTACAGTTATGTCTCAATTTCGGTCCTATACAATAAATCTGACAGTGAAATATTCAAATCCATATACATGTAGTCTATGAAAAGTTTTGACCAAGACAAGACTGCAAAATAATCATAAAGATCAAAATTTGATAAGGTGTAAAGTCACTACCTTGATCTTTCCATTTCAAGTATTACACACGTAGGCAAGAATTCCCATTTCCTGTAGCACGGGAAAGTGAAAAGTTAGGTTGGGAAAGTGCAAAGCAGTAGTTCACTTGCCCGTGGGTTTTATTCAGGAAGAGCAATTTAATGCCATACTTGACTTGCATGATTTCCCAAATAAAGCATTTTCAAAACAATAACATCGCTAACATAATAAAATCTAAAACCTAGTCCAAAAATGGGACTGAATTGTTCATGCAAGATATTAACACGATTCAGCAGCAGTAGTAAACAGCGCAGTACTAATAGCAAGGATAACGTGTATAAACTGGTCTTTGTCATGACTTGGGACGCCTACTGTGATGTATTGCATTGTGAGAATTACATGTATAAACTTGTTTTTGTCATGACTTACAGCGTTAGCACACCTATTGTGATGTATTACATTGTGAGAATTACATGTATATCCACAATTTGCCAGTCAGAAGTAATGTAATTCAAGAACATACATTAACTCATACACTGAGCACCTAACTCCATCAAAGTTTGACTCGTCATCAGAACTCTGTGACGAGAAAAGCTGTTCAAATCCTTACTCATTTCCTCTTCTTCCTTGGTGAAAGTTCAATAGCTTAAGCCACAAGTCCCATTCGACTTACTTTTGAAGACAGAAAAGTATGAAGAACGAATACAATAGGCTTTGGACAGGTGTGAAGATCTAATTCCTGAAATATAAAGGAATTTGTTAGGTATAAGCAAAATAAAGTGATTTTGAAAAAGAGTTGACAATATCTGGGATGGAAACTAGCGGTGGTCCATTAGCCCACCAAAGGACTAGGTGCACTAACTCCTCATATCGGCCCTATAATTTCATAAAAAAATGCTTTTGATAAATGAATTATTAATTATAATTTTTTTGCAATGTTGAAATTGAATGTATGAGAAATACGGCGTCATAATTTTGAGCCCTTGTAAGGTCACGCGCATGATGTATGACGTCACGTATGCCCAGAGTGAGGCAAAACAAAGAAAATCATTGTATTTTACACACAAATCTTCAAAATTCATCTACGCTTCAGGCCTCGCCCACAAAATATTTAATGCAAAATAAAAGGTCGATCAAAAATCCATCGATTGGTACAAAAATTATCATGGGCGAGGCCTGGATCATTACTTTATTTCATAAATTTGTGTCAAAATTTCGCTCATTTATTGATATTGTGAACGATTTCAATGTTTTTAGACGTTCTGAGAAACATATTCAGTATAGGACTGTGAAATCAAAACAGACTTTCCTAATTTGGATTCACCATACATTTGATATTTCATAAACTAGAATATTACGGATATGTGAACAACTTTGAAAATAGGGCAGAAATGGCAGGTTACCACACCTACACTTTTACTATTGGGCGATTTTTTTTACGTCGATGTTGCCCGTTTGGCGAAGTAATCCTTATGTAGTCCCTGTTATTTCCTAATTTCAATAGCCAAAGAGTAAAATTTATTTCCTGTAACCCGACCAACCATCAAAATTCGTGCCGACTCTGATTTTTTCCCCACAATTTTCCCAATACTGCCTTAACAGAATTGAAATTCCTATAAGAAAATTATGAAAGTTGTGCATCCCAAACTTGTCTTTGAACGCGTTCATCCCAAACTTGTCTTTGGACATATTCTCGTGGCCTCCTTTCATATCAGCCCTGATTAATTCAGCCCTGATTAATTAGGTACATAGCCTCTTTCCTTAAATTACTACAGTAAAGAGTAGAAGTTCACACCTGACCACCAGGTAGATTTAATCTGTTTCACGTTAGTGACCGTGTGTTGGGAGCATTAAAGGCTTGTCACGTAACGGTTACCTCAACCTGTTTTGTGCATTAAATTTGAAGAAACCAAGGAAGAGCAGAACAATTTTTCCAGTTACGGACTGACTATTTTAGAAAGTAGGAAAATTGGATGTCAAGCAGTTTGCTCATCAGAGAGATTAGCAATTTTCAATAATCATACATATTTTCTACTACCCAGACAAGCAAGGATTTCTAGGGGGCAGTGGTTACCAAGGGGCAAGGGGGTGGTGTAATTTTTTTTCCAGTTTTATGTAATTTCACAGTCTGTACCCCCTTCACAGAAAAAAATTACACATTTGCCCATGCTGGAGGCATCAGATGATTATACTTTCAAAATACCACAGCCTGTCATCAATTTCTCAATCATAATACAATGTAGCTATAAGCTAATCTTAGCGTGATCTTATTTAGGTTACAAAAAACCAGGCCCTGGTTTGCTGAACTCGATTACTGAAAAAAATAAAAATTGAAAATAAACTTTAAAAAAACCAGTATGTCTCCTCCCCGTTGGGGGGGGGGGGGGGGGGGGGGGGAGACAAAATTTTGCTAAACGTATCCAATGTTCAAATTGAGATCTCACTGATGACTCGATTGTTCATTTCAACAGTGTTAAAATTATCTCTGTAATATTTGGCAGTGTCTCCATATTTTCCGTGGTTTGAGAGACGGTCAGCATGTTGACCTTTGATGATAGGAACTGTTTTTTATGTTGTATTATGAATATTTTGGTAAAAACACTTGATATTTATTTGTACAACAAATACCTTAAAATTTTATGAGCGTAAATATAACGGGCCTCTAAGTTTCAGAACAGGCTATCAGAATTTCAAACCTACGAACCCGTTTGGCTCCTGGGAAATACTTGCAAATTTCCATCCCTGAATATTAGTCTTTCTATTCCTAAAATAAAATCTCTAAACAAAAGCTTATTTGATTACACCTCAATTTGATTTTGGATTAACTGAAAGAGCAACAGTTCAAAGATAAATAGGCAAACTGGCATATGACATTCACATAAGACATGAAGAAGCAGGTGGCTACATACCTGCTCTCCATCCCCTGCAAACTCCAACCACAACAACCTGTGTCCATCATCTGATGACATCCGTAATTTCTCAAACGGGTACGACCATAAAATCTGAGGTTTTTCTTGTGGTTCGTTAGACTGAGTACTCCTTAATATGAAACCATTTTCATAATGTAACGTCAATTTGGCCTCTTGGTTTTTCCATGTGACAGCTGAAAATTCAAAACAAAATTTCAAAGTGAGCAAATACATGTATAAACAAATTTACAATACAACCACAACTCAGAATACCTGTAGTTTTGTTTGTTATCTAATCAACTCAAAATAGATACATCAATTCCAGGGAGCTTGTTTAGCACTCGCCCAGTCGCATTTGCAACTAAATTTGGCTCTTGGCAACTTTGAAATCGCAAAGTGCTCTCCCAATTGGCAACTGAATAAAATCAATCATATTGTTTTGATCTTTTCCTTTTCATTCACTTTGTTTCTCAGACATCGCCACACACTATAATTTTCCGCTGACGAGACATCAAAGTAAACCTTACCAATCAGTATCGTCTGGTATCAGACTCGTTACCAAGACAATTTTTGTTGGTAGTGCATACGCATGCCCACTGCCAAGGCAATTTGTCGGTCTATTTGTTCTCTTGATTCTTCTTATTTATTCTTTTTATTTTGACATTTTATTTGCTTTTTCAATGGTTGGTTTTGGTTTTTTTTTTTTGGTAACAAACTGCGGACAAGACATTAAATAACTTGTACTACATGTGTTTGCACCTCTTAAAATGTTTTCTAAAGACAGATTGTCACTCAATCAATTATGTAAAGGTTTCATATAACTTTATATCATCCGCTGACCCTTTCTTTGAACGACCAACTTTGGTATAAAATCATCAGGCCATGTTCTATTCAGCCTTCTATATTTCATATAAATTTGTATACGAAAATATGACACTGTAACATTTGGTTTGCTCCAGCACAATCCTCCAGCATAATCCTGAACACAGTAAATTTGGTGGGGACAAATTGGGCTCCTTAAATTTAAGATGAGCTCCTAAAATTTCTATTGTCAGAGGCCCAGTTGGTGACCAAGGTTTTCAAGTTGAACAAACTCCCTGAATTCAAGATATTTATTCTTCACAATAACTTACTGCTACAAGGCCCTAGTACAAACAAGTACACTGTAATTTATTGAAAATACAAGAAGAATTTCTCCTTCAATTCAACTTCCATGTATCAATAGTGGCTCGAAAATTTCCTAAAGATTAAAATTCCTAGCCCAGCTTTAGGGACTTGCTACATGTAATTATAGTTGAAGCTATTACACTCACCACATGTGACTTCTTTTATAAGTATTGCTGCCCCATGTGAACCTTGTACCAGTGCCCTCGACCAATATGCCAGGTCCCGCTGGGTTTCTACACGAAATATGTGAGTCTCTACACCGTTCCTGGTTCCACTCCTTGTGCCAAATGTAAGTACATCAGCACCAGTGGTAGGATTTGTGAGTCGCCCCGAGTGGACTAGTCTGTAAAGTCAATAGGAGCTAATGTTAAAAAGATTTGTCTACATAAATCTACACTGCATGTTGTAAATAGTAATGTATGAAATTTGAATCTCCTCATCCTAATAAAGAAGGCAAATTTACCCTGGATGGGTCCCATGCAAATGAAGCGGTTCTCAGTAAATTTGAATATGGTCCAACCGGAGTGTACTAGTATCATGTATTAATTAACAAACTCATTAAGTCATCAACTAGCCTTGAACATGGGGTATAAGGATATCATCTCCCCAACCCCCTTCTACATGTTCTATTCTCCTGATTTTTAAGAAAAGTCCTTATTTTACCAATTTTTGTTCACAAAATTTTCAGTCATAAACTGAAACAATCTACATGCAATATGCACTCATGTTTTTCTGTTAGGGTTTTTTAAAAACTTTACATCAAGTGAAAATGGGAAATTGCAGGGATGTACTTTTAATATGAAATTAGGAGATTCTTTTGAACATTTATTAAATCTGCTACAACTGATTTGGGTAATACATATGATTAAGTCTTAGGCCTAAAAAAATAATATGTGTGTTTCCCATAACATGCTGAAATAAAATGGGGTAGGTCGGATTTTTTTTTTTTTAATTTTTTTTTTTTGGGGTCTACTTTTGTAGCCTTGTTTATAATAATATTTTAAATGTGATTTAAAGGTATCATTGAATCATGACCTTCAAATATGTGTTGTATGTCAAATAGATGGAGAAATCATCAGTAAACACAGACATATTAAACCACGTAGAAAGAAGGAGGGAGGTCATTATGTGTCTGCAAAATATTTATTAATGTTACTGTGCATTTGAAAACTGGCCTCCCAAGCATGGTGACCTTGAATCTGCATTTTTATCATCTATACAGAACCCAATGGTTTTTCCTGAAAGTAACCATGACCTTTGACCTGTTTACCCAAAATCAAAAGGCTTCTCCTCCTGATTTTAAGCATATCGCCAAAATTTGACCTTTGACCTTTCCCTCAAAATCGATGGGCTTACTTCCATATTGATCCCTATATTGTCGAGTTACCATATAAATTTAATGCAATGTCTCAAATAAGAGCCGAATTTCATAAGCTGTTCCCTCCTCAGGTACGGCCATAAAATTAGAACATACTCGCGGTTAACGTCAGTCGAGATTTCATCAAAATGGGAATACGGTAACTTGCATTTGACGTTAAGTTTGTAGCCGGCAAGTGCTGATTTTATGGTACAAACATCCGGGTTTTTTTCTGGTTCCAGTAACGTGTTGCAAAAAAGACTCAGTTTGCGACCATAAAATCAGTATTTACCGGCCGCAAACATACATTGTAATGTCGGAAGCACGTTATCCCTATTCAGACCGACATGGAAGCGCGTGGTCAATAGTATACAATTTCCGTATTAAAATTTTATTTACAGGCTTGAAAATGTCGAGATGTAATCGTTCTATTGTACTTCTTTAACAAACGTTGCCGTAAAATGACCCGTCGCGCTGCGTTGAAAACAACTAACGCAATGTATAGTTAACAAAATATTTATCGCGTACCTTGTATTGGGACAGGTTTTTTTAAAAACAGATTTTACAGGACAACTAAATTTCCTTTTGAACACATTCAATATTCATATTAACCTGTAATAGAAATTGAGAAATGACGAATATTTTTTTTTTACAAAAGAAGGCGGCGATTTTACCCTAAGCAGGAGATGAGATATCGAAGGTCGCCGGCTCAGGCGGCTGAGTTAATGAGAACCCTGAGTCAGACTGTACGTTTTTATGACAATCAGTGAGTACAAACGTTGTCAGGCGTTAATCCTTTTGTGGGAAAAAAAGGAAACCAACCCGGTAGCGCCGTACAATATAAAGTAGAGTTTCGAGAGAGAAATTATAGATTGCTTTGTATTTTTGCATATTTGCAATAGATAATGTTAAAAGGCAGATCAAATTACACCAAAATCGGTAGATTTAACATTTCAGGCATGTATTTCATAAAGCGTGACGGTCATAAAATTGGCGCGAAAAACCTAAATGCAACTAAAAATCGGGAAAAAACATTAGGGTCGGCAGCTTTGAGTAGGGTCGGTCGGTGATGGGAAACAAAGGTATTTTTTCTTTTGGCCTTACACCATTTACACATGTACCTTGTGGCAAGTAATGGATGACTCTGGAAGGGCGTGGCCCATTCCTCTTTACTCCAGGGGGCTGTATCGTACAACATGAGGTCTTTATCTGTTAATGCTATAAACACTGGTTTCCATGTGGGGTTTCCCTGCTCATTTACCAACTACAAAAGAAGAAAATTTATATTGACAATTAATGGTGCTATATACATGTACATGCCAGTATAAATCAAATACAGAAGGACAAACTGAGAGAAATCTGACGAATTCAAATCTTTTATGACCTGTTCTGAAAGCCAGCCGATATGTTTGACTTCCCGTGAGTTCGGAGCTGACGTCATAATTTGATTGGCCTCCACAATACACTGTGAAGTCATTAACATCACGTTTGAATGAATAGCATTAAACCAGTCACTAGCTGTCGCAGGATCGGGAAACCGTAAAATGCATGTTGATTTTCCATCAGGTGAGTGAAGTTCTAATGTTCGTTTTTCTGGATCAGACATACAAAGATTTCTGCATAGGTAGCAAAGTCGAAGCGGGATTGTTTTAGTTTCAGTCCAGTTTGCCCGGGCTGCGTCTCTTTGAGCCTCTTGACTTCCCCATCCTAATTCATTAAGTGCTGATGTTTTTCGAAAGTATGGGCTTACTTCTCGAATGTATTTCACTGAAAATAGATAGAAATCATATATACCATAAGCTCTAATTGATTTAATTCCAGTCTTAACCTCATCATATTAAGAATGCTTTGATCATTTTATATGGTTATCTCATTGAAATATAATGTACATTTGCTAAAGAGTTTTCAACAAGATCTATTTGTTTCAATTACATGTATACATTGTATTTAGTTTTTCAATATTTTTCCACAATATTTTTTATGCAAATCAAAAATTATATCTCAATTTTCATATCATCGCCAGCAAGCTAAGTCTATCATCTGCTGAGCTGGTGATAGTAGGTTACTAGTACTCTACGTAAGAAGAGTAGCATTGCCAGCTTGGTGAATGATAGAGTGAAGTATTACGTGTAGAATTTGATTGCCATAACTACCTTCTACATCTACTTTCAGTGATAGCCTTCATTAGTTATACCATTTTATAGTTATACCAATTTTTTACCAAATAATAGTGTGATATTGGACATTTGTCAACTCTTTGAAGAAATATGTCTATTATGTGATAATATTCTAATAGTATATGATGTGTGATTGACTCAAAAACAAATAGGAAGTAACTAAGTTGCAAAGACCAAATTTTTATTTCTCAATTCCCAGGTGCGTAGCCAGGCGGATGCTTCCACATAAGTTTTGCAAAAAAATTATATAAAAAGAAAGAGTACAAAGGGTCATTTACCCTGTAGATGTGTAAAATCCATTAGATTCCGGAGCTTTGCCCTTTGCATTCTCCCAAGGGCTTCTCCGTGGACCCATTAGGGCCTCAAAGCGATCCCCCAACCCCCTGGCTGTAAGTGCTTCCACTTGAAAAGTAAACTCTTGAAGTAAACTGAACACTAGCGCTCTGACCAAGATTCGATCCATGGTCATTGGTGTGGAATGCCAGAGCAGTACAAAGTGAACTAAAGGGTCAACTGTATAGCTCAGTCATTTAATACTCTGAACTAGTGTTGTACAATCAGAAAAATTTAACTATCAATTATCGGAAACTATCAGAAGAGTACAATCGATATCACAACTGAAATAATCGGACTTTTTTCTTGTTTAAAATTGTTGTATGTTTTGTATCTTTTCAGAAGGAGAATACTCATGCAGTGCTTGTGATTTAAGAATCTCATTTTTATTTTTAAAAAATACACCGCTAAAGACGGTATGGCCAGATTGCAAAGTATTAAGTTTTTGTCACTAACTGGGTCAAGGTCACTAGGTCAAATATTACGACCTAAATTGAAAGGTCTTGTCAGAGGCAACCTACATGTGTAATATTATGTTTCTACTGTGTACATTACATACTTTCTTAGATTTTGCTTCAACCAGAAACTTTAATCAAAATATTTAACTAGGCCAAAGTCCAAGGTTAAGGTCACTAGGTCAAATATTACGCCATAAATTGAAAGGTCTTGTCATGGGCAACCTTCATGCAAAATGTAAAGTTTTTACTGCATACAGTTCCTTAGATTTTGCTTCAACCAGAAACTTTAACTAAATTGTTGACGACAGACAGACAGACGAACAGATAGACAGATATCGTCAATCTATAGACCGGAATTGCTTTGCAATCCGGCCAATCATGGAAATGAATTAAATATTGAACATTCTGTGTTATTGATAACAAAATCTTGTGGTTTGCTTACGAATGAGGGCCGGTAATTCCGCTATCGCGAGCGCATCTAGTTTCTAGACTAGCAACCGTTCAAAGTTTTCTCTGTTCATATTTACTTCTTACGAAAACTGAGTAGCGTAGCATAAACAAATTACCAGAAAAGGTACCAGTCTAGTCTAGTTTCGAGTTTTGAATTATAGCAAAGACATTTCGCACTGAGTTTATTTCGCGTCAAAAGTAACTTCAACAACGACAATCAGTTTTTAGAACCATATCATCGATAGTCGGTGACTTTCAAGTTTCAGCAACGATTATAAGCGGCGACATCGGCAACTATACTCTGAACTATAGGAGGATCGTAACCCCACAACATTCTTCCCTCCTTTCTTTGAGGAGGACAGTATGTTCACTTTTATCTCCTTTGTAAGGAGGCAGTGGTGTCCCCGCTAATTGTGTGATTGAACACACTGCCACAGGGATTTTTCAGGGTATTTTACTTTGGGTCCAGGGTCCAGTAAAATTGGGAAAAATCGCGGCGTTTTAATGACATTGGGAATTTCCAACAGTTTAATTTGATTCTTAATGGAATAAATCCTTAAACAGAGATATAACTCCTTCTTATTTAACTTAGTGTCTTCAATAAAATAAACAAAGTACTAGTAAAAACATCTATACTTTAGATTGTACTTCAAAGTACATAATGATAATCTTCTAGGATCAGGAACAGGCATCTGTTCAGAGTCAGAGGGGCTACTTTAATGATCATGATCAATCAGGATTCAGATTCAAAGTCAGTGTTTGACGGGGGACATTCCCATAGTCCGAGTCGCCCTATTCTGTTTACTGAAAATGAACTACTTTCTGTTGTTTCTTTTATAGTCACTAACCAAAATTTTATTTTGAAGAACGTATCTCTCCTCTACAATGAAGATGTACTTCCTTTTGTCATTTTTGGTATCAAATTTGCTGTTATAAGACGACATGGTCATGGGTTCCCAATCACAGGCGATTGTTTCATGCGAGCTCACACCCCCCCCCCCCCCCCCCTACATACATACATATGTGTGGGTGTATGTAGGGGGTGTGAGCTCGCATGAAACAATCGCCTGTGTTCCCAATACTGGATATACGCTTTGATGATTGAAACGTAAACCTATATCGGATATAAGATTTCTGACCAGTTTACACATCGATCGTCAATGTCGTATTTCTGCAATGTATTTCAGTCGTCATTATTTTGCTCTTTATTAAAGAACACTTCAAAAAAAATTATGAGGTTCAAATTGGGAAATTTCAACCATAAATTGGGAAAATACAGGCCATTTTGGCGTTGGGAATGGGTCCGATAATCGGACCCAAAAACGGACTTGAAAAATCCCTGTGCCATTGTTCACCTCGTCGCCAGTGAAGTAAACTGAGCACTAACACTCTGACAGGGATTCAAACCGCGGTTATTGGCTCGAAATGCCAGAGCGTTACCGAATGAGCTAAAGACTAAAACCCAATCGCTCAGTCATTTGTAACACTCTAAATTATCAGAGGATATCATAATCCCACGTACAACACTCTGGACCTGGCTACGTGCCCGATTCCTTCCGTTATTTCTAAACTGAAGGTTTACACACATACCCTCAAGTTCAACTACTTTCTTTGCTTTCTTCAGTGCCCTAACTGCTTCATCATGAGTTGCGTCCCTTAGATCTTCCCCATTCACCGACATGATAGCATCTCCCACGTACAGTTTCTCCGTCTTATCAGCAGCCATGCCCTTGAATATTTTACTAATGAGTATAGGCATTTTATTTTCTTTCCCACCCTTGATACTGATACCCAGTCCATTTTGCTCCTCTTTAACAACCCTGACCAATCTTTTCTGGCCGGCGATACTTTCGGGCAACTGGTCGGTCTTTGGATTGAAGTCTTTCGAGTCGAATCGACCTGTGCTTGAATTTGATTGACTCTCCTCTGGATTTTCATCGAGGGCCAAGGTGAGAGAGTCTTCATTGAGGGTAACAAAAACTTTGCACCACTGTTGACGGATATAAACTTCGAACTGTCCACTTCTCGGCAAACCGGTCGCCATATTGGCAGCAGTTGGGTCACGTGACAGTCATCTGCGACAGGTGCGCGTTTTGAAAGTATGGAATTTCCTCGAACGCTGAAGAGTTGCAGGGGTGTACCCCGGGGAAGGAGGGGAGGTTAATCCTTTCACTGAAAAGCGAAATGATAGGGTCCATTGTAGGATGACCTCATTAAATTATCAAATGAGTGCAATTAAAATTTTAGATGAGTGGAGAGCAGCGAGAAGCCCGGAATGGAAGGGGAGGATCAAAAGAGCGCCCCACTTGCAGAGTGAATGATGAGCGTGGGGAATCGCGATATATGGCAACAAAGCGCGATAGCGAATCATGGTAGTCGCATCGAATGAGATAACGAGTAGATCTCCAGGATTTTGCTCTATCGTGGACGTCGTACTCGTAGGGCATCAATGAACGCGGAATCAGGAGGCTGGGTTCATGCACCTAGCTATTTCTTTGACTTTGTAAAAGGAATCCCAATGTCCCAATTTGTACACATAAATACTTGTAACCTATTATCAAATAGACTGAACCCCCCCCCCCCCCTCCCCGAATACTCAGTAAAAAAGTGACAAGGAGTCGCACAAATTACGAATATTCTAATGTTTCAATTGCCCCAGTTAATATTACTTGATTATGAATTAGCGAATTTAGGATGAACAATAACTTAATCGTCAATTATATTCGTCGTCATGTCTGAATCATCATCCTCTGGCCCTCCGTCCTCTTGCTCCATCTCTCCTCATTTTCCTATATCTCCTCCGCGGACCCCTTGTCCTCTTCTATCTCCTCCGTAGACTCCTCATCCTCCTATATCTCCTCCTACTCTGACTCCTCCTCGTCTTCATCTATTTCATCCTCTATCTCCTCAGACCCCCTCATCTCTGCTATCTCCTACTCAGACCACTCATCCTCCTCTATCCTCTCCTCAGACCCTCATCCTCCTCTATCCCCTCCTCAGACACTCATCCTCCTCTATCTCCTCCTCAGACCCTCATCCTCCTCTATCTCCTCCTCAGACCCCCTCATCTCCCTATCTCCTCTTCAGATCTCCTCCTTTGTCACTTCGTCCTCTGAATCTTCCTCCATTGACTCCTCCTCTGATCCCTCCATATCTTCCTCATGCTCTGATCCGCCAAGGCTCCTATCTGATTCCTCCTTCTGTCTCTCCTCCTCTGTCTCCTCCTTCTCATACTCTTCTCTGATTTTTCCTCCTCTGACCCCCCCCCTTTTCTTAAACCTAGTCTGCCTCCTCCTCTTTTTTTATCCTCCACTGAACCTCTTCTCCTATTATCCCTCCTCCCACTAAATCCTCCTCTGATTTTTCATCCTAACTCCCCATTCTCTTCTTTTGATTCCTTCAACTCTGATCCTCCGTCCTCCTCCTCTGGGCCATCGTCATCCTCTTATTCCATCTCCTCTGATTCCTATTGGCTCCTTCTCTTTCTCTGACTCCTCTGATTCCTCCTCTCACCTCCATCTACTCTGACTTCTCTGGCTTTTCCTACTATGACTCCTCTCCTTTCATTCCTCAAACTCTATTCCACCGTCTCTGATTCATAGAGTCCTCCCCTCTCTGACTCCTCTTCCTCTTCCTCTTCTTCCTTCTCCTTTGACTCCATCTCCGCTGACCCTTTCGCCTGCTTTGACTCTTCTTCTTCTTCTTCTTCTTCTTCTTCTTCTTCTTCTTCTTCTTCTTATCTTCCTTAAGGGTTTTGGTATGGCAAGATATTATGATTTTTTATAAATAACGATGTGAGAATCTGAATGACATGACGTCGATGTAAGGATGACATGATAACGATGTGAGAATCTGAATGACATGAAGTCGATGTAAGGATGACATAATGACGGTGTCCCCGACCTACCTACATGTTGAGTTTAAATTGTTACATATATTATGTTAATAATTATCTTTCACAGGGTTAAAGGAGATGTCTACCTTTTTCTACTTTGCGTACGGTAGCAACTTATTGAGGCAGCGACTCCTCCTTATGAACCCAACAGCAGTTTACAGAGATATAGCCCAACTTAAGGTGAGATATAGACCAACTTAGGGTGAAATACAGCCGAACTTGAGGTAAGATACATCCCAATCTAAGGTGTGATACAGCCCAACATAAGGTAAGATACAGCCTATCTAGGTGAGATATTCTCCAACGTAAGGTGAGATACAGCCCAACTTAAGGTAAGATATTCTATAACGTAAGGTGAGATGAAGCACAACTTAAGGTAAGATATTCTCCAACATAAGGTGAGATACAGCCCAACTTAAGGTAAGATATTCTCCAACGTAAGGTGAGATACAGCCCAACTTAAGGTAAGATATTCTCCAACGTAAGGTGAGATACAGCCCAACTTAAGGTAAGATATTCTCCAACGTTAGGTGAGATACAGCCCAACTTAAGGTGAGATATTCTCCAACGTTAGGTGAGATACAGCCCAACTTAAGGTAAGATATTCTCCAACGTTAGGTGAGATACAGCCCAACTTAAGGTAAGATATTCTCCAACGTTAGGTGAGATACAGCCCAACTTAAGGTAAGATATTCTCCAACGTTAGGTGAGATACAGCCCAACTTAAGGTAAGATATTCTCCAACGTTAGGTGAGATACAGCCCAACTTAAGGTGAGATATTCTCCAACGTTAGGTGAGATACAGCCCAACTTAAGGTGAGATATTCTCCAACGTCAGGTGAGATACAGCCCAACTTAAGGTAAGATATTCTCCAACGTAAGGTGAGATACAGCCCAACTTAAGGTAAGATATTCTCCAACGTAAGGTGAGATACAGCCCAACTTAAGGTAAGATATTCTCCAACGTTAGGTGAGATACAGCCCAACTTAAGGTAAGATATTCTCCAACGTAAGGTGAGATACAGCCCAACTTAAGGTAAGATATTCTCAAACGTTAGGTGAGATACAGCCCAAGTAGTAGAAGAAGCCTGGATAACAAGGTCGGGAAACCGCACGTGCAGCTATGACGTCATGATGACGTCAGTATTATGACGTCAGCATTATGACGTCATGATGACGTCAGTATTATGACGTCAAGTATACAATGACATCAGTATTATGACGTTGTCTTCACTATTACGTCAGTATTATGACGTCAAGTATACAATGACGTCAGTATTATGATGTCAGATATACAATGACGTCAGTATTATGACGTCAAGTACACAATGACGTCAGTATTATGACGTTGTCTTCACTATTACGTCAGTATTATGACGTCAAGTACACAATGACGTCAGTATTATGACATCGTCTTCACTATGACGTCATTTATTCTGCACCTGCAGCTTTGACTTTCAAACAACCTTTCGTGTCATCTATATTTAAGTTTTAGGAAAGTCCCAAATCTATATTTAGATGTTGTTCTAGAACTTCATCTATTCGTGGAAGGAATAATTCCCCCCTACATTCAGTTTTCCTTAGATAGATACTGAATTTGGTCAAAATATGATTTTGTACTAAAAATATATAACTTTGTTCAAGCATAAGACCTTAAAGATGCCCTACACCATACAATCACTGCAGAGTTAAAGAAGCTCTGCATAAATATTTACCCGACCAGCTTAAGGACAATACCTTCTCAAACTGTCTCAAGAACGATAACTCTACCAAAAGATGGTTGCTCCAGTTACAGCAGATGTGCAAGGTGTGCAAGATGTGCAGAATATACACATTAATGTGCAAAATGTGCAGA
This sequence comes from Pinctada imbricata, assembly GCA_033119305.1. Lineage (NCBI taxonomy): Eukaryota > Metazoa > Mollusca > Bivalvia > Pterioida > Pteriidae > Pinctada > Pinctada imbricata. The sequence goes on along the minus strand of VSWD01000012.1, from coordinate 429,197 downwards.
TAAGTGTGCAAGATGTGCACATTAAATGTGCAAATGTACAGATACGTGTGCAAAATGTGCACATAAGTGTGCAAGATGTGCAGAATATACACATTAAATGTGCTAAATGTGCATATTAGGGTGCAAAATGTACACATTAGGGTGCAGAATGTGCACATTAGGGTGCAGAATGTGCACATTAGGGTGCAGAATGTTCACATTAGGGTGCAGAATGTGCACATTAGGGTGCAGAATGTGCACATTAGGGTGCAGAATGTTCACATTAGGGTGCAGAATGTTCATATTAAGTGCAGAATGTGCACATTAGGGTGCAGAATGTGCACATTAGGGTGCAGAATGTGTACATTAGGGTGCAGAATGTGCACATTAGGGTGCAAGATGTGCATATTTGGGTGCTAGATGTGCACATTAGTGTGCACATTTGGGTGTAGAATAAGCACATTTCGATGCAGGATATACACATTTGGGTGTGAGTTGTACACATTTACGTGTAAGATGTGCAACTTATATGCAAGATGTGTACAATTAGATGCAGGATCTGCGCATTTAGGTGCGAGATATGCACATTTGGGTGGGAGATACAGAAAGAGGACTTAGAAGTGTATGCTTTATGGATAAACACCCTAGATTCAAGACAACCTCGCATTATCCTCTTCTCAAAACGAGACATTGCCAAAGGAGAAGAGCTCATATTTGATTACATAATGACAGGTAAGTTGTTAATGAAATTCAGCCAAACTGTATACATATAAAATGTCTGTTATCCAAACTTAGAAGTGTATGCTGTATGGATAAACACCCTAGATCCAAGACTACCTTGCATTATCCTCTTCTCAAAACAAGACATTGCCAAAGGAAAAGAACTCATATTTGATCACATAATGACAGGTAAGTTGTCAATGAAATTCTGCCAAAGCTGTATACATGTACATGTACATATGAAATATCTGTTATCCAAACTTAGAAGTGTATGCTTTATGGATAAACACCCTAGATCCAAGACAACCTCGCATTATCCTCTTCTCAAAACGAGACATTGCCAAAGGAGAAGAGCTCATATTTGATTACATAATGACAGGTAAGTTGTCAATGAAATTCAGCCAAACTGTATACATATAAAATGTCTGTTATCCAAACTTAGAAGTGTATGCTGTATGGATAAACACCCTAGATCCAAGACTACCTTGCATTATCCTCTTCTCAAAACAAGACATTGCCAAAGGAAAAGAACTCATATTTGATCACATAATGACAGGTAAGTTGTCAATGAAATTCTGCCAAAGCTGTATACATGTACATGTACATATGAAATATCTGTTATCCAAACTTAGAAGTGTATGCTTTATGGATAAACACCCTAGATCCAAGACAACCTCGCATTATCCTCTTCTCAAAACGAGACATTGCCAAAGGAGAAGAGCTCATATTTGATTACATAATGACAGGTAAGTTGTCAATGAAATTCAGCCAAACTGTATACATATAAAATGTCTGTTATCCAAACTTAGAAGTGTATGCTGTATGGATAAACACCCTAGATCCAAGACTACCTTGCATTATCCTCTTCTCAAAACAAGACATTGTCAAAGGAAAAGAACTCATATTTGATTACATAATGACAGGTAAGTTGTCAATGAAATTCAGCCAAACTGTATACATATAAAATGTCTGTTATCCAAACTTAGAAGTGTATGCTGTATGGATAAACACATTAGATCCAAGACGTTATGCTGGAAACAAGGTAATGAGATGTTCGTCTATACCAGAGTGGAACCACAGAGCACAGGAATACTGTCTGACAAACTTACAACGTTATCATTGTCTACAGCTACAAGGGGATGATGGTTACATAGAGTTATGTAGACCACCCATTCCCATTCACATGGGTAAGAGACTACATTGCATTATCCTCTTCACAAAACAAGACTTTGCCAAGGGGGAAGAACTTGCATTTGAATTTCAGTCCCATCTCAGTTTGTTGTACAGAAAACTTTATCAAATATAATATGGAAGTGTTCCAACTCTAAACCTTCATGAAGAAAATTCCAAGCCAATTTTCTGCACCAGACACATGTTTGGATACTTCGAGCGAAGCAGATGTTAATGTCAGTGGCCACTAAGATTGCCTATGCAACCAAACCAGAGTCTCTAGTGAACATAGATACGGTCCAGCTGAGTGAGAAAAGTTCCAAAAATTGATGATAAGAAGTAGAGTGTAGTGTGGAAAATAGTTATAGACTCAAGTATTAAAGGAGACAGGAGAGAAAGGCTACTCATGGAAATGTCACCTTAAGTTCTCAAGATTTAATGCCAGCTCAAAATTTTACTTACTGGAATACATTACTCTGAGTAAGTTCTCTAGGCTGAATGATCACTTAATGGAGAATATTATTTGATATGGTTAATAGAAGTACATATATGATATATAAGTACGCCAACTTCAATAAATTTAATAAGGAAATAGATGCAAACTACAATTGATAAATGCAATTCCATTTATCTAAACTCTTAAGTGTATGCTGTATGGATAAACACCCTAGATCCAAGACTACCTTGCATTATCCTCTTCTCAAAACGAGACATTGTCAAAGGAAAAGAACTCATATTTGATTACATAATGACAGGTAAGTTGTCAATGAAATTCAGCCAAACTGTATACATATAAAATGTCTGTTATCCAAACTTAGAAGTGTATGCTGTATGGATAAACACATTAGATCCAAGACGTTATGCTGGAAACAAGGTAATGAGATGTCCGTCTATACCAGAGTGGAACCACAGAGCACAGGAATACTGTCTGACAAACCCACAACGTTATCATTGTCTACAGCTACAAGGGGATGATGGTTACATAGAGTTATGTAGACCACCCATTCCCATTCACATGGGTAAGAGACTACATTGCATTATCCTCTTCACAAAACAAGACTTTGCCAAGGGGGAAGAACTTGCATTTGAATTTCAGTCCCATCTCAGTTTGTTGTACAGAAAACTTTATCAAATATAATATGGAAGTGTTCCAACTCTAAACCTTCATGAAGAAAATTCCAAGCCAATTTTCTGCACCAGACACATGTTTGGATACTTCGAGCGAAGCAGATGTTAATGTCAGTGGACACTAAGATTGCCTATGCAACCAAACCAGAGTCTCTAGTGAACATAGATACGGTCCAGCTGAGTGAGAAAAGTTCCAAAAAATGATGATAAGAAGTAGAGTGTAGTGTGGAAAATAGTTATAGACTCAAGTATTAAAGGAGACAGGAAAGAAAGGCTACTCATGGAAATGTCACCTTAAGTTCTCAAGATTTAATGCCAGCTCAAAATGTTACTTACTGGAATACATTACTCTGAGTAAATTCTCTAGGCTGAATGATCACTTAATGGAGAATATTATTTGATATGGTTAATAGAAGTACATATATGATATATAAGTACGCCAACTTCAATAAATTTAATAAGGAAATAGATGCAAACTACAATTGATAAATGCAATTCCATTTATCTAAACTCTTGCCAAACATTATAGTTTCTTATGGAATCTGCCTTAACAAAATAGCAACCAGCAGACACAACATTTAATAGACGGTACTACAACCAATCCAACTACTTTAATCAAGGAAATGACTAACTATCATAACACAGGATTTAGTAAAAGGGGACATGGCCAAGATACCTTATACAACCAAGATCATGTTAAATCTATAGCAAATACCACGTGTGTGACACTGCTCAAATTCAATATATTCGCATCATATTATTTCTTATTAAATATTAAGATATTTAATTTATTTTTACATAACATCACACCGTACAAATAATGTTTGCGATGCTGACCAAAGGTTATCCAAATTTCTACCTCAACAACTTATTAAAGAAAGAACATACACATGTTTAATCTATAGCAAATACCACGTGTATGACACTGTTGGAATTTAATTTTACAGCGCCACCTACAACATGTCACATTCGCACCATATTGTTTTCTTTAAAAATATCAAGATATTTAAATTTGATTTTACATAACATCACACCGTACAAATGGCGTTTGCAATGCTGACCAAAGGATATCCAAATTTCTAACTCAACAACTTATCAAAGAAAGAACATACACATGTTTAATCTATAGCAAATACCACGTGTATGACACTGTTGGAATTTAATTTTACAGCGCCACCTACAACATGTCGCAGTCACATAGATTTATCAAATAATATTTTTAATTGAGTGGACATTTACATTTAAAAACATGACTTGAAGAAATAACATGACTTGAAAAATTTACCTACTACTGGGAAGTTACTTACTGAAATGGATTACTCTTAGTAAATGAACGTATCTTAAATTTTTTCCAGGCAGAATGTCCACTCAATTAAAAATATTATTTGATAAATCTATGTGACTGCGACATGTTGTAGGTGGCGCTGTAAAATTAAATTCCAACAGTGTCATACACGTGGTATTTGCTATAGATTAAACATGTGTATGTTCTTTCTTTGATAAGTTGTTGAGTTAGAAATTTGGATATCCTTTGGTCAGCATTGCAAACGCCATTTGTACGGTGTGATGTTATGTAAAATCAAATTTAAATATCTTGATATTTTTAAAGAAAACAATATGGTGCGAATGTGACATGTTGTAGGTGGCGCTGTAAAATTAAATTCCAACAGTGTCATACACGTGGTATTTGCTATAGATTAAACATGTGTATGTTCTTTCTTTAATAAGTTGTTGAGGTAGAAATTTGGATAACCTTTGGTCAGCATCGCAAACATTATTTGTACGGTGTGATGTTATGTAAAAATAAATTAAATATCTTAATATTTAATAAGAAATAATATGATGCGAATATATTGAATTTGAGCAGTGTCACACACGTGGTATTTGCTATAGATTTAACATGATCTTGGTTGTATAAGGTATCTTGGCCATGTCCCCTTTTACTAAATCCTGTGTTATGATAGTTAGTCATTTCCTTGATTAAAGTAGTTGGATTGGTTGTAGTACCGTCTATTAAATGTTGTGTCTGCTGGTTGCTATTTTGTTAAGGCAGATTCCATAAGAAACTATAATGTTTGGCAAGAGTTTAGATAAATGGAATTGCATTTATCAATTGTAGTTTGCATCTATTTCCTTATTAAATTTATTGAAGTTGGCGTACTTATATATCATATATGTACTTCTATTAACCATATCAAATAATATTCTCCATTAAGTGATCATTCAGCCTAGAGAATTTACTCAGAGTAATGTATTCCAGTAAGTAACATTTTGAGCTGGCATTAAATCTTGAGAACTTAAGGTGACATTTCCATGAGTAGCCTTTCTTTCCTGTCTCCTTTAATACTTGAGTCTATAACTATTTTCCACACTACACTCTACTTCTTATCATCATTTTTTGGAACTTTTCTCACTCAGCTGGACCGTATCTATGTTCACTAGAGACTCTGGTTTGGTTGCATAGGCAATCTTAGTGTCCACTGACATTAACATCTGCTTCGCTCGAAGTATCCAAACATGTGTCTGGTGCAGAAAATTGGCTTGGAATTTTCTTCATGAAGGTTTAGAGTTGGAACACTTCCATATTATATTTGATAAAGTTTTCTGTACAACAAACTGAGATGGGACTGAAATTCAAATGCAAGTTCTTCCCCCTTGGCAAAGTCTTGTTTTGTGAAGAGGATAATGCAATGTAGTCTCTTACCCATGTGAATGGGAATGGGTGGTCTACATAACTCTATGTAACCATCATCCCCTTGTAGCTGTAGACAATGATAACGTTGTGGGTTTGTCAGACAGTATTCCTGTGCTCTGTGGTTCCACTCTGGTATAGACGGACATCTCATTACCTTGTTTCCAGCATAACGTCTTGGATCTAATGTGTTTATCCATACAGCATACACTTCTAAGTTTGGATAACAGACATTTTATATGTATACAGTTTGGCTGAATTTCATTGACAACTTACCTGTCATTATGTAATCAAATATGAGTTCTTTTCCTTTGACAATGTCTCGTTTTGAGAAGAGGATAATGCAAGGTAGTCTTGGATCTAGGGTGTTTATCCATACAGCATACACTTAAGAGTTTAGATAAATGGAATTGCATTTATCAATTGTAGTTTGCATCTATTTCCTTATTAAATTTATTGAAGTTGGCGTACTTATATATCATATATGTACTTCTATTAACCATATCAAATAATATTCTCCATTAAGTGATCATTCAGCCTAGAGAACTTACTCAGAGTAATGTATTCCAGTAAGTAACATTTTGAGCTGGCATTAAATCTTGAGAACTTAAGGTGACATTTCCATGAGTAGCCTTTCTCTCCTGTCTCCTTTAATACTTGAGTCTATAACTATTTTCCACACTACACTCTACTTCTTATCATCAATTTTTGGAACTTTTCTCACTCAGCTGGACCGTATCTATGTTCACTAGAGACTCTGGTTTGGTTGCATAGGCAATCTTAGTGGCCACTGACATTAACATCTGCTTCGCTCGAAGTATCCAAACATGTGTCTGGTGCAGAAAATTGGCTTGGAATTTTCTTCATGAAGGTTTAGAGTTGGAACACTTCCATATTATATTTGATAAAGTTTTCTGTACAACAAACTGAGATGGGACTGAAATTCAAATGCAAGTTCTTCCCCCTTGGCAAAGTCTTGTTTTGTGAAGAGGATAATGCAATGTAGTCTCTTACCCATGTGAATGGGAATGGGTGGTCTACATAACTCTATGTAACTATCATCCCCTTGTAGCTGTAGACAATGATAACGTTGTAAGTTTGTCAGACAGTATTCCTGTGCTCTGTGGTTCCACTCTGGTATAGACGAACATCTCATTACCTTGTTTCCAGCATAACGTCTTGGATCTAATGTGTTTATCCATACAGCATACACTTCTAAGTTTGGATAACAGACATTTTATATGTATACAGTTTGGCTGAATTTCATTGACAACTTACCTGTCATTATGTAATCAAATATGAGTTCTTTTCCTTTGACAATGTCTTGTTTTGAGAAGAGGATAATGCAAGGTAGTCTTGGATCTAGGGTGCTTATCCATACAGCATACACTTCTAAGTTTGGATAACAGACATTTTATATGTATACAGTTTGGCTGAATTTCATTGACAACTTACCTGTCATTATGTAATCAAATATGAGCTCTTCTCCTTTGGCAATGTCTCGTTTTGAGAAGAGGATAATGCGAGGTTGTCTTGGATCTAGGGTGTTTATCCATAAAGCATACACTTCTAAGTTTGGATAACAGATATTTCATATGTACATGTACATGTATACAGCTTTGGCAGAATTTCATTGACAACTTACCTGTCATTATGTGATCAAATATGAGTTCTTTTCCTTTGGCAATGTCTTGTTTTGAGAAGAGGATAATGCAAGGTAGTCTTGGATCTAGGGTGTTTATCCATACAGCATACACTTCTAAGTTTGGATAACAGACATTTTATATGTATACAGTTTGGCTGAATTTCATTGACAACTTACCTGTCATTATGTAATCAAATATGAGCTCTTCTCCTTTGGCAATGTCTCGTTTTGAGAAGAGGATAATGCGAGGTTGTCTTGGATCTAGGGTGTTTATCCATAAAGCATACACTTCTAAGTTTGGATAACAGATATTTCATATGTACATGTACATGTATACAGCTTTGGCAGAATTTCATTGACAACTTACCTGTCATTATGTGATCAAATATGAGTTCTTTTCCTTTGGCAATGTCTTGTTTTGAGAAGAGGATAATGCAAGGTAGTCTTGGATCTAGGGTGTTTATCCATACAGCATACACTTCTAAGTTTGGATAACAGACATTTTATATGTATACAGTTTGGCTGAATTTCATTAACAACTTACCTGTCATTATGTAATCAAATATGAGCTCTTCTCCTTTGGCAATGTCTCGTTTTGAGAAGAGGATAATGCGAGGTTGTCTTGAATCTAGGGTGTTTATCCATAAAGCATACACTTCTAAGTCCTCTTTCTGTATCTCCCACCCAAATGTGCATATCTCGCACCTAAATGCGCAGATCCTGCATCTAATTGTACACATCTTGCATATAAGTTGCACATCTTACACGTAAATGTGTACAACTCACACCCAAATGTGTATATCCTGCATCGAAATGTGCTTATTCTACACCCAAATGTGCACACTAATGTGCACATCTAGCACCCAAATATGCACATCTTGCACCCTAATGTGCACATTCTGCACCCTAATGTACACATTCTGCACCCTAATGTGCACATTCTGCACCCTAATGTGCACATTCTGCACTTAATATGAACATTCTGCACCCTAATGTGAACATTCTGCACCCTAATGTGCACATTCTGCACCCTAATGTGCACATTCTGCACCCTAATGTGAACATTCTGCACCCTAATGTGCACATTCTGCACCCTAATGTGCACATTCTGCACCCTAATGTGTACATTTTGCACCCTAATATGCACATTTAGCACATTTAATGTGTATATTCTGCACATCTTGCACACTTATGTGCACATTTTGCACACGTATCTGTACATTTGCACATTTAATGTGCACATCTTGCACACTTATCTGCACATTTTGCACATTAATGTGTATATTCTGCACATCTTGCACACCTTGCACATCTGCTGTAACTGGAGCAACCATCTTTTGGTAGAGTTATCGTTCTTGAGACAGTTTGAGAAGGTATTGTCCTTAAGCTGGTCGGGTAAATATTTATGCAGAGCTTCTTTAACTCTGCAGTGATTGTATGGTGTAGGGCATCTTTAAGGTCTTATGCTTGAACAAAGTTATATATTTTTAGTACAAAATCATATTTTGACCAAATTCAGTATCTATCTAAGGAAAACTGAATGTAGGGGGGAATTATTCCTTCCACGAATAGATGAAGTTCTAGAACAACATCTAAATATAGATTTGGGACTTTCCTAAAACTTAAATATAGATGACACGAAAGGTTGTTTGAAAGTCAAAGCTGCAGGTGCAGAATAAATGACGTCATAGTGAAGACGATGTCATAATACTGACGTCATTGTGTACTTGACGTCATAATACTGACGTAATAGTGAAGACAACGTCATAATACTGACGTCATTGTGTACTTGACGTCATAATACTGACGTCATTGTATATCTGACATCATAATACTGACGTCATTGTATACTTGACGTCATAATACTGACGTAATAGTGAAGACAACGTCATAATACTGATGTCATTGTATACTTGACGTCATAATACTGACGTCATCATGACGTCATAATGCTGACGTCATAATACTGACGTCATCATGACGTCATAGCTGCACGTGCGGTTTCCCGACCTTGTTATCCAGGCTTCTTCTACTACTAGCCCAACTTAAGGTAAGATATTCTCCAACGTAAGGTGAGATACAGCCCAACTTAAGGTAAGATATTCTCCAACGTTAGGTGAGATACAGCCCAACTTAAGGTGAGATATTCTCCAACGTTAGGTGAGATACAGCCCAACTTAAGGTAAGATATTCTCCAACGTAAGGTGAGATACAGCCCAACTTAAGGTAAGATATTCTCCAACGTAAGGTGAGATACAGCACAACTTAAGGTAAGATATTCTCAAACGTTAGGTGAGATACAGCCCAACTTAAGGTAAGATATTCTCCAACGTAAGGTGAGATACAGCCCAACTTAAGGTGAGATATTGTCAACCTTAAGATGAGATACAGCCAAACTTAAGGTGAGATATTGCCAAACTTAAGGTGATATATTGTCAAACTTAAGGTGAGATACAGACCAACTTCAGGTGAGATATTCTCCAATGTAAGGCGAGATACAGCCCAACTTGAGGTGAGATACATCCCAATCTAATGTGTGATACAGCCCAACTTAAGGTAAGATATTCTCCAATGAAAGGTGAGATACAGCCCAACTTAAGGTAAGATATTCTCCAACGTTAGGTAAGATACAGCCCAACTTAAGGTGAGATGTTGTCAAACTTAAGGTGAGATACAGCCAAACTTAAGTGAGATATTGCCAAACTTAAGGTGAGATATTGCCAAACTTAAGGTGAGATACAGCCCAACTTAAGGTGAGGAATAGCCCAAATTAAAGTGACAGCCTATCTTACGGTTAGATACATTCCAACTGAACATAAGATATAGCCCTGCTTACGGTGAGACACAGTCAAACTTAAGATAAGAAAAAGCCCAACTTAGGATGAAATATAGCGCATGCATGTGATGATATATAGCCCATCTACCGGTAACGAGATATAGCGCCACTTAAGGCCCTGTCACACAGCCATTTACGTATAAATTACGAATAATTTACGAATGAAATTTTAAAATCTGGATTTATACGCGGGAATACGTTGGAAAAGTTGGTTGTAATGCTTGGAATTTTGACAGATGAATCTCGCAAGAACGAAATAGAAACTACGCATAAACTACGCATGAAACACGAATAAATTGCGCAAAGAACACGTATATCTACAGAAAAGCAAATTTTGTCTTTAGTTCTTAGCGGTATACGCAATATATGAGCGATGCATTCGCGATATATGCGCGTTTTATGCGTGAAATGTTCGTTAATCATACGCAGACATACGCGGAACGAACGTGAAAATCGCCAACTTTGCGTAAGAATCTTGTATTCATTGCGCACACGCAAGGATGAATTGCGTAAGAACTGTATAAAAATAATTACGCATAGATCGCGTTAATCCAAGAGGTCGAAAATTTTTGAGCAGCACAAAAACCGTATTCGCGTATGTCCACGTATTCTCATCCTGGACTCTGCTCGCTGCGTATAGCGACGAATGAAATGCAAATGAAACTCGCTTGAAATGTACTTAAAACGTATGAATTACGTATATTTGCGCATGGATAACGTATCTTCACGTTTGCCCCAAATGTTTGACGTAGTTTATGCGTAATTCATGCGCAAGTGCTGTGTGACAGGGCCTTTAGGTTAAACACCGTCCTTCTTTATGTCGATCCGCTTGTCTGTATACTCGCAACATTCATTTGTAGTTTTACGTGTACAAGAACAAGATTCGTATCCATGCTATTCAAAGCCTTGGACATACGTACATCCTCGAGGTTTACAACTTCTTATAATAATTTCTTTCAGGATTACGGTTTACATTTTATAAGCCCTAGCGAGTTCCCTCGTTGGCGGGGAGGGGCAGCCAGTATAGAAGACAAGCCTAATTCCTCGATATGGGGTGTGGTCTGGGAGCTGGGGGAGGCAGATTCGGATAGCTTAGATCGGTAAGAAGGAGGAGTCGATTTTGCCTTCTAATAAGATATCATTAAAGTGTTCGATTATCTTATCCGCATGCAGCTATATCAAAAGTCAACGTCAACTTTCACCAGGCACGTAGCCAGAGTACTTTTCAAGTTAAAGCACATTCAGTCAGGGGAGTGAGGAATCGCCTTTGAGTCCCCCTAATGGGTCCAGGGAGAAGCCCTTGTCGGGATCCAAGGGGCGAAGCCCCGGAATGGAATGGACTTATAACAATTACGGGGCAGGTTTTTTACGTTAATTTACCCTTTGTACACCTTCTTTTAATTTTTTTTTTTAATGCAAAACTATGTGCGTATTTGCATACACCTGGCTATGCGCCTGTTCATTATTGTGGTACATCTGGTTTCTTTTTCATTTTTCTCTTTTTTTTTAAATAGTGTCTATAACTAATTAGTATTCATTCATTTTCCATTGCTTTTGTTTTTGTTTTGTTCTCTTCTTTTTTCTAGGCAGGAATCCTGCTACGATAGATTAGAGGTAACAGTCAGTTCAAAGGAGGGCAAAACGTATACTTGTAGAACTTATAAAATGAAGCAGGGTATATACCAACCCGGCGTGGACAATCGGCCTTCCCCACAGTATAAAGACGTTATTGTAAGAGGTGCCAGACAGAATGGTCTACCGTCCGAATACATCACAGAACTTGCTAAGATAGAAGATAATGGTTATTCAGGACATGTGCAAGTTTACGAAGATGTTTTAAAATTACTGAAAAACGAAGTAAAACAATAATTAACTATATTGTATACCATATAATGTTGTCGTCTCGTCTTTAATCCTATTTGTAATCAGATGTGGTCTGAGAAATTGAGTGTTGATGCAAAGAATTATATATAGAACAGAATAAAGTAGAATAAAATAAAACTGAAACGAATGAGCGTTCATGGTGTAGACATCCGGATTACTGGGGTCGCCAGACCATCCAGCGCGGCGAAGCGTGCGTAGATTTGTGCAAATCCCCCCCCCCCCCAAATAGAGATGTGCGAATCCCCCTGAGACTAGAACATATCCAGTAGCGTAGTTAGGGCAAACTTAAGTGGGTGCTTTATGTGATGAAGGGGATTCGGACCCCCAGCATATCCAGGATAGTGTCCTGATGGGTGAACAGGGGATGAAGTCCTCATGAACCACACGAAAAAAAACAAAACAAAACAAATAGCGATTGGAAAATGTTCTGACAACGTAATTGAGAGAAAAGTTTTCAAATCTGATCTTATTTAGAATTGGTTCCGATGTCAATCATCTCATAAAACAATGAAACCGGCGATATTCATGGAATATGATTTGGATTTGAAAATGTTGTGACACGCGGTATTGGAAACAGGCAAGGCTTGAAACTTATTGACTCGCTCATCACGTGTATCGATGACTTATTAATACACCTCAGACCACAACATAATTCCCAACCGGCCTTTTAGCTTATCATTTACTAGTACTTCAGGGCTTCTTCGATAACCTACACCTGAGTGACATATAGGCCTATAGCCTTGGTATTTCTGCTTTGAAGATCGCGATATCTATTCAATTTCTACCTTACCGTCAGTAACATCAAAGACAGACCGACCAGAAAATACTAATTATGCTAATTTAGGTACCCCAGATAATCTGTTTTGAGCCGTCAATCAAATTTGAGGACCAATCAGACGTTGGCAACCGCCGGGTCATTTTAATCCTGAGTCTCATCTGTTTTAAGCTGTCAATCAAAAATCCTTAAGGGTAAAAGGATAAAAGAAACCAATCAGATACCAATTAGAGATGTTAACCCTATAGCGGTCAGTGATGAAATGACGGAAAGTTTACCTGTCCCCTTATATAGTCCCCTGTCGGCCTTTAAACATGTTAAAGTAGGTTCAGATCAGATGACTAAATTCCAATTATAAGTGTAGATTTCGAGAAATTTATATATATACACAAATGTTGAAAAAAAAGCGACCCGCCTTCAATTACATGTAGTAGCATCTTTGATACACCCCCGTGCAAACGAAGTTTAGGGGGGGGGGGGGTATATAGGAGTCACCCTGTCCGTCTGTGTGTCCGTCCGGTAAGGAAGTTTTGAATGCAGATTTCTTTCATACTATAAATGGTATTATATTCCATACAAACATTCACCATAAAGAGTACTACATTTTGGTACCATGACTTTTGACCCTGTGACCTTGTGACCTTGACCTTAATCCGATACAATAATTTACGTTAAGAAGTTTTGAATTCAGATTTTTAATGATAGGCCTTTCATATTCCATACACATATTCACCATAAAGAGTGCTACATTTTGGTACCATGACTTTTGACCCTGTGACCTTTTGACCTTGACCCTCACCCTCTACAACATTTTATATTAAGAAGTTTTGAAAGCAGATTTCAGTAATTCTTTTAAACTATTAATGGTAGGCCTTTCATATTTCATGCACACACTCGCCATAAAGAGTACTTGTAATACATTTTGGTAGTATGACTTTTGACCCTGTTACCTTTTGACCTTGACCCTCACCCTATACAACATTTTAGATTAAGAAGTTTTGAAAGCAGATTTCAGTAATTCTTTTATACTATTAATGGTAGGCCTTTCATATTTCATGCACACATTCGCCATAAAGAGTACTTGTAATACATTTTGGTAGCATGACTTTTGACCCTGTGACCTTTTGACCTTGACCCTCACCCTATACAACATTTTAGATTAAGAAGTTTTGAAAGCAGATTTCAGTAATTCTTTTATACTATTAATAGTAGGCCTTTCATATTTCATGCACACATTCGCCACAAAGAATACTTGTAATACATTTTGGTACCACATATGACCTTTGACCCTGTGCCATTGACTTTGGACGTATGAGAGATGTTGAAAGCAGATTTCTTTCATACTATAAAATTAAATGGTATAGGGCTTTCATATTTCATACAAACATTAACCACAAAGAGCACTACAGTTTGGTATCATGACTTTTGACCTTGGGACCTTGACCTTGACTTTAGGCTTTTGTTGCAATTTTGGTTTGAAATTTGAAAGCAGATTATTTGCATACTCTAAATGGTAGGCTTTTCATATCTTATACAGATTGAACGTTGCGTCATAAATGGTCCTGTTTTAATAAAAAAATGTCCCACGGGGGGTATAAATTCGTCCACTTTAGGGCAGTTCTGGTAAGAACAGACTTTATGAATGTTTGCTCCTTTCCATCACCAGTGAGTTGATTGATTATTCCACAGGAACATATATCTGTAAGTGTTTCATCAAATTATAAATCGTGTTACTCGTTTCAATGGCTTTATATCAGGGCCAGAGGGTATGTTTGTATTGCAGTACACTATCGCCTACACTAACGTTGTCAAAGGCTTCCTCGTACTACTGGTATCAGCCGGGTTAAAATATAATCGTGGATTTATTCTTAGAAGAAATTATGATCTATTAAAGTTCACAGGTACTTGTATAATTTTAACATAGTTATGTTCTTTTCATCGTCAGAAACCCAGGCTCAATTGCGTTTACACTTGAGATAAGAGTAAGCGCAATCGAGCATGGGTTTTCGAGGATGTGTTCTTTTCTGTATATATAAAAATAAGCCGGAAGAACAGTCAGTCTTGAAAAACCATTTCTCCCGCTTCTCTCGCTAGTCGTAATAGTATACATCAGGAAATTTCAAAAATCTTTTTTCTTTCAATAGTTTTACAATATACTATGCAATCATTTATTTGTTACCAAATTGGCAATAAATAAGGCGCATGTAAGTGATGAATAAAAACGGAAGAAAAACCACGGGATCGTCGTTCCAAAATTTTGCTCTTTATCACCATCTTCGTCCCCAAGGCGCATCGTATTCCGCTAGGCGCTTCATTACAATACATTTGTGAACCGCAAAGTAGTGGAGGGAACCGATGACGTTGTAGTGCAAGACGCTTTATCACGTGAGAATTATTTTGTTCGAAAACGAAAGAGAGTAGCAACATAATCAATGTAAATATAACGTTCAGGTGAATATAAACGTGATAAAAGGTCGGTTTGGGCCATATTAAATTAAATTCAACGGTAACGAGGTATACTGTATAGCGTACTCATCGTTTTCCTGGTTCAGAAAAGGGGGGGGGGGGGGGGGGTGGTGGAGTCACAGGCACTTGTTCTAAATCAGTAAGTGTAAAGTATTCATAGACACAGTCTTGATGCCAATATCAAACCATGGTCATTGGATTACAGATCCAGTGTATACTGAGTAAGCTAAAGGGTTAGCCTGATGGTCACTCATTCATCTACACCTTCCCTCATTTTCTTGAGCAAATTGAAGATTCTCTACTTTAATAGCATATTTTCCGATCAAAATTTATATAGGGGGATAGATTTCAAACTCTAATAACTAATAGTGTATGATTTATGTCTGTACGACCAATACTAGCTCAAAGTGAAAGAAAATATATAGTTTTAGATGGGGGGATTCCTATGTAAGTTTTAGCATGATGTCGTCGACGTTCTCCATTGACTTATTGTTAAACATTGGCGACGTCGTTTCCAAGTATACATACATGTACCAATTCTTCACCTTGTTACCAATATAAAGTTATCACAGTTTCCCAACTTATATCAAACCATGGCTGTTGCATTACAAGTCCACTGAGTGAGCTTAAGGATCAACCTGATAGCTCAGTCATTAGACACACTGAATGTACCGGGTGCAGGACGTTTCCGTACAAGGATGTTTCGGTACATAGAAAAAAGTCATTTTGGTACATGGTACAAAGACGTTTCGGTACATGATTTAGGTCGTTTCGGTACATATTTTTGTTTTTGTACATTGCCTAATTATTGACTGGTTAGAGAGTAGAATAAATTATCCAGTCTCTCCGCTGCCGCTAATAGAGACTGAACCCCACTATGGTTGTTACAGAACGAAGTCGGACCAAACTGTTGCCCAATGAACGGAACTTTAATATTGATTTTCTGGCAGGTGACTCTTAGGTAAACATTAAACTAACTATCTCTACCCACCTCGTGTTTTTTTCTCGCTTCGTCATTGCATTTTTGCCGATTTTTAACTCGATCCCTACCAAACCAAACAAGCAAGGCAATAGTTCGGAAATTCGACCAATCAGAACGAAGGATAAAGAAAGTTGATCACGTGATATTTGTAACCTTCGCTCTGATTGGTCGATTCTCCGAACTTTTGCCTTGCTTGTTTGGTTTGGTAGGGAGTTAAAAATCGGCAAAAATGCAATAACGAAGCGAGAAAAAAACATGAGGTGGGTAGAGATAGTTAGTTTAATGTTTACGTAAGAGTCACCTGCCAGAAAATCAATATTAAAGGTCCGTAATATGGAAAAATCGTTGGGCAACAGTTTGGTCTGACTTCGTTCTGTAACAACCATAGTGGGGTTCAGTCTCTATTAGCGGCAGTGGAGAGACTGGATAATTTAGTCTAGTTAGAGAGGATATTATCAATATGTTGTTTACTACCATAGTACCCCCCCCCCCCCCCCCAAAAAAAAATCATGTCCCGAAAAGTTAGAGTGTAAAAGCATGATTGTTTAACTCGAATTCCAAAATATTATAAAGCTTGTGTTTTATCATCAATTTGTCTTTGAAGTCCGTCAAAGAATACTTCATGCTTCATAAACATTATTTCAGAAGAAGAGCAATTTATAAAATTATGAGACATATTACGTCAATTTCCAATGTTGCAACTAAACTTATTAAAACAAAAACCAAACACAAACTTATTATCAACCCATATCATAATAAAAAATCATGTACCAAAAGGTCTTTTTGTTGTACCGAAACGTCTTTTACATGGTACCGAAACGTCTCTACTTGTACCAAAACATCTTTCTATTTTACCGAAACGTCCTTGTACCGAAACGTCTTTGTACCGAAACGTCCAGCATTCAATGTACCTCAGCAACCACTACAAATGTTTTTAGAAGCTTGCATGTAGCTGTTTACTATGCTGTAATTCAATGACATGATATCAAAGAGCTGACTTCACTCATCTTGTTTACTATTAAATCTTCAATGCAACAACTTTGTAACATCATGTGTGGAAAAATGTTACAATGGAAATGCCCCATCTACTGCACCCACAAATCTTTAATTTATATATTAATGGAGTCAAATGTAGTTCACAGTTATCTCCATTGAATGATATCAATGGTACAATAACTAAAGTACTAACAGCCAGTTAAGAAAACACAAATTTTGATTTTATATGAAAACACTTTTAGATAGACACATTTATCAAGAGAGATATTCAACTATTAGAGCGCTGTTTGAAAATGAAATTTTATGTTGGTATCATTTTGGCATTTTCCCTCTACACATATGAAAATAGCATGGTAAATCCTCTTTTCCCTGCACTAAGTCATTAAAACCTACACTGGTCAAGTTTGATTAATGCAGTAGCCATAATCATAGTTGATTTATGCCTGAAATGATCAGTGAATATCTACCTGTATGAAGATATTGCCGTTTTATTATGTCTCCCCCCCAACGGGGAGGAGACATATTGGTTTTGCCTTCGTCGTCCGTCTGTCTGTCCGTCTGTCACACATCATGTCCGGGCTATATCTCCTGAACCGTTTGCCCGATCACTTTCATATTTTAGTATGTTGTTGCTTATGACCCGAAGGTTTCACATCACCTTGACCCAAGGTCATGTGACCAAGGTCAAGGTCACTTAGTGCATTTTTAATGAAATTATGCATACATTCCTGTCCGGGCTATATCTCTTGAACCGTTTGCCGGATCACTTTCATATTTTAGTATGTTGTTGCTTATGACCTTAAGGTTTCACATCACCTTGACCCAAGGTCATGTGACCAAGGTCAAGGTCACTTAGTGCATTTTTAATGAAATTGTGAATACATTCCTGTCCGGGCTATATCTCTTGAACCGTTTGCCGGATCCTTTTCATATTTTAGTATGTTGTTGCTTACAACCCAAAGATTTCACATCACCTTGACCCAAGGTCATGTGACCAAGGTCCAGGTCACTTAGTGCATTTTTAAAGAAATTATGAATACATTCCTGTCTGGGCTATATCTCTTGAACCGTTTACCGGATCACTTTCATATTTTAGTATGTTGTTGCTTATGACCCAAAGATTTCACATCACCTTGACCATAGGTCATGTGACCAAGGTCAAGGTCACTTAGTCAATTTTTAATGAAATTATGCATACATTCCTGTTCGGGCTAGATCTCTTTAACCGTTTACCGGATCACTTTCATATTTTAGTATGTTGTTGCTTATGACCTTAAGGTTTCACATCGCCTTGACCCAAGGTCATGGTCACTTAGTGCATTTTTAATGAAATTATGCATACATTCATGTCCAGGCTAGATCTCTTGAACCGTTTGTCCGGATCACTTTCATATTTTAGTATGTTGTTGCTTATGACCCGAAGGTTTTGCATCACCTTGACCCAAGGTCATGTGACCAAGGTCAAGGTCACTTAGTGCATTTTTAATGAAATTGTGAATACATTCCTGTCCGGGCTATATCTCTTGAACCGTTTGCCGGATCACTTTCATATTTTAGTATGTTTTTGCTTTTGACCCAAAGATTTCACATCACCTTGACCCAAGGTCATGTGACCAAGGTCAAGGTCACTTAGTGCATTTTTAATGAAATTATGCATACATTCATGTCCAGGCTAGATCTCTTGAACCGTTTGCCGGATCACTTTCATATTTTAGTATGTTGTTGCTTATGACCCGAAGGTTTTGCATCACCTTGAACCAAGGTCATGTGACCAAGGTCAAGGTCATGTAGTACAATTTTAATGAAATTGTACATGCATTCCTGTTCGGGCTCTATCTCTTGAACTGTTTGCACGATCGCTTTATATTTTAGTATGTTGTTGCTTATGACCCGAAGGTTTCACATCACGTTGACTCAAGATCATGTGACCAAGGTCAAAGTCAATTAGTATACATGTATTTTAAATGAAATTGTATTTGTTATGTGTATTATGTCCAGGCTTAATCTTTTGAACTGTAATCGGATCATTTGATATTTTAGTATGATGGTGCTGATGACCCAAAGGTTTCACACCACCTTGATCCAAGGTCATATTACTAAGGTCAAGGTCAAATATTACATTTTTTAATGAAATTGTAAATACTATTGAGTCTGGACTATATCTGTGGAATCATATACTGGATTGCTCTGATACTTTAGAATGCTGTTGCTCAGGATTGGAAGGTTTCTTATCATCTTGACCCAAGGTCATGTGCCCAAGGTCAAGATTATTTAGTTCTTTTTAATGAAATTGTACGTACTAATCTTGTCTGAGCTATATCTGCTGAACCCTTCTTACAATTGTTTTCATATTTTAATACGTTGTTTCTCAGGACTAAATGTTTCTTATCACATTGTCCCAAGGTCACATGATTAAGGTCACTTCTTACTTTAGTAATGAAATTGTATATGCTAATCATGTCAAGGCTGAAATTGTTATGCTTATCATGTTTAGGCTTTCTATATTGAATCGTGTATCCAATCACTAATTCAGTTTTTTGTTGCGCATGATCCATACAATGTATTTTTCAGATCACCTATATCCAAGGTCATGTGACCAAAGTCAATTTCACTAAATATGAAATTGTATATGCTAATCATGTTTGAGCTTTACCTCAAACAATACAATGAATCACTTTCATGTTTGAGTATGATGTTGCCCATGACTCAAAGGTTTCACATCATCTTGGCCCAAGGTCAAAGTAACTTAGAGGGAGGGGGGAGACATCTGTTTTTTTCTGAAAAACATTTGATTTAATTTAATATACTCAACCCTTGTGAAGAAAAACAACTTGGACAATTTCTGAGCGCAAAATATTGCTATTTTCCTATGAGTTCACCAAAAATGACGTCTTATATGGTTAAAAATGGTAGTTCTTTGAATAGCGCTTTTCCTTTTGCATTACCATTTAAATTTTCTGGTAATTATTTTTTTGCTGTTTACAAATAAAAGGGAAATTTCCGTTTTCTTAAGAAGCTATTTATTATTTATTAGCTCTTTATAATAACCACATATTCCAAATTATTTGACCAATGTTATGTAACCGGCAGGTTTTGTTTGCATTTCTTATTACTGTTTACAGATATCCTGTTATTGTCGCTGCAGTCAGCTCTGATTGACTTCTCTCTGACCAGTACTGAACATGACATCTTACTTTCTTATTACTGTTTACAGATATCCTGATATTGCCGCTGCAGTCAGCTCTGATTGACTTCTCTCTGACCATTACTGAACATGACGTCTGACTATCTTATTACTGTTTACTGATATCCTGATATTGCCGCTGCAGTCAGCTCTGATTGACTTCTCTCTGACCAGTACTGAACATGACATCTGACTATCTTATTACTGTTTACTGATATCCTGATATTGCCGCTGCAGTCAGCTCTGACTGACTTCTCTCTGACCAGTACTGAACATGATGTCTGACTATCTTATTACTGTTTACTGATATCCTGATATTGCCGCTGCAGTCAGCTCTGATTGACTTCTCTCTGACCAGTACTGAACATGACATCTGACTATCTTATTACTGTTTACTGATATCCTGATATTGTCGCTGCAGTCAGCTCTGATTGACTTCTCTCTGACCAGTACTGAACATGACATCTTACTTTCTTATTACTGTTTACAGATATCCTGATATTGCCGCTGCAGTCAGCTCTGATTGACTTCTCTCTGACCATTACTGAACATGACGTCTGACTATCTTATTACTGTTTACTGATATCCTGATATTGCCGCTGCAGTCAGCTCTGATTGACTTCTCTCTGACCAGTACTGAACATGACATCTGACTATCTTATTACTGTTTACTGATATCCTGATATTGCCGCTGCAGTCAGCTCTGACTGACTTCTCTCTGACCAGTACTGAACATGATGTCTGACTATCTTATTACTGTTTACTGATATCCTGATATTGCCGCTGCAGTCAGCTCTGATTGACTTCTCTCTGACCAGTACTGAACATGACATCTGACTATCTTATTACTGTTTACTGATATCCTGATATTGCCGCTGCAGTCAGCTCTGACTGACTTCTCTCTGACCAGTACTGAACATGATGTCTGACTATCTTATTACTGTTTACTGATATCCTGATATTGCCGC
This sequence comes from Pinctada imbricata, assembly GCA_033119305.1. Taxonomy (NCBI): domain Eukaryota; kingdom Metazoa; phylum Mollusca; class Bivalvia; order Pterioida; family Pteriidae; genus Pinctada; species Pinctada imbricata. The sequence goes on along the minus strand of VSWD01000012.1, from coordinate 407,772 downwards.
TGCAGTCAGCTCTGATTGACTTCTCTCTGACCAGTACTGAACATGACATCTGACTATCTTATTACTGTTTACTGATATCCTGATATTGCCGCTGCAGTCAGCTCTGACTGACTTCTCTCTGACCAGTACTGAACATGACGTCTGACTATCTCATTACTGTTTACTGATATCCTGTTATTGCCTCTGCAGTCAGCTCTGATTGACTTCTCTCTGACCATTACTGAACATGACGTCTGACTATCTTATTACTGTTTACAGATATCCTGATATTGTCTCTGCAGTCAGCTCTGATTGACTTCTCTCTGACCATTACTGAACATGACATCTGACTATCTTATTACTGTTTACAGATATCCTGATATTGCCTCTGCAGTCAGCTCTGATTGACTTCTCTCTGACCATTACTGAACATGATGTCTGACTATCTTATTACTGTTTACAGATATCCTGATATTGTCGATGCAGTCAGCTCTGATTGACTTCTCTCTGACCATTACTGAACATGACGTCTGACTATCTTATTACTGTTTACAGATATCCTGATATTGTCTCTGCTGTCAGCTCTGATTGACTTCTCTCTGACCATTACTGAACATGACGTCTGACTATCTTATTACTGTTTACAGATATCCTGATATTGTCTCTGCTGTCAGCTCTGATTGACTTCTCTCTGACCATTACTGAACATGACGTCTGACTATCTTATTACTGTTTACAGATATCCTGATATTGTCTCTGCTGTCAGCTCTGATTGACTTCTCTCTGACCATTACTGAACATGACGTCTGACTATCTTATTACTGTTTACAGATATCCTGATATTGTCTCTGCTGTCAGCTCTGATTGACTTCTCTCTGACCATTACTGAACATGACGTCTGACTATCTTATTACTGTTTACAGATATCCTGATATTGTCTCTGCTGTCAGCTCTGATTGACTTCTCTCTGACCATTACTGAACATGACGTCTGACTATCTTATTACTGTTTACAGATATCCTGATATTGTCTCTGCTGTCAGCTCTGATTGACTTCTCTCTGACCATTACTGAACATGACGTCTGACTATCTTATTACTGTTTACAGATATCCTGATATTGTCTCTGCTGTCAGCTCTGATTGACTTCTCTCTGACCATTACTGAACATGACGTCTGACTATTTTATTACTGTTTACAGATATCCTGATATTGTCTCTGCTGTCAGCTCTGATTGACTTCTCTCTGACCATTACTGAACATGACGTCTGACTATCTTATTACTGTTTACAGATATCCTGATATTGTCTCTGCTGTCAGCTCTGATTGACTTCTCTCTGACCATTACTGAACATGACGTCTGACTATCTTATTACTGTTTACAGATATCCTGATATTGCCTCTGCAGTCAGCTCTGATTGACTTCTCTCTGACCATTACTGAACATGACATCTGACTATCTTATTACTGTTTACAGATATCCTGATATTGTTGCTGCAGTCAGCTCTGATTGACTTCTCTCTGACCATTACTGAACATGACGTCTGACTATCTTATTACTGTTTACAGATATCCTGATATTGCCACTGCAGTCAGCTCTGATTGACTTCTCTCTGACCATTACTGAACATGACGTCTGACTATCTTATTACTGTTTACAGATATCCTGATATTGCCACTGCAGTCAGCTCTGATTGACTTCTCTCTGACCATTACTGAACATGATGTCTGACTATCTTATTACTGTTTACAGATATCCTGATATTGCTGCTGCAGTCAGCTCTGATTGACTTCTCTCTGACCATTACTGAACATGACGTCTGACTATCTTATTACTGTTTACAGATATCCTGATATTGTCTCTGCAGTCAGCTCTGATTGACTTCTTTCTGACCATTACTGAACATGACATCTTACTATCTTATTACTGTTTACAGATATTCTGATATTGTCTCTGCAGTCAGCTCTGACTGACTTCTTTCTGACCATTACTGAACATGACATCTTACTTTCTTATTACTGTTTACTGATATCCTGATATTGCCGCTGCAGTCAGCTCTGATTGACTTCTCTCTGACCAGTACTGAACATGACATCTTACTTTCTTATTACTGTTTACTGATATCCTGATATTGCCGCTGCAGTCAGCTCTGATTGACTTCTCTCTGACCATTACTGAACATGACGTCTGACTATCTTATTACTGTTTACAGATATGCTGATATTGCCACTGCAGTCAGCTCTGATTGACTTCTCTCTGACCATTACTGAACATGATGTCTGACTATCTTATTACTGTTTACAGATATCCTGATATTGCCACTGCAGTCAGCTCTGATTGACTTCTCTCTGACCAGTACTGAACATGACGTCTTACTTTCTTATTACTGTTTACAGATATCCTGATATTGCCGCTGCTGTCAGCTCTGATTGACTTCTCTCTGACCATTACTGAACATGACATCTGACTATCTTATTACTGTTTACAGATATCCTGATATTGCCTCTGCAGTCAGCTCTGATTGACTTCTCTCTGACCAGTACTGAACATGACATCTGACTATCTTATTACTGTTTACAGATATCCTGATATTGTCGCTGCAGTCAGCTCTGATTGACTTCTCTCTGACCATTACTGAACATGACATCTGACTATCTTATTACTGTTTACTGATATCCTGATATTGCCGCTGCAGTCAGCTCTGATTGACTTCTCTCTGACCATTACTGAACATGACATCTGACTATCTTATTACTGTTTACAGATATCCTGATATTGCCACTGCAGTCAGCTCTGATTGACTTCTTTCTGACCATTACTGAACATGACATCTGACTATCTTATTACTGTTTACAGATATCCTGATATTGCCACTGCAGTCAGCTCTGATTGACTTCTCTCTGACCATTACTGAACATGACATCTGACTATCTCATTACTGTTTACTGATATCCTGATATTGTCTCTGCAGTCAGCTCTGATTGACTTCTCTCTGACCATTACTGAACATGACGTCTGACTATCTTATTACTGTTTACAGATATCCTGATATTGCCTCTGCTGTCAGCTCTGATTGACTTCTCTCTGACCATTACTGAACATGACATCTGACTATCTTATTACTGTTTACTGATATCCTGATATTGCCTCTGCTGTCAGCTCTGATTGACTTCTCTCTGACCATTACTGAACATGACGTCTGACTATCTCATTACTGTTTACTGATATCCTGATATTGCCTCTGCAGTCAGCTCTGATTGACTTCTCTCTGACCATTACTGAACATGATGTCTGACTATCTTATTAATGTTTACAGATATCCTGATATTGCCACTGCAGTCAGCTCTGACTGACTTCTCTCTGACCAGTACTGAACATGACATCTTACTTTCTTATTACTGTTTACAGATATCCTGATATTGCCACTGCAGTCAGCTCTGATTGACTTCTCTCTGACCATTACTGAACATGACATCCGACTATCTTATTACTGTTTACAGATATCCTGATATTGCCTCTGCAGTCAGCTCTGACTGACTTCTCTCTGACCAGTACTGAACATGACGTCTGATTATGGATAAGGAAGTACAAGGGGATGTAACTGCTGACAAAGAATCCAATAAATGTAACGTTTCTCCGGAAACATCCTCTAATGAATCAGAACTTGCGACTTCAAGTCATGTTCCACCAACCACTGCAACAATTACAGCACAAAGGTATGTCTAAGTCAGTGTATTCATACCATGCAATAACCAATGTACATGTATTTGTTCTATCTTGGGATCTTAAGGAACCGTTTGTTCATCTACATGTACTCGTGTAGCTAATATTTATATTAGCGTACATTTTGTATTTGACACATCAGAATATTTGAAAAAACAAACAAACTTAAATTCTGCTCCTGGAAAAAAGTTCTGAATATTCAGTAGAACAATATACTTATTCAAATTCTTTATTAAATGATGCTTCAACATATCACGGCTGACATGTTTAACAAAAAGAAAAACTATAAAAGGTAAGCATATTTACACTATTATATGTACATTATGTATCAAATATACGATGTATTAGCTACTTTCAGAGTGGAAAATTAAATTTTGACCAAATTTTGAGTTTCTGTCAGAATTTGCGAAACACATACCAAAACACATGAATAACAATAAAAAGTAAGAATTTTGACATTGTATTTCAGGTCTGAACAAAGACATGAGTCGTCTACAAGCTGTGACAACGGAATGGAGGGTGATTCTGTATCTGTAAGCTCCCAACCTCTAACGAGCACTCCACTCAGAGGCGATGTCAACGTGGATACCGGTAGAGAGAGGGTCCGTTTTGACGTGGACTCGGTGTCCGTGTCAGACTCCGTTAGCAGAGACAGTGTCTCCTCCAGGGAATCTCTTGTCCCGGAACAAATCAGCGTACCTATACAGGGATTTGAGATAATGGAGGAACGGGCAAAATTTACTGTGAGTAGCGACTTTTATACTTCATTACATGACTGAAATGTTTTGTTTCAGGGTTTTTTTTTATTTTGGGGATGGTGCCTGTGCCTGTCCCATTTGGGAAAATTTGCGACATTTTGCTAAAATTGGGAAAATTTTGGAACAAATTCTCACCAAAGTATAACCCTAAAGTATCATTTATTAACACTGATAATCTATTGATTTGCTTGAACTGAACAAGGGATGAATAAAAAAACTTTAAAAAATGCACTTCGAAATAGGACATTTTGTGCTGACTTCCAGGTTTTGAGTCTTATTTTCTCAGGTGATTTTTTCATAATTCCTCTTTGGGAATTTCAGGGTGATTTTTTGGGAAAAATAGAGGAAATTTGGCATTGGGAAGGGGCCGAAATTCGGCCCCAAAACAAGGAAAAAAAAACCCTGTGTTTATACATTTGTAAAATGTTATTGGGGTCGCTAATATTAGTCATAGGGTTAGTTCCCGTCATACTTCCTACTCAAAGTAGGTGTGTGAATTTGTGGGGGGTTGAGGCCGTAGGTCGAACCCCTGTATATTTACACACCTACTTTGAGAAGGAAGTATGACGTGAACTAACCCTATAACGAATTTATTACGCCGAGAACCTTTTTGTAACGTTTTATTTGTAATTTTTGACGTTTGAAAGTTTAGTGACCTACCTCAGCGTCAAGGTAGGACACCACTTGACTGTCATACTGCGATGTCATTGGCTGAAATTAGTACGAGGTGTAATAAATGCTGTGACAGTTTGTACAATGTGTCTTGTACAGGTACAGCTCTGGTATTCTTATACATGTATTTGATACAAATCCATTGTCGTAGTAATACCATGTTGTACATGTACTATTGTGTTGTGAAATCATGAAATATTAATGGAAAATGTTAAGAATTTGTCATCAATTTGAGGTTGTTACTTATGAAGTGTGTACATATTTGATTTTCTGATTCTGAGGAGAGGTGTTGAAAATACATACCATTTACCTTTTTTCAGGTGTTCAAAATAAAAGTTGAGAAGTCAGAGAGTGACTCGTGGTTTGTTTTTCGTCGTTACACAGATTTTGTGCAGCTGAATGAAAAGGTATCTCAGTTTTATCTTTACTTACACCTCAATGATTATATAATGTCTATCAGCCTGTTGCTTTGTTAATTGACAAAGGTTTAAGATATTTAACTGATTGATGTGGAAGATCAGAACATACATGTACATATACTAGATGCAATTTCCATCCATTAGTACACAGTAAAAATGTCCACAAATACTTTTCATACATGTGGTACTTGAAATGATTTTATCTTATAATTGATTACTGTGAAATCGTTATATTTCGTGGGGGCTCAATTTTCATGGTGTTCGTGGAAAGCCTCATCCACAAATTTACATCCACAATGAATAATTGTACATTAAGCAAGAAAATGGAACAACTTTAAGTGAAAAAAACAAGCATGCATATTTTACATGTTTATATTGGCATATAAACACCTTCCAATCACTTGGACAAATACGTTAATTGCTTTTTTAAAATTGCAATGTTTGTCAACACTGTTTTTACAACTGTTTGTCACAAGCCAACCTTGCGAAACCTGCTTTCAATTAGGTCACATTTCAATGACATCTTGTCGTAGGTGGCAATAAATGAGTGCGGCATCCACAAAATGATGTCCCCAGGAGAATATTGAATCTCACAAATCCACGAAAATTGGGCCCCATGAAAAGAAATGATTTCATAGTACACCTCCCATAGAAAACTAATAATAAAGGCATTGGAAGAATAAAGACGTAGGAAGGAATGTTTTACACTCTTTTTCATTGTTTTGTCTCCATTCCCTCGATCGTGTCTTTAATAGTGATGTCAAAGTGAAGTATAATGTAGAAAGATCTCACCTCAGACATTGTCCATATCTAAAGTTCTCAGTCAAATTTTCAGTTGCGGAGAAAGTTCCCAAAAGTTCGGTTATCATTACCACCAAAACGATGGTTCAAAGACAACTTTGACAAGGATTTCATTGAGGATAGAGTATTAGGGCTACAGGCTTTTATAAATAACTGTATCGGCCACAAGGATATATGTAATAGGTAAGGTTATATAACTATAGTAAACTGCAGTATTCAGTTGTAGAAGTAGAGAACTCAATGGTCTCTTGTCTATTTGGAAAGTAGATGCGTAGCACTGTACTTGTTCATTATTTCAACAATATCTGTATCAAGTTTATTTGTATATGAAGAAATACATGTAGTACATCGATCCTGAAGGTTTGAGTGTAAAATTTCTCCTCATGAATTTGTTATACTTTGAATATTGTTGATAGTCAGCAAAATATGATTTTTTCTGGTTTTTGTGGACATCCGTGAATTAAGAGATGAATGATAACTTTAACCTGTGTCTCACAATCAGTTTCTACACTTGAATTCGTTGGAAAACTCATGACAAAAAGTTAAATGAAGCGTTAAAATCCCAGCACTTTAGCATGTTTAGAGACCTTTCTATTATATTATTTTCTATGGAATATTTAAGTTTTCTTCATGGAATCTCTGAAAATCCCTAGATGTATTATATACAGTACTTTAAGTTATCTTCATGGACTCTCTGTGAATTCCTAGATGTATTATATACAGTACTTTAAGTTATCTTCATGGACTCTCTGTGAATTCCTAGATGTATTATATACAGTACTTTAAGTTATCTTCATGGACTCTCTGTGAATTCCTAGATGTATTATATACAGTACTTTAAGTTATCTTCATGGACTCTCTGTGAATTCCTAGATGTATTATATACAGTACTTTAAGTTATCTTCATGGAATCTCTGTGAATTCCTAGATGTATTATATACAGTACTTTAAGTTATCTTCATGGACTCTCTGTGAATTCCTAGATGTATTATATACAGTACTTTAAGTTATCTTCATGGACTCTCTGTGAATTCCTAGATGTATTATATTCAGTACTTTAAGTTATCTTCATGGACTCTCTGTGAATTCCTAGATGTATTATATACAGTACTTTAAGTTATCTTCATGGACTCTCTGTGAATTCCTAGATGTATTATATACAGTACTTTAAGTTATCTTCATGGACTCTCTGTGAATTCCTAGATGTATTATATACAGTACTTTAAGTTATCTTCATGGAATCTCTGTGAATTCCTAGATGTATTATATACAGTACTTTAAGTTATCTTCATGGAATCTCTGTAAATCTCTGTAAATCCCTAGATGTATTACAATGTAACACAGTGACTGATTGATTATAATTTTCCTACATAATGATGCTTGTTCTTACAGTCGACCAGTCCGTGAGTTTTTCTGTTTTGACGAACCTCCTGGTCCCCACGACAGTCTCGAGGAGAGTAGGGTATGTATATATAACTCACAAATGATTGGTCTTCATAGCCATATAGCCTCCTGGTCCCTTGACAGCCTAGAAGAGTGTAGGGTATGTCCACACAACATGCAGTACAACTTACAAATCATTTGTCTTTTTAAAGTGTTTTGTGAAATAGCCGTTTTTAAATGTTTGTGAAACATTATGTTCTGTTATTTGGGAAATTACGTAGGACTTAACTTTGAGATGCTTACGACTTCAGATTGTTGCTGAATATGTAGTTTCTAAATCTTTAAATTGTCGGCAAATCTTTAAAAAATTGAATTTACAGGATTGTCATCTCTCACATAATACTTTATTTTATCCTTTTCTTCTGTGTTAGAATCTTCCCTTGTATTTGCTCTACATTTGTATCATAGAATCTTATAAAATGGCTGATTTCTATGACCTCATAAATTTGACCTTTGATTTCTGTTGGTATTTCAGGCTCTATGTGATAATTTAGAGGAATCCGTGTACAGATTAAGAAAGGAGGTGTCTGAAAAAGACACGGAGATAAGTCTACTACGAGAGGAGTTGGATCTGTACAAAAGACAGGTGGAAATGCTCTCACAGGCTCTCAGGTACGAGGGAATCAACAATAATTAATCTGGTTTGAGGGCAGAAATTTTGAATATTAGGAATCTGACTAGATAGTGATTAAGTCGGCATGGCAACATATAGGATAACTCTTGTAAAAAATGTACAGAAATTGTGAAAGAAGAATTGGATTTTCTCTGCGGAGGTTTTCCTAGATTTTAATGTTATGTTTTCCTAATTTTGTAGCTCTGTTCTTCATAATATTATTTTCTTTGCCAAAGTTTGAATTAACCAGATATGACAATAGCAAGTAAGACTTAAATTACAACCAGGGCAAAGTGACCTTATAATACAGTGTATGTAAAATATTGAGTTATATGTTCAATTTATTTACATGTAATTGTTTATAACCCACAAATGTTTATTTACAGAGACAAAAATGCAGGTATTCATAGTTTAGAGTCCCCAGCCTCAGTTGGAGAAACGTCCTTGACCTCTGATGACCTTGCGACATGTCCCGAGGCTGACCAATCACAAGTCCAGGCCAATATGGTCAACAACTCTGGCCACACAGAGGAGGAATACTGTAATGGAGAATTAGACAAAAAATGTTCTGATTCTATAGCCAAGGATAAAAGGTAATATAATAATTATTATATTATATGGTATTTATTCTTTTAGCAAGAGAAAGTGTAATTTTTTGTACATGCTGCAAATAACACTTAGCACAGTCTTTCCCAAAAACTTTCAGCTCACTTAGGTCATTTGGATCTATGTGTTAATGAAACACATAGGTCCGAACAAACAGTAAAAAAAAAAAAATATGCAAAAAATCAGTTCTAAGATTTATTCTTCCCAAAGGAACAGTAAGATACGATCTAAAAACAAGTAATGGAGACTCAAAGAGCAGTCGATCAACAAACACTTCCCTTGCAAATTCCCCGAATTCCTCAATTTTCTTCCAGTTATAACTTTCATTTTAATAAACTATTAAAGGGCTTCCCGGGAATAGTTCCTTCTACATACTTCAGTTTAGCCAACATCGGCAATAAGGTAGCAGCCACGACTGGAACAACCTCTGACTACTTGTCAATCATGTTCTCGTAAACGCTTTAAAACAAATTAAAATTACAATTATGAAATGTTTACAAGAGTGTGATCAATTTCTCAAGAGGGACCGAAAGTTATGAAATATTGCACCGGAACATTTGATTATATAACAAATAGACTCGTCAGAAAGGATTGGTCATTCAACAGACTATTGAGAGGAAAGCACCGGTTCAAACTTAATTTTGCCTGTCAGGACAGGCAGACAGATGTTATTGGGAAAGACTGCTGAGCAGATAACAGTACTTGAATTTACAGTATTATTTATCTTTTCTTACAGCCCAGTAGCCAGTGAAACAAATTCTAAGCAATCCAAGAAGAAATTTTCTATTTTCCACTCCAAGGGAGGTAAATCCCAAGTAGCAGCCATCAGTAGCTGATGTCTTGGAATTCCATGCTTTGTTTTCATTTATGTTCATTTTTAACATATCAGGAGTGATTTCCCTTGCTTTGGATAGTGACTTCTATTTTTGTTAGATGTGACACTTGTAGTGCCATAGAGTTGACATAGGTGCGGAAGTTTATTTATACCATCACTTGTTCTGAATGAAATTCTTGCCAAGGCTGCCTTTGAACAAACTGAATAGGTGACAGTCAACACGTAGTCGTGCTTTTTGCTTGTCTTTCATTAATTTTAGACCCATTATGTTGCTTAATGCTTGTATCACTGTATTCAATCTATGTGAATTTTAAGTTTTACCAATATAGATGTAGTGATTTCTTGAGATCGATTGATGACGGTTGTATTAACTAAGGTATATTTAATATAATTCATGTACAATTCATGTTTTATACCTTTTGAGGATAATTTATTACTTTGTCATTTGTAATAACTGTGCATTAGTATTTGATACATTTAAACACATATCTTAATTTAACGGTTTTGTGAAAGGTTTTTTATGCCAACGTAATCAGAGATTTGGGGGCGTAAAGTTTTTGGCGTGTCTCTTTGTCCACAAAAACTTTAACCTTAGCCATAACTTTTGAATAGTAAGTGATAAGGCTTTCATATTTCACATGTGTATTGCTTATGACAAGAACTTTTAATTTATACCCAAATTTTTTATCTTGTGACTTTGACCTTGGAGTTTGACCTACTTTTGAAAAATTTTAATCTTGGCCATAGCTTATGATTTATAAGTGATAGGGCTTTCATATTTCACATGTACATTCCTTATGGCAAAGCCTTCCATTTATACAAAATGTCTTTTCCTTTGACCTTGACCTTTGAGTTTGACATTCTTTTGAAAAACTCTAATGTTGACCTTTATTCTAGAATGGAAGGTGATATGACTTTGATGTTTTATATGTGTATTCCGTGTGGTATGACCTATCCTTTTGGTACGGTACAAAAATATGACTTTGCGACCTTGACCTTATGACAGATATAAAAGCTGTTTTACCGACAAAGATGCCAACGGGGGCGTTCATGTTTCACAAACACATGATTTTTTATTTCTTTTTTTTTTTAGGATTTGAGATGCATTGCTCAATTGTACATCACATATGTATTATTCAATAAAAACCTTTGTATTAGTGTATAAGACTTGTATCTATTCCGAGATTATTTATTTTTCATGACATGGTGTTCATTTTAAAGTTCCAAGTCTTTCTGTGAAGGTGCAAAAATTGTCGCAAACCGGCTAATAAATAACAATTCGGTGTATTTGACTTACACTGCTCTATCCAGAGATATAATCACATGTTTTGCATGCACATTGTTTGTTTTATTAGTTTTAGATGTATTACAATATTGCGAGAGAAGATTGACATAAGAGTGGTTATTTTTTGTTTTTGTTACATAAAGATGTATTGCAATATAGCAAGAAGATTTGAAAATGTACTTTTTAGCTCGCCGGGACGAATGTCCGGAGAGCTATTGTCATACCCCCGGCGTCGGCGTTGGCGTCTGCGTCTGCGTCTGCGTCTGCGTGCGCGTGCACAAAAACTTTAACCTTGCTTATAACTTTTAAACCAATACAGATTGGGCTTTCATATTTCACATGTGCATTCCTTGTGACAAGACCTTTCCATGGATACCAAAATTTTTGACCTTGTGACCTTGACCTTGGAGATTGACCTTCTTTTGAAAAACTTTAACCTTGGCCATATTTTTGGAATGGTAAGTGATAGGGCTTTGATATTTCACATGTGTATTCCTTGTGACAAGACCTTTCCATGGATACCAAAATTTTTGACCTTGTGACCTTGACCTTGGAGATTGACCTACTTTTGAAAAACTTTAACCTTGGCCATATTTTTGGAATGGTAAGTGATAGGGCTTTGATATTTCACATGTGTATTCCTTGTGACAAGACCTTTCCATGGATACCAAAATTTTTGACCTTGTGACCTTGACCTTGGAGATTGACCTACTTTTGAAAAACTTTAACCTTGGCCATATTTTTGGAATGGTAAGTGATAGGGCTTTGATATTTCACATGTGTATTCCTTGTGACAAGACCTTTCCATGGATACCAAAATTTTTGACCTTGTGACCTCGACCTTGGAGAATGACCTACTTTTGAAAATCTTTAACCTTGGTCATATTTTTGGAATGGTAAGTGATAGGGCTTTGATATTTCACATGTGTATTCCTTGTGACAAGACGTTTCCATGGATACCAAAATTTTTGACCTTGTGACCTTGACCTTGGAGATGATTGACCTACTTTTGAAAAACGTTAACCTTGGCCATATTTTTGGAATGGTAAGTGATAGGGCTTTGATATTTCACATGTGTATTCCTTGTGACAAGACCTTTCCATGGATACCAAAATTTTTGACCTTGTGACCTTGACCTTGGAGATGATTGACCTACTTTTGAAAAACTTTAACCTTGGCCATATTTTTTGAATGGTTAGTGATAGGGCTTTGATATTTCACATGTGCATTCCTTGTGATAAGACCTTTTTTATTGTTGTTGTTGCAATTTACATATGGTTGCCACCGGCGAGCTATGTTGTCATTCTGACAAGTCTGGTTAATGGTAAGTGATAGGGCTTTGATATTTCACATGTGTATTCCTTGTGACAAGACGTTTCCATGGATACCAAAATTTTTGACCTTGTGACCTTGACCTTGGAGATTGACCTACTTTTGAAAAACTTTAACCTTGGCCATATTTTTTGAATGGTAAGTGATAGGGCTTTGATATTTCACATGTGTATTCCTTGTGACAAGACATTTCCATGGATACCAAAATTTTTGACCTTGTGACCTTGACCTTGGAGATTGACCTACTTTTGAAAAACTTTAACCTTGGCCATATTTTTTGATTGGTAAGTGATAGGGCTTTGATATTTCACATGTGTATTCCTTGTGACAAGACGTTTCCATGGATACCAAAATTTTTGACCTTGTGACCTTGACCTTGGAGATTGACCTACTTTTGAAAAACTTTAACCTTGGCCATATTTTTTGAATGGTAAGTGATAGGGCTTTGATATTTCTCATGTGTATTCCTTGTGACAAGACGTTTCCATGGATACCAAAATTTTTGACCTAGTGACCTTGACCTTGAAATTTTACCTACTTTTCAAAAACTTTAACTTGGGCCATATTTTTTGAATGGTAAGTGATAGGGCTTTGATATTTCACATGTGCATTCCTTGTGATAAGACCTTTCATGCCGTACCATAAATTTTGACCTAGTGACCTTGACCTTGAAATTTTACCTACTTTTTGTTGTTGTTGCAATTTACATATGGTTGCCACCGGCGAGCTATGTTGTCATTCTGACAAGTCTGGTTGAAGATTTTTTCTTGCTTTGTATGAGTCTGTAGACTCTGTACCGAGTAGTTAGTGTATTGAAATCCATGATTATACATTCCTTATAAAAGACGCTAGTCATGATTTGATCTCATTGTTATAAACGTAATAGGATTCTTGTTTTTAATATCAAAAGAGTTTGATTCGGAAGAGAGGGAAGAAATCGATGGTAAATCACTTGAGGAAAGTTATACATCTAATGTATGTGTTTACTTACAATTCTTCCATGTGAATGAAATTACAAGAAGTATTTAGAAAAAACTATTTGTTATCTCAAGTCTTTTTTTTTTTTTTAAATACATGCATGTTGCATTATCAATGATTATGACAAACTTTGGGGCACAAAGGGAAGAAAAACACACACAACCTTATGTCCATAAATGATTCAAAATAGATTAGGAATTGACAAATATTATCGGATAGAAAATAAAATCTTGTTGAAATTGTAGGTAGCTCACTCAATTACCTCTGTATTTGAAAGGAATAGAAGTAAAGAAAGGAGAAAGTAAATGAATATCCCACCCTCCCCTTTTCAGTGAATAGATTGCAATTGATAAAATGCTAATAATACAAGTCTGAGTTCCAATTTTAGACAATCTAGTCTTTCATTAGGGAGTAGTTTTTGTTATTGCATCACCTTGCTATACTTCTGTTTGCAACGCCGTGATTATACATACCTACTTTTAAAAACAGATAAGAATTTTCCTATAGAGGGAAGAATTTTTTTTTATTAATGTTGTTTTACTGCCATATATTCAGACAATACAACAAGGCAATGATTTCATTTTAGGTTATTTATACATGTACTACTATATTTGTCAGAAATATAGCTAGTATAGTGAGGTTATTTATACATGTATATTGTTATGAATTATTTTGCCTCCTTACAACATAATGTGCATGTATCATAAAATTCAGAAATGTTGTACATTGAATATGTAATTGTCTAAAATGGAAATAAAATCACCGGATGATTGGAATTATTGTAGTTTTTACATTGGAAAATGTAATTGCCGTAATAGGAATAAAATTTTCATTAGAATTTCTTTGGATGATAAGAATTATCATAGGTTACTCATAGACAAAGGGTTTACTGCTTGACTTAGGAAAGATCAGGCTTGTAACCAGAATATTGAAGGCTGTTAGTTCTCGTACAAGTAGGGGGGAGGGGGTAGGGGTGGTAAATTGTGATTTTGAACAGCAAATAAAGAAAGAACAGTTACCTCCTCTTGGTAAAGTCCTAGTCACACTATGTCATTGAAAGGCAGTGATCTAGATTTTTATTTCTCCTTGTTCTGCTGATGATGAGATGTTATTTTTCTCTCTAAGACACCATACCTTAAGGATGTATCAGTATGTAAAGTCATGCTATCTTTTTCAGATTTATTTGGAAGATCAGAAATCTCAAACTTATTATGAGATGTGAAATTATGTGTCCCTGTCAAGATAAATAGGTCAAAGAGAAAATTTTGTTTTACCTTAGTATGTTATCCTGTTCATACATGATGTGCATACTGATAAAAGGTAAAATCTGCTAAAACGCACAAAATATAGACAAAAATGGGCAAAAAAATGCACAGAATAAAGACAGAAATGGGCAAAAAATACACGAAAACTTTAAAGTCAAATGTTAAGTGGTTACAAACGTACCATGTTTAGACTCTATGCATCATAACCATGATATATGACTTCTAAAAATCTGCAAGACGAGTTACTCTACATTTCATCAAGAGAATTTTTTTATCTTGCACTGAGCTTTAACTGTGTTGCAACAGAGTATCTAAAATCTTTGGAAGGTTCTTTTACCTTGACTTCTTTCTAATTATGAGTCAAGAAAGGGAAAACACACCCCTTGAAATGGTAGAATTCCTTTTGGGCTGTATTGCAAAGAAATCTAGCATATATGGATTAAAGATGTTTGTTTAACTGTCTGTCAATATGTCGGTTATTTTCTAAAATGGTGAGCACTACATCATGTATACTTGACATATAGATAAAACGTTCTGAGTGACCTCAAATTTAAGTTCGATTAACTATGATTTAAAATGGTAATAAGTATTTGATTTGAAGATAAACCTTGATTGAAGAGAGAGAAGTGTGTAGATCTAGAATCCACTGGTAATCGTTGTAGCTGGTTAAAGGGGGGGGGGGGCTGGAATTTTAATTGCTGTATAAATTCATGAAAATAAAAATATTCTGGATATGACCACCTGTGTAAAAATATTTCATTGAATGAAAAAAGTCTCAGAAATAAAATATATCCACCTTACATCTGAATAAATTTGTAAAACTGTGAGGGAATACATGCATCTATAATCTACATATATCTAATAGTACATTTTCTTTGGAAAGCAAAATTACTCACAATATTACTTATACTGTGACTTGTCATTATAAATCAATTGACAATTCCTATTCCATAAATTTTATATGTTTTTGGAATCATTAGAGGAAAGCAAATGTAGAACATGAATATTGAATAAATTTTTAACTAATGAATGTATTTACACGTTAAACTGAATTGAAGGAATTTAATGTGTAATGTCAAAGTTATTGTCTACTTAAGGTGAGAATGAAATGTTTGGGTGAATTAAGGAGGAAGTGGTTAAGATATCAACAGAGTTATGAATTTTGTCTATAAATCAGAATTTTAAAGTACATAAACTTATAAAGTGTTCGTTTTCAACAATAATCAATTAGAAATTGAAATTGTACCAGTATATGGGTAAAAGGTGAAGTACAAATAAATGTCAAGGAAATGAATTGATTTATTTGATCATATTTATTTATTTATTTTATCTTGTTTTGTTTTGTTTTGTTTTTTGTTTGTTTGTTTGTTTTTTTCGATAATCCATCTTTTTCACTTTTCTGCAAATGTGTAAAGAAGATTTGCGAGTGCTGTAAGTATATATAGGTTTCGCGACAAAAGGAAAATCGAATTGCCGAGGTAAAGGAAGCATGATGATGTATTTTTAAAAGACGAAAAGTCGCTGTAAACTTGTCTTCAACGAGGTCTTTTGAACGAAATGTCATTTTAAAAGCATGAAGTTAATTTCATTAAAGTCAAGAAAATTTAATGCAATTTGTTTCATGTCAACTTAAAAATAAATCGTTATGGCAAGAATATCTAGACCTCTATCGACATCTTTTAAGTTGATATATGTTGGAATAAACTTACTTCCGACGAGATTATTATAGTCATGATATACGGCATTAACCCTGTTGTTAAATTTATGTAAAATCCAGATTCTTGATAACTGTTCGTAACGGTGTTTCTGTTCCTTGTTTTAGCTCACCTGAGCGAAGTTCGTGTAAACTAAATATTGTCATAGCGCGCCGTCCGTCCTCGTCCGGCGTAAACCACAGGGATTTATCTCGCTGAATAGCAGTTGCTCTATTTACTTTATATGTGTTAAAGGGATCTAACTCGGCGTTTAACGAAAAGTCGACAAGTCATCGTTAAGTCTTCAGAAATAGGCTAATCAATGTCAAAACCTATTTTCTGTGGTATATTTCGATAGATTAATTCATACTGAATCTTCATACGAAATTTGAAATCAGTACCTCCCTTGCAAGCCGAGATATGCCCAATACCGCTCTCTTACGAGCGCCGCATTTCTAGGTCGGACAAAAAGGTGTCCGATGATAATCAGGCATCAGTGATCAACTTGAGGCACCGCTTGACCATTCAATGATGCGAACATCTCAAATACATAACATTGCATGAAATAGTCCCATATATGCCCAGGAAAAAATTTCAAATAAAGTCTTTTTTAACGACTTTGAAATAAGAGAAGCGTCGGATTTAAGAGAGATTAAATTCAACATATGCAGAGTTATGAATGACATATACGCGCATGCAAAGAGGTAGCTGTATGAGTGTTTTTCATATACGATATCATGCCGTTGTATGTTTTTTAAGTGTTCGGACTTATAAACGATCAAGCAGTAACAAAATTTTGTCTATACTGCTTGATTATCACCGGACACCTTTTTGTCCGACCTAGAAATGCGGTGCTCGTAAGAGAGTGGTATTGGGCATATCTCGGCTTATAACTTGGGAGGTACTGATTTCAAATTTCGTATGAAGATTCAGTATGAATTAATCTATCGAAATATACCACAGAAAATAGGTTTTGACATTGATTAGCCTATTTCTGAAGACTTAACGATGACTTGTCAACTTTACGTTAAACGCCGAGTTAGATCCCTTTAACACATACATAGTAAATAGAGCAACCGGTATTAGCGAGATAAATCCCTGTGGCGTAAACCTTTAAAAACATTTTCGACATCACCTCTGCAACCGCTGCACAGAATTTCACGCAACCTTACAGGAAGCAATTTAAGAAATAAAGGTCATCTACCAAGTTTTATTTGTGTTTTTCGCGCCGATCGGTCAAAAAATATGGCCGCCGAGGGTTCTGTTATCTTACTCGTGCATTGTTTTCCCAGTAACCGTGAACAATTTAATTGAAAAATGTATTTCTATTTTTTAAAGTCAAAATTATCTTCTAGTGTAAACACTTTAGAATTGTTTAACGTCTTCAAATTCATTAATTTAGCATCAGTGGCGGATCCAGCTTTTGAGTAAGAGGGGGCGTAAAAAATGGCAAGGTGTTAGGCGGTCCCCAGCGGGTCCAGGGCAGAGCCCTGGTAGGGGGAGCAGGGGGACGAAGCCCCCCGGAAGCTAACGAATTTCAGCCTGTTCGGACCCATTTTCATGACTGAAATTGATTAAGGAATTGAAACTGATGCATTTGACAATTATATTAACTAACATGTAGTTAATATTTACTAATATTTAATCTTTTTCTATATGGAAAATAATCGTTTTACCTATGATTTGCAAATTTTAGGGGGGGGGGGGGGGGGGTACGCCCCCTACAATCCGCCACTGAGCATCATTTTAGCGCAGATAAATTTACAGCATGGACCATACATGCACGTTTCGGGTAATAAACCCTAATCAGTGATCCTCAATCTAATCAATGTAATATGACTAAAATCTGTGAAAATTATGTCCTAAATATACCGAAAGACATTGCAAAATGGCTGGGATATGATGCTACAAGACCCAGGTTTTTGAAATTTGAGAAAATTTTGTAAACAGAAATTTTCAAATGTATTTGAAGAAACGACCAATCGAAATTGATCGAACTTGGCTACATGTGCCCTCGGGGACTCTTGGTCGACCAGCAGTGACACTCACCAAGTACCAGAAATGTTTAACGTCTTCAAATTCACTAGCATCATTTTAGAGCATATAAATTTACAGCATGGACCAGACATGCACGTTTCTGGTAATAAACCCTCGTCAGTGATCCTTAATCTAAAAAATGTAATATGACCAAAATCTGTGAAAATTATGTCCTAAATATACCATGTGCCCAGATTTTACAGCATGGACCAGTCATTTTGCAGTCGCTGCACAGAATTTCACGAAACCTTACAGGAAGCAAGTACCGAGGGTTCTCTTCTACCAAGTTTGCGTTTTTTTGTGCCGATCAGTCAACAAATATGGCCGCCGAGGGCTCCGATTGGCTGACGCATTTCCGACTTCTCCTCTGCAACCGATGCACAGAATTTCCTGAAACCTCAAAGGAAGCAAGTACTCAAGGTCTGCCAAATTTGTGTTTTGTCGGCACCGTGGTCTAGCGGATAGGGCGTCGGGCTAGTAATTTTAAGATTGCTGGTTCGAGCCTTACTAGGTTCATGGGTCGGCCGACAAATTGTAACCATATGGCTTCTCCCCAACAATAATTATGCAAATTAGTTAGTTTGGTCTTTAATTAATTTCTGTTTATTTTGTATATGGGACAAAATCACTCTAACTTTACGATCACGTGTTTAACTGATGTAATAGAAATGATTGTCATTTCCGCCAGTGTATAACCCTTCATCTGTCAAGACAAGGTGCTCCTAGGTCACTTGACAGCAACAGAAGCTATAGTGGTTCGCCTGTCACAGGTCTGGGTGCAATAGACGAAATGGCGAGGATTTGTTTTGAATTCAGGCAACTTTGTTTATACGCCTGAATTCCAATTTAGTAATGAATTTCAATGGCGATTTCAATATAATAGGCTCCCAATATATACTGTACGCATGATTTTGTTCAGAACACACTTAGATTCATTCATCAACATGTTACTTTCGTATGTTGATAAACTATAAAACTTGTATCAGGACTTTTTATTCCAAGTTCCAAAATGACAAGTTAATACACAACGTGGAGTTCCAGGATTTGTAGGCCGAGAGGCTTACAGTATACTCTTCAATGTATACAAAAATTTCTGTGGTGTTTCTGAAAAATAATAAAAAGAGAAAAAGTTTGTATTTTTCGTGCCGATCGGTCATCAAATATGGCCGCCGGTGGCTCTGATTGGCTTACGCATTTTTGACATCTCCAAAACTGATGCTCATAATTTCACGAAACCTCAAAGCTAGGAAGCCTCCACCGAATTGTCCACTACCATTCTTTTGTTTGCAACTCAGACCAACTCAGATGAGCGATGTGGCCCCCTAAGCTTAAGGTCTCTTGTTTCGTTTTCTTTCCTTTTCGTGGGAGATTTTTTATGCCATTTGTCCGTGGCAAAAAATCTTTACTTTTCAGTTTAAAAAATGGTAGATGAGAGAGCTTTCATATTTTACATATTTGATACAACCATTTTTTACCTCGAGACCTTGACCTTTGACCTACTTTTGAACAAAAAAACCATAAGCATTAATTCTTGTCTGTCGAGTCGAGACCTACTTAAATGATATTGCTGTTCAATACTGATAAAGATGCCGACGGGGCATTCGTGCTTCACAAACACAGTTTTTATTCTTTTTTATTTCACATTCTACTACGCAGTGTTTTGCAGAAGGAACGTCCTTTTATTTTCCATGTTTTACGTGTCGTTTGATTTGAATTTATATGCACTATATATTCCTTTAACGATTCTGTCATGCATTTAGTTGTCTACGTCGGATATTTTGTCTTTCTTTATATATATAACTAGATATAATTTTCTTCGAGTTGCTCGATTATATAATCAAATACAAAAAATACAAACACTCAGTGACCTAGCCGAGTCCCCTCCTTTACTTGACTTTCATATTAATTTGAAGATCAGTTCTAATTTCGCCTGGTGGTGCAAAGATACAGGTCAGCATCTCGTAAAGTCCGATTTATGAATGCATGCACATGCGGTGAAATGTGATTTATGTGAAATGTTGGAAAATTTTATTTTTTATTTACTAGACAAGTGACTCGGTTCCATGCCCTTGTCTTATAAAAGGAAACTGTAAAGTAGATCATGAAACCAGTACATCTGAACGGTCAAAATGGCATTCCCTGGGCGGATCATAACAAGCGATGCATGTTCAACGTCAGGAATAATTAGTTTCTTACAACTTGTTAAAAACTACGTTAAACACCGCGCTTGATTCTGACAAGTAAAACGTAAGTCACGTGTCGTTTATATAATTATATAAAAATCACGTGACTTAAAAAAGTGACCAAAACTTGATAAAAAAAACGACAAAAAATAAATGTATTTCCCTAATACGATATGTATTGTCTCTGTGCGTTGCAACGTTCAAATAAAACACAAGTTCTAGGCCCGGCGAACAAAATTTATCGGCTCTTAAAATGGCTGAAACAAATTTCCGGCAAAAGTCTTCCTGCCCCCCCCCCCCTCCCCCTAAAAATCAAATGGTTGCTCCCTTACAAGCACATAAAATTACACTACACAAATGACAGCGTGTATTTATATAAAACAACAAATATGACAGATGATTCCCCCTCCCGCCGCCTTACCCAAACCCCGTCCTCCCCCTCCGTTTCACCCTTCCCTCCCCCTCCCGCCCCTTCCTCCCTCTCCCTTTCACCCTTCCCTCACCCGCCCACCCCTTCCTCCCTTTCACCCTGTCCATCCCCTCATGTAGGTGTGGACACTTTCTGCAAGAAACCTCCTATACCTATATCTATAAAATTCTATTGATCAGCTGATAGTTGGTCAAAAGTCTTGTCGGGTTGTCACAAGGTTACTGTCTTCATGTCTTGGTTCATTTCACGTGTTCATAGCATAATATATTTTACGTGAAATAACTGATAAATTTAGCCATAAAGTTCAGAGAAAATGTTTTTCTCGTCATTTTTTTGAAACATTCATTATACCTGTCTACACTTTGATCTCCTCGATGACCTTACATAATCACATTATAAAGTAAGGTAAATATTTCAAACCTTGATGTGTCAAAATTTTTGACCAAAATAAACGACATTTACCATACATGCCGCTGATCACGCTATTATCATTTTTATTGATCAATTTTTCTCGTGCAATAAATCGAGAAATTCTACATTGACTGGTTAAATTTTACTGAGGAAAATTTAGGATAGGAATAAGGGTCGAACATAGGATGGTTGTATTTTCGGTAAATGAAATATTGATAAAGATTTAGTATGAAAAAACTAAAAAGACATCACACAACTAGGATGCATGTGTACAACTGTGGATACCCAAACAATAACCATAAAAGACATCACACAACTAGGATACATGTGTACACCGTGGACACTCAAACAACAACCATATAAGACATCACACAACTAGGATGCGTGTGTACAACCGTGGACACTCAAATAACAACCATAAAAGACATCACACAACTATGATACATGTGTACAACCATGGACACTCAAATAACAACCATATAAGACATCACACAACTAGGATTGGTGTGTACAACAGTGGACACTCAAACAACAACCATATAAGACATCACACAACTAGGATGCGTGTGTACAACCGTGGACACTCAGATAACAACCATAAAAGACATCACACAACTAGGATTGGTGTGTACAACCGTGGACACTCAAACAACAACCATAAAAGACATCACACAACTAGGATGCATGTGTACAACCGTGGATACCCAAACAACAACCATAA
The DNA here is from genome assembly GCA_033119305.1 of Pinctada imbricata. NCBI lineage: Eukaryota > Metazoa > Mollusca > Bivalvia > Pterioida > Pteriidae > Pinctada > Pinctada imbricata. The sequence continues at coordinate 385,588 of VSWD01000012.1, read as the reverse complement.
AAGACATCACACAACTAGGATGCGTGTGTACAACCGTGGACACTCAGATAACAACCATAAAAGACATCACACAACTAGGATTGGTGTGTACAACCGTGGACACTCAAATAACAACCATAAAAGACATCACACAACAAAGATGCATGTGTACAACCGTGGACACTCAAACAACAACCATAAAAGACATCACACAACTAGGATGCATGTGTACAACCATGGACACTCAAACAATTACCATAAAAGAAATCACACAACTAGGATGCACGTGTACATCGTGGCCACTCAAATAAGAACCATATATGACATCACACAACTAGGATGCATGTGTACAACCATGGACACTCAAACAACAACCATATAAGACATCACACAACTAGGATGCATGTGTACAACCGTGAACACTCAAATAACAACCATAAAAGAAATCATACAACTAGGATGCATGTGTACAACATGGACACTCAAATAAGAACCATATATGACATCACACAACTAGGATGCATGTGTACAACCGTGGACACTCAAATAGCAACCATTAAAGATAGCACACAACAAGGATACATGTGTAAAACCGTGGACACTCAAATAACAACCATTAAAGACATCACACAACTAGGATACATGTGTACAACCGTGGACACTCAAATAACAACAATAAAAGAAGTCACACAACTAGGATGCATGTGTACAACCGTGGACACTCAAATAACAACAATAAAAGAAGTCACACAACTAGGATGCATGTGTACAACCGTGGACACTCAAATAACAACAATAAAAGAAGTCACACAACTAGGATACATGTGTACAACCGTGGACACTCAAATAACAACAATAAAAGAAGTCACACAACTAGGATGCATGTGTACAACCGTGGACACTCAAATAACAACCATTAAAGATAGCACACAACAAGGATACATGTGTAAAACCGTGGACACTCAAATAACAACCATTAAAGACATCACACAACTAGGATACATGTGTACAACCGTGGACACTCAAATAACAACAATAAAAGAAGTCACACAACTAGGATGCATGTGTACAACCGTGGACACTCAAATAACAACAATAAAAGAAGTCACACAACTAGGATGCATGTGTACAACCGTGGACACTCAAATAACAACAATAAAAGAAGTCACACAACTAGGATGCATGATTACAACCGTGGACACTCAAATAACAACCATAAAAGAAGTCACACAACTAGGATGCATGTGTACAACCGTGGACACTCAAATAACAACCATAAAAGACATCACACAACTAGGATGCATGTGTACAACCGTGATCACTCCAATAACAACCATAAAAGACATCACACAACTAGGATGCATGTGTACAACCGTGATCACTCCAATAACAACCATAAAAGACATCACACCACTAGGATGCATGTGTACAACAGTGGACACTCAAATAACAACCATAAAAGACATCACATAACTATGATACATGTGTACAACAGTGGAAACTCAAACAACAACCATAAAAGACATCACACAACTATGATACATGTGTACAACCGTGGACACTCAAACAACAACCATAAAAGACATCACACCACTAGGATGCATGTGTACAACCGTGGACACTCAAACAACAACCATAAAAGACATCACACCACTAGGATGCATGTGTACAACCGTGGACACTCAAATAACAACAATAAAAGACATCACACAACTAGGATGCATGTGTACAACAGTGGACACTCAAACAACAACCATAAAAGACATCACACCACTAGGATGCATGTGTACAACCGTGGACACTCAAATAACAACAATAAAAGACATCACACAACTAGGATGCATGTGTACAACCGTGTACACTCAAACAACAACCACAAAAGACATCACACAACTATGATACATGTGTACAACAGTGGAAACTCAAACAACAACCATAAAAGACATCACACAACTAGGATGCATGTGTACAACAGTGGAAACTCAAACAACAACCATAAAAGACATCACACAACTAGGATGCATGTGTACAACCGTGGACATTCAAATAACAACCATAAAAGACATCACACAACTAGGATGCATGTGTACAACCGTGGACACTCAAATAACAACCATAAAAGACATCACACAACTAGGATGCATGTGTACAACCGTGGATACTCAAACAACAACCATAAAAGACATCACACAACTAGGATGCATGTGTACAACCGTGGACACTCAAACAACAACCATAAAAGATAGCACAAAGTCAAACAGACAAAAATCTTGTAAACGTACCTATAACCATGGACAAGAAGACACCTACTGCAAAGACATCAAACACATAAAAGACAGTGCATAGCTAAAATGAGAAGTTTAATATGATATGTACACAACCATGAACGCGAATGAAAAAATAAAAACAAACACGGAAATTTATGTATGTTTTGTTTAAATTTACAATTTAAAATCGACGGATTATTCTTGGCACCAACCCCTTTCTTAATCCGCAAATTCATAAAGCAATGAAAAAAATCTAAACGGAAATTTCTGCTCATCATTCGACCTGTTGGGCATCGAAACAGATTTTTTTTTCTCAAATGACACGAAATAATCATGAAGAGGGTCGGGAGATCTTCTCGTGAATTCTGTCTAAAAATCTACTTTCTTTAAAATTTCCTTGAACCCCATTCCCCCCTTGCCTGACTGGGTACCCATCTATGTGGAAAGTTTTCTAGGTCCGCGGCTGGTGCTCACTGTTTTTATCAATTTTCATACTTTTTAGCCGAGTTGAAAACTCGGCTCTTAATTTAATGTGAGACGGGCGGGCGGGTGTCTGGACGGGCGTCAACCCTGGTTTCCGTTATATGATACATGCTAGTGTAATGAAACTTCATACACTTACTCACCATGAGTCAAGGATGACCCCTATCGATTTTGGAGTCAAAAGGTCAAAGGTAATAGGACTCAGATGACTGAAAATGGTTTCCGGACAATATCAGAGCCTAAATTGCACCTATGATCATGAAACTTGCAAGAAATTTTTCCCATGAATCAAGGTTGAAACCTATTGATTTGGGGGCCAATAGGTCAAAGGTCAAGGTCATAGGATTCAGATGATTGAAAATGGTTTCCGGACAATATTAGAGACTGTATTGCACCTCTGATCATGAAACTTGTCAAAAATGTTTCCCACGAATCAAGGATGACCCATATTGATTTTGGGGTCAAGGTCAAGGTCGTAAGACTCAGGTGATTGAAAATGGTTTCCGGACAATATTAGAGCCTGTATTGCACCTCTGATCATGAAACTTGCCGAAAATGTTTCCCATGAATCGAGGATGACCCCTATTGATTTTGGGATCAAACGGTCATAGTTCAAGGTCACAGGACTCCGATTATTGAAATTGGTTTCCGAACCATTTTAGAGCCTGTATTATACCTATTATTATGAAACTTGCCAGAACTGTTTCCCATGAATCAAGGATGACCCCTTTTAATTTTGTGGTCAAAAAGTCATAGGTCCAGGTCATATAACTCTGATAATTGACAATGGTTTCCGGACAATATATGAGCATGTATTGCACCTATGATCATGAAACATGTCAAAAATGTTCCCCATGATCAAGGATGACCCCTATTGATTTTGGGTCCAACGGTCAAGGTAATAGAACTCAGATGATTGAAAATGGTTTCAGGGAAATAGTTGAGCATGTATTGACCTATGATCATGAAACTTGCTAGAAAGGTGAAAGAAGGGTGACCCCTATTGATTTTGGGATCAAAAGATCAAGTCAAATTCATAGGACTTAGGTCATTGAAAATGTTTTCTGGATTATATACAATGTGTGTCAACCTGAAACGTGCTAGTAATGTTTCCCATCTGTCAAGACCATATAGTTATACAATTCATGTATATTTTAAGTCTACCTATTCATACTTGCATTAAGTTTTGCAACTCGGCACTTTGCATCTTATTCTTTGTACATTAATTTTGTGTCCCAGTTTTTGTTTAACTGTTTGGTGACCTTTCGCTCTCTTTTCAACCAGGTGATTACCTTGAGGGAACATTGCGACACATTGGGACATATCATATCCGAGACTGATAAGGGCAAAGTGAATTAACACAAAACAGGCATAAAAAATAACCCTTTGCGACAAGAAACTAACAACGCAACTATTTTACACTTTGAATAAATAAGTTTACATAGAAATGTAGATCTTTACTATTTGGTCCAATTTGGAGTAATTCTTGTGTTGGTTCCAGTGAGATTACAAAGTAATATAAAAAATGTAGAGAGCATACATGACCTTGTCTTAAGTAGTTTTATGGTGTTAAGCCCAGAATGCGCGTTTAATATGATAAAAAAATGAAAAGAATCCCAACAAAACCTCATGGCGGCTATCAAAATTCAACACATGCAAAACACCAACTTGCAAACAAGATCATGGACGGCGCAGGCTTGCAATATGAAAAGTGGAACTGAAATCAGACGCATGCGTAGGAGATTGTAGATTTTAAAGTGAAAAAAGCGGATATGAAATCGGACGCATGCGTAGGAGATTGGCAAAACACAACATTAAACGATGCGACTCACTAACAGCCGCAGTATACCCGAAATATTGTATTCACTGGGGTTAACTCGGCACGAAGCATTCCAAACCAACCGTTGTATGTCCTATTTTTGGAATTTTGATGTAAATAATTTAGACAGAAAATGAAGGTCGATCGTCATTTCAAGAACGATTTGGCAGGAAAAATGCTTTACATTGTATCACTACTCAATTCATTTATTCCAAAGGCAAATACAGCTTATAGGACATATATATAATACAATATGAAAAATACAATACCGTAGTGAGTAGTCAGTCATGCATGCAAAGAGAATATATAATACATGAAGTAAGTAATAGACAATATCATAGTGAGTGGTCAGTCATGCATGTAAAGAGAATATATAATACATGTAGTAAGTAATAGAAAATATCATTGTCAGTCATGCATGTAAAGAGAATATATTATATATGTAGTAAGTAATAGACAATATCATCTATAGTCAGTCATGCATGCAAAGAGAATATAGTATATATGTAGTAAGTAATAGTTTAACACCGTTTGAAGCCCCGACGGTATAACTGCGTTTCCAACAGTATATCCAACATATACCTGTCGGAACTACAAAACACAGTACGTTATAATATTAACATAATAATGTGACATAATAAGTCACATATTTTAACTTTTGATACCCCTCAGAGGGTCTCACGTATCGCTTTAGAGGTGACATTGCTACGGAGGACTAACAACGACCGACAGAAATTATCTCGCTGCAAAATATGAAATACCACTGCTTCGTATATCGTCGTTATACATGCTTGTAGAAATCCTGTGAACCAATCAGAATGCGTGAAACAAATAGAATAAATAAGAATATATAATATACGTAGCAAATAATAGTTTAACATCGTTTGAAGGTATCATTTTGTATAACTAGCTTCTTTAAATCATGGAAGGACTAAAGGTAATATATTGTTTAATTTGGGCACATAATTATTATATACAGCTGTTATAATTTCTTCGTGGTCCGTTACTGCATCACTCATTGACAATAAAGTAACTAGTTTTCATTCATGTGTTATTTATTATTCTAGAGAGGTTCAGCATTCAATCACTGGCAGTTTTTGTCTAATTGTCTCACATTACTTGTTGCTGAGGTTGTGTCGCACGATGTCTGTTGTTCGGTTGTGTTGTTGTTTTGTTATGTCTGTTGGTTGATGGTGTTGCTGTGTTGCACAAGGTCTGTTGGTTGATGGTGTTGTTTGATGATGTTGCTGTGTTGCACGATGTCTGTTGTTTGATTGTGTTGTTGTGTTGAACGATGTATGTTGTTTGGTGTTGTTATTGTATTGCACGTTATCTTTGGTTGTGTTGTTGTGCTGCACGATGTTTTATGGTTTTACTGTGTTGTACGATGTCTGTTGTTTGATGTTTGTTGTTTGATGGTGTTGTGTTGAACGATGTATGTTGTTTGGTTGTATTTTACGATGTTTGTTGTTTGGTCATGTTGCACGATGTGTGTTGTTGTTTTATGAGATGCATGTTGTTTGATGCCGTTGTGTTGCGTGATGTTTGTTGTTTGATGGTGTTGCTGTTTTGTTGTTTGATGTTGTTGTTATGTTGTACGATGTCTGTTGTTTGATTGTGTTGGACGATGTTTGTTGTTTAGTTGTGTTACACAATGTTTGTTGTTTAGTTGTGTTACACAATGTTTGTTGTTTAGTTGTGTTGTTGTGTTGGACGATGTTTATTGTTAGATGTTGTTGCACGATGTATGTTGTTTGATTGTGTTGCACGATGTCTGTTTTTTGTTGTGTTGGACGATGTTTGTTGTTAAGTTGTGTTACACAATGTTTGTTGTTTGGTTGTGTTGGACGATGTTTGTTGTTTGGTTGTGTTACACAGTGTTTGTTGTTTGGTTGTGTTACACAATGTTTGTTGTTTAGTTGTGTTACACAATGTTTGTAGTTTAGTTGTGTTACACAATGTTTGTAGTTTGGTTGTGTTACACAATGTTTGTTGTTTAGTTGTGTTACACAATGTTTGTTGTTTGGTTGTGTTGTTGTGTTGGACGATGTTTATTGTTAGATGTTGTTGCACGATGTATGTTGTTTGATTGTGTTGCACGATATCTGTTGTTTGGTTGAGTTGCCCGATGTCTGTTATTCGCTTAATTTCTGTCTTTTGCGTGTGAGTTCCGCTGTGCTCACAGGTCTTTTTATTTATTAATGGTTTTTATACGTATCACCCTTTATCTAATTGATTCTTTAATAATCATTTTGTAATTTGGTCCTTTTCTATAAAATTTTGTCCTGTGAAAATTCGGCCTGCTAGTGCATCTGTGATATTCTGGTCGGAAATTTAATCCATATGGCATTTTTCTACAGTTCAGAAATGGATATATCGTTTAGATACGTGTCATGTATTTTGTTAACATATATTTTAGTAAGTAATGTTGGTAAAGTACTTTTACATTATGTATCATCATACTGAATTGACGATGCATCTGAACACGCATATTTCAAAAACAATGAATAAGATCAGACTGTTTATATCTGGACAAACGAACACTCACTGGAGAAGGATAGTTGTGGAATATTGCGGCCCAAGAATGAACACTGCAGATTTAGACAGGTGCGTAAGAAGTGCACTCAGCACTTTATAATTTCTAATTCTCCTATGAATTTTCTATAACCTGACAAATATTATGCAACTTCTAGAAATTGAAAATATCTGAAGAATCGAAGCTTCATTAATCTGCGAAAACAGGTAAATGAATTATATATTGCGAAGTAAATAAATTAATTTATTTTGTACATGTATATGTTATAACTTGAACTACGTCTCAACTTGATGTAGATCGGATCTAGCCAGGTGAAGCGAGGGATGTCACCCCCCCCCCCCTCCCTTGACCGGAACACCCCCCCCCCCCAAAAAAAAAATAACTGTAAAACATTTCTTAAAATAAATCTGCTCCCTTTTTTTGAAAATATTCCTGGATCATCCCCGGCTATAAGGATATCTATACTATATGTTTTACATTGCATAACAGAACGTTAACATGGAATTTCATAAAGACGCTTTTGTTCATACTATTCGACAATTAACCTATTCGACAATAATATTCGACAAATAAATAAAAATGTAAATTACAAGAGGATATGGTACGTGGATGCTGTACGCATCCTTATAATCATCTGTAACATTGCAAAATCAATTGTTTCGTAGGTATGCAAATCGATATCCCTGACGCACTTCCGCCTCATGCATCCTTCCACGATTTGACATAATTATGTAAATAAAGTTCAATGTTTGAATAGGGAAACAAAGCATAAACAAATACCTCATTCGTTCTTGAAAACCCAACTTCATTTTCTGAATTATTCACCAAAGAACCCGAATATTCGTGAAACATGACGGACTATTTCTTTGACCTTAATCCTGAATCGATTCTTCCGCGTTTCATTCACTGTGTATTGAAATATTGGTGTAAACAAAAACTTGCATCATAGCGCGAGTTGAACACGATGAGCACGAAGAGTGTAATTATGAACGGTGAAACTAAAGTTGATGGTGTGGTCCACATTAACGGGATGAAGCGTAAAATACAGGACACGAACTATCACGAGTCACCGGCTCCTAAAAGGTAAGCAGAAAATTAATGCAAGCTAGCACGATTCGTTCTAGGTTTTTTCCACTCGTGGTCTAGGATGCAGGCAACACGTGCGCATCAGGAATAAACTGTAACTGAAAAAAAATTACATCATGTAACATCTACTGATTACATATGTATAATGTTCAATTATTAAATGTTAAAGATTATTTTCAGAAAGTGTTAAAATGAAAAATGCCTTAAAATTCATTTATAAAATAATTATTTTCTATTTTACCAATAATCATGACTTCCAAGGGAAAAAAATAATGTAACATTTAAGTCCCCAGTAAAAGACTTGTTTATAGATTGCAAAGAAAAAATTAATTTCTATCATTACAAATAAATTTACGTGAAGTCGAAAATATCATAAACAATTTTAGTTCGAAATTTATTCATTTCATCAACGATTTCTCTGTTTTCTTTTCATACAAAAATTCATAAATATTTGTTTGTGTCACATGTTTCACTCTACACGTGATGTAAAACAATCTTGAAGAATATAATACGACAGATTTGTTCATAAAGGAATTTGTGCTATAGAATTACGCTGTCATGGAGGTGTGACGGTTTGTTTACAGTAATACGGATTATGATTGGTCGATATTTTGGAGGTGTGCGCTGCCTTATTAGGACGAGCGCCAAAATTAGGCATGTTGACTAAACAAGCTCTGTCCTAAATCCAGATTACCGGAGCATGTCGTATATATAGTTTTCCAAAGAGTGTATTTATTTAGGATAAAAATTGTAATATTTGTATTAATTATGATTCGGTACAATATCATAATGTTTGCTCCTCCCCGACCATTGAAAAAAAGGGGAAATAAAAAAGATTTGCATTTTACAGGTACCCACTACCCACAGAGAAGTTTGCTCTTTTAAAAGCTCTTGAAAGTGTAAATTATTGTTACCCTGACAACGAAAAAGATGAAGGAAACGTTATTAAGCTCTAAATGTGTAATACATAACTTATAGGCACATGTCACTGACCAGTTGTAAATGCCGTTCGTATGCTGTATGTATAATGTTATTATATGACATTAAAAAGTCATTCAATCGACAAAAAATGCAAACAATTTTGTTTTGACTTGAAGTCATCATTTATTTGAGGCTATGAATACAGAACTTTAATGTACTTTTTAAAAATATAAGAGACTTATCTTCCCGCGTCGACATTCTTGGACGAAGGAAATTGCATTTAGTTCTAAAGACGTACACAGGTTTTCATTATGCTATGGATAAATCAATAGAGAAACAGACTTGTAATAAATGAGTTCCTGCCAACTTCCTGGAATATGATTTTTCTATACGGGCATGCACGGAATACGGAATAATTATCTCTCTAGAATGAGGAAAATGAGGAGGGGATAGTTACTAGTACATATTTTGGGGACTGGCAGTAGTTGTAGCTGATATGAAACATTACGAGGTTCTGGGTCAGTTGAGAATTTTACATACATACCAGAATTGCAGCCAAAGGAACGACATGCAGTTTGCTGCCATCAACTGATCAAAATACTTGAAAATAGCAGTGTGCTGTTGACATCAAGGTCACTTTGCTACATAATTCTAAAAGCTTGACTTCTGACGCACTGACCGATATAAACAAACAATCCTCGACCTTTCCAGTACTATTATACCCAAAGTAAATATGCATGTTATTTAAACTTCTCGTCTTTTAAAGGCTGATATAATATACCTTTTGTTTTGACAAAGAAAACCGTTCTAGTGATCGTGTGACCTTTGAAATGTCTATAAGTGTTTCCCCATGTATTGTTAATGGATTAATGATATATTAGCTTTGGATAAAAAAGACCTTAAGTTTTGAATGTCCTTATGCTGGCCGCAAATAAAAGACTCTGATCCGACATGGTAAACCTGGACTTGGACCATTTTAAGCACAAACTTGTTATACCTATCAGAATTTTGCTTTTCTAATCTTAGCGTTTCGCTGCCAGAATTTCCCATTATTTGCGGCTGCCAAAAAGTACCCAAAGACAAATACATGTATTCTATGAATTTCTTTCATTGTTTGTCGAAACACAATTTTATGTGTCAAGTAACAAGTACATATTTACGATGCCCCGTGATTCCGTGTGTGTGTCTCCGTATGTCTGTCTCTCCGTCCGTTACCGGTCTCTCTCTCAGTACCCCGAAATGATTTTCGATTGAGAGAGTCGAGATTAATCGATTCTTTTGTATAAATTATCGTCCGTAAATAGCACTCGCCTACCCACTCCCATTGCCCCCTGCTACTGGATCTGCGCCTGGTTCACACGAAAAAAAGAATGAAAACAAAAATATTGCATAAAAATGAAGATATTTTTTTTCCGTCAATGCATGTCAAGGTATCCTTGACACAAATTACCCAGCACAGGACATGTTTTGACAAGATGGAATTTGAGGTCATTTAGATACCGGACGAGACATTTTGACTTTTAGTATCATGTCAGAGATTTATGTTTCTATGAGCGCAAGTTAATGCATACTTAAAAAAGTATATAAGTATAAATTCACTGATAAATTAACATTTTTATGAAGATAGGAACTAGCCTTGGGGTTGGATACATCATGAATGGTTCTACCATTAATACCGTGCAGGGAAATGGAAAAATAAATGGGTATGTTCAAAAGAGAGTTAGATATAAAATAGAAAGGTAGAAATTTCATTGGAGTGATCTGTGATAGAGTGTGTATAGGGGATTTGAGGTAATCCTTCAAGGTCTTAGAGCTTAGAGCGGTAAGTTAGGTTTTAACTTTCGTTGTTGGAATATATTGTGGTTTTGACGGGTCAAACGAAACAAAATCGGACGACAATCTTAATCCTTCATGATATTTGTTATCCAGTATGACAAAGCGACAATTTGATTTTGTTTTGATCTTTGTCCAGAATACAAAGCTTTTTGGATTCTAACTTCAGTTGTCTCAATTTTAACAAATTCTTTAACCATTTGTTCAAGAAGCAAATGTCGATAGATAAAGACCGTACATGTAGATGCATTCTTCCATCTTTCCCTGGTAGGCTACCGGGGCCTTGACTGGTCCAAATGGCCGCCTTTTGTATTCACAAAAAAAAAGTTAAATGAAATCGAGAAGAAATTTTGACACAGAATTTGGAAATAGTCTTTCCATTCTACCAAGAGTAGGGTGCCGGCTGCATCGATAGTTTCGTATAAGCAGAATTTTTCGCGAGGTATAAATGTTCGCCTTTCAGTGAGTAAAATTAGTTTTTCACAAAAAATGGAACATTCCTCCTAGAGTTTTCTAAAAGGACATGTTAAGTTGCACTCTTAAGTAGTGATGAACCAATTGTCGCCGACAATCGATAATTGATCGCTAAAACTCTTTCGATTCCGATTATCGATTTCATTTTCTTATAATCGATTGTCGCTGAAAGAGAGGTATTTTGTGTAAAGGTATTTATTTTTTTCTTATGTAACATAAACCGTTATTTGTTGTCTTGCATGTAAACAGACAGACACTTTGAAATTGAATGCTTTATATTTTGTTTTCAGCAAAGTTTTCTGAATTTTATGCAGAAAAATACTATTTTTCTATTTTTTTTTTTTGTTCCATTTTTCATGGAATTTTGTTTTCCGATTTAAATCGATAATCGATCGGTTTACTCTTTCCGATTATTTTCCGATAATCGATTCTTAAAAGTCTTCCGATGTACAACATTACTCTTAACACTTGTTGTTGCACAATACATTACTTATTTTATATCTTGACAACAGTTAAAAGGCATGTAGATACATAATCAATTAGAAAGAATAACAAATCACAAAAATGTGAACTCGTTATTATAAAGACGGACGTCTTTTGCATTTAACAATCGTGAAATTTGGTACTCGCAAAAAATTGAAAAATTCTGCTAACGGTTTTTAAAAACACTCTAATTTTCTTTCTTTTTTTCCAGACAATGCGGACAGTATGAAGAAGTGCAGAATATAAAGAATCTTCTTTTCAAGCGAGTAAAATGCCGACCGACCATAGGTATAGTGTGTGGGTCAGGGATAGGTGGACTGGCCGACGTAGTGGAAGACGCAGAGGTCATCAAATATGGAGAAATCCCAGGATTCGCTGTCAGTACAGGTGAGCTAAAGTCTGCAATATACATTATTTCTGATTGGTGGAGACGCTGTTTGATAGATTGTACCTCAGAGTGAGTTGACCGCTCACGCTCCGAAAGCGGTCTATTCGGGATTTGCGCGTGCGTGTCCAGCGCGTGCGTTGATTATTGTAGTGTTAGATCTTTGACTTCGCGTATCATTACAATGCAAACTTTGATAAAAACCTGATAATTTAATAAAGCAATTATTGACTTTTGATTTCGGTCTACTCGTGACTATACAGACCTGGTCAGGAATTGGTTAACCTCGGCCTTCGGCCTCGGTCAACCAATACCTGACCAGGTCTGTATAGTCACGAGTAGACCTCATCAAAAGTCAATAATTGTATAATTTAACGAATAGTGACCTTAGGAATACACGCCACATAAACTTCCTCCCCGGCAGGCTAGCCTTATCGGGAATGCGGTCATGTGTTCTGGACCTCAAATCCCTATTCGGGGACAATTCGTTTTCTGTTACAATTATGTGATCGTCCTCAATCACCCTTGCTATTCATCTGAATTTTATTATGGAAATGATTAAAAATTTAACCAAGTTTATAACAAAACCATTTAGTCTATACATGTACATATTTTCAATTGCTTTTCTCAGAGAAGAGGTGCTACTGTAAAAAAATTGTTTGCTCGATTTAAGTCCCATATTCAAAATCTATAAGACTATTGAAATGTTGAGGGCTGACATGCTTGCAATTTCTATAATGACGATGCGCTATCTTGCTATTATTTTCTAAATGCGTTTTATATCGGACGGCCGGACGACATTTGATTACAATGTTAGATGTCATCATTCTGACGATTTTATTACATATTTTAAATGGGAAGAGTAGTGTAGGGTGCTGTCCTTCACAAAAGCAATTAATACTCATAAAAACAAGGCAATCTTATAGTTATCACATCGTCACAAGACCCATTTTTTTCAATATAAGCCTATTTCTGTGATATTCTACACCCATTATGCAATGCTGTACAAAGACTATATGTTATTTGATAAAGTTGAAGCACAATGTTTTCGTGTTGTTGACGGTAGTTTAAATCTATTTTTCAGTGCCAGGACACAAAGGACAGCTCGTATTTGGGACACTTCAAGGGAAGTCTGTAGTCCTTATGCAAGGCCGGGTACATTTATACGAGGGTTACCCCGTTGATAAGGCAAGTGGAGTTGTCTTTAATCTAGGTCTTATATTGAACTGCTTTATAAATCAATCTCTGTCAGCTGTTGTGTTACTTGTTATATAATGATTAAACTTGACATGTAAAAAATACAACGTGGTGTCTGAGATATTCTAATTATATTCATGTCAGACATTTGTAGGTCAAGGTCATTCTTCTTGAATGCGATAAATGTTTTTTCTAGACAATGAAAAATCTTTACGTAAATTAAGTGCTGGTACTTTGAAACAAACACAAAATCCTGAATAAAAATAAATCGGATTTCTAACTGACACAAACGTCAGCATGTGAAAGTTAAGGTCAAAGTCAATGTCAGTCCATTTGTTTTCGATACACAATTCTCCTATACAACAGTACACCTTTACGTAACTTAAGTAATGGGAATTTGGAACATAAAAAAAGCCTCTTTGATTGTCCTCTGATATTTTTTTCGGTAGATAGAAAATTATTCTGACATCTTACTTTTGTCAAAATTCTTAATATGAATGATTCTGATTTCTAAGTGCTAAAAAAGTCAGAATGTGAAAGTTAAGGTCAAAGTCAAGGTCAGTCCTCTTGCTTACGATACACGCTTCTCCCAGACAACGGTAAACCTTTATGTATTGGGAATTTGGAACATAAAAAACCTCTTTGATTGTCCTCTATGATTTTTTTTTTCGGTAGAAAGAAAATTTGATAACCTGTCACCTTACTTTTGTCTTGCTTAATACATATTCCATATTTGCTATCAGATTGCCTTGCCTATACGAGTAATGCACGTCATGGGGGTCAAGATGCTGATATTGACCAATGCGGCCGGAGGCCTGAACGAGTCCTTCAACGTCGGCGACATAATGGTCATCAAGGACCACATTAACATGCCCGGATTTGCTGGCATGAATCCATTGGTCGGCACGAATGATGACAGGTACGTAATTAGTTATTTATACCTTTAAAAGTCGCCTATTGAAGTTTATGCTGCTATCGCATGCAATCTTGCACCTACAGCTGTATACTTTCTCCATTCCCTTATATCTTTCTGGATATTTTTATTTATTATAAAAATCTGCATTTATGACTATTTATCATAATGACAGATTTTTATAATAAATAAAAATATCCAGAAAGACACTAACTTCACCTGAGTGGTGAGAAAAAGATCCCCTCTAAGACCATTCCACAACCACCACAACTATTTTAAAAAACATGCATAGCAATACCGAAACAAACACGAACGGCCGCAGAGGACAAGACAACAGAAAAGAAAAAAAAAACGTAACGCGGATAGCTAGAACCAAGGCATTTATGGTTTTCACCTCTCCCTGGAGAAAAATTACGGAATAAAAAAGTGTCCGACGTTACGTTTGTGGCCTGTGAATGCTGACTTTACAGTTTTTTTTTTTTGCGACGCGTTGTTGTTTGCACCGTAAAAGCAGCATTTACCACTCGCCAACGTAACGTCTGAATCTAGTTATTCCATTCTAATACAATTTTATTTTCATGAACATAATTTGACGTTAACGGCAAGTATGTTCGCGCTTTACCATAGACATTCGACGCTTGCATGAGGATAAACAGTGACGTACAGATCTATATTTTGAACACGTTTATGAGTTTGAACGTTTATTGTCTGTACAAAATTTGCATTCTGCACAAAACACAATAATCTAGACAAACTTTATGCACTAGACTTAATAAACATACAAGTAGGCAAGGTATAAAGTGATTTGTAGCTTCCTAGCAGACGTTCGTGACAGCGGGGTTAAGAAACATAATGAATATATAGCGGTCCTTTATAAAACGACGGAAATGTTAAGAAATCTGCGTCTGGTAACGAGTTTATTTGTATGCATATAGAATTAATATGGACTGATGATCAATGTGCTCATTGTGGGACAGGAGGGTGGGATGGCACTCGAATTCTTTCACTGTTCTTCTTAGTAAAATGTTATTTAATTTCAGTATGTAAACGTCATTTCCATTGGTTGGAAAGTTGACGTGATACGAAGGTCAGTCAAAAAGTGATGATAATTACTAAACCAAAGAATATTTATGATGAATAGATATTCGCCTTACTTACAATCCTTCAAAGTATTGTCCCACACTCCTCGATTAGTTTCATTTTGAGTTTCGGAAATAAGTCACAGTCACATGGGCTCAGATCAGTTGAATATGGAGGCTACTGCAATTTCCCCCAATTGTAGTGGTCACTAACTGTCGTGACGGGGGGGGGGGGGGGGGGGGTTAACATTTGTATGTGGCGTTGCTAATTAATGATAAATATTCATGTATTTTTTTCAGGAAGGTATTTCCAGTAATTTTTATACGGTTAATATCATTACCTTCAGACTGACCCTCGTATTTGGGGTACGTTCAGGAACGTAGCCGCTCAACGAGAGGCTGACTTTGAGAGGCTAACTCGGCCTGAACACTTGGCTAACTTTTTTAAAAGCCTAAAAGTGCTACGCGCATGATGCGGTTTCCATCAAATTTTTGTTTTGATACATCGATCAACAAAACACGCAATACAGAGCAGATCAGCAAAACATGCAATACAGAGCAGAAGTCTGATAATCTATATTTTTACAGGTTCGGGCCAAGGTTTCCAGCTATGTCCAATGATAATCTATATTTTTACAGGTTCGGGCCAAGGTTTCCAGCTATGTCCAATGATAATCTATATTTTTACAGGTTCGGGCCAAGGTTTCCAGCTATGTCCAATGATAATCTATATTTTTACAGGTTCGGGCCAAGGTTTCCAGCTATGTCCAATGATAATCTATATTTTTACAGGTTCGGGCCAAGGTTTCCAGCTATGTCCAATGATAATCTATATTTTTACAGATTCGGACCAAGGTTTCCAGCTATGTCCAATGATAATCTATATTTTTACAGATTCGGACCAAGGTTTCCAGCTATGTCCAATGATAATCTATATTTTTACAGATTCGGACCAAGGTTTCCAGCTATGTCTAATGCCTATTCACTAAAGCACAGAAAGCTGGCCCATAAGGTAGCGCGGGAACTCGGTTTCCACGACTTTGTACGGGAAGGTGTATACAACATGTTATGTGGACCTAACTTTGAGAGTGTGGCCGAGTGTCGGTACATCAGGATGATCGGAGCTGATGCCACGGGTATGTCATTTTACGTGTTAACTTTGTGTAGAATATATAACATGTTATGCGGACCTAACTTTGAGAGTGTGGCCGAGTGTCGGTACATCAGGATGATCGGAGCTGATGCCACGGGTATGTCATTTTACGTGTTAACTTTGTATATAACATGTTATGTGGTCCTAACTTTGAGAGTGTGGCCGAGTGTCGGTACATCAGGATGATCGGAGCTGATGCCACGGGTATGTCATTTTACGTGTTAACTTTGTATATAACATGTTGTGTGGACCTAACTTTGAGAGTTTGGCCGAGTGTCGGTACATCAGGATGATCGGAGCTGATGCCACGGGTATGTCATTTTACGTGTTAACTTTGTGTAGAATATACAACATGTTATGCGGACCTAACTTTGAGAGTGTGGCCGAGTGTCGGAACATCAGGATGATCGGAGCTGACGCCACGGGTATGTCATTTTACGTGTTAACTTTGTGTAGAATATATAACATGTTATGTGGACCTAACTTTGAGAGTGTGGCCGAGTGTCGGTACATCAGGATGATTGGAGCTGATGCTACGGGTATGTCATTTTACGTGTTAACTTTGTATATAACATGTTATGCGGACCTAACTTTGAGAGTGTGGCCGAGTGTCGGTACATCAGGATGATCGGAGCTGATGCTACGGGTATGTCATTTTACGTGTTAACTTTGTGTAGAATATATAACATGTTATGCGGACCTAACTTTGAGAGTGTGGCCGAGTGTCGGTACATCAGGATGATCGGAGCTGATGCTACGGGTATGTCATTTTACGTGTTAACTTTGAGTAGAATATACAACATGTTATGTGGACCAAACTTTGAGAGTGTGGCCGAGTGTCGGTACATCAGGATGATCGAAGCTGATGCTACGGGTATGTCATTTTACGTGTTAACTTTGAGTAGAATATATAACATGTTATGCGGACCTAACTTTGAGAGTGTGGCCGAGTGTCGGTACATCAGGATTATCGGAGCTGATGCTACGGGTATGTCATTTCACGTGTTAACTTTGAGTAGAATATATAACATGTTATGCGGACCTAACTTTGAGAGTGTGGCCGAGTGTCGGTACATCAGGATGATCGGAGCTGATGCTACGGGTATGTCATTTTACGTGTTAACTTTGAGTAGAATATATAACATGTTATGTGGACCTAACTTTGAGAGTGTGGCCGAGTGTCGGTACATCAGGATGATCGGAGCTGATGCCACGGGTATGTCATTTTACGTGTTAACTTTGTGTAGAATATACAACATGTTATGCGGACCTAACTTTGAGAGTGTGGCCGAGTGTCGGTACATCAGGATGATCGGAGCTGATGCCACGGGTATGTCATTTTACGTGTTAACTTTGTGTAGAATATACAACATGTTATGTGGTCCTAACTTTGAGAGTGTGGCCGAGTGTCGGTACATCAGGATGATAGGAGCTGATGCCACGGGTATGTCATTTTACGTGTTAACTTTGTGTAGAATATATAACATGTTATGTGGTCCTAACTTTGAGAGTGTGGCCGAGTGTCGGTACATCAGGATGATCGGAGCTGATGCCACGGGTATGTCATTTTACATGTTAACTTTGTGTAGAATATTATTAGCACATAGTTACTTAGTTAATCTTCCCTCCACCTGGCGCTCGTCGGATTCAATACTGGTCAGTCGCAAGCTTCACTGGTCATGAGTCGACGTACTAAGCGCTCTACCAACTGAGCTCGCCACCCCTAATAATCATATTTAGTGTAATATAATATCTACCCATTTGCTTTTTGTTATACAATGTTGTAGACAGCATACAAGACAAAACAATCTGAATCATTGTCACCTGAGACCACTAAACTTTCCATAAATGTTCCCCATAAGAAGAGGATGAATCTTATTGATTAGCAGACATGAAGGTCAAGGTGTGTTCTGTCAAGGTCAACATGGTCTTAGGCTTAAAAATCTTTTGTAAAGACTTGCCAAACCCAACCAATAATCGTCTTGGATCTTATTTGACTTGTACAGAATAGAAGACAAAACAGTCATCATAGGATAACTTGAGCTTGCATGCACAGATGTTCCCCATATGGACCCACCTTGTTTAAGGTCAAGTGTTTTTTAAAAAGGTAAAGGTCACAGGGACTTAGGCATAAGATCTGCAGCCATTTTCACAAAAATACTTACGAACAATTTCCTTTTTCTGATTTTTAAGGTTACGGGTCAAATGTCAAGGTCATGGACTTTAACTTATAAACAGTATGAACATCATAAAAGAGTTGCAAGTTGTGAAGGGATGCTATGCTTGCCTTACCTAAAATTTTTATCACATAGAGATAATATTGTAAAATGACATTTACAGGTAAATTGATGTTTTGCTTCCAGATTCTCTTAGAGGCGGCAGATAATGTCAATATATACGATTTCCACTATGTAAATGGCAATGATCAGTTTTCCATTTAACATGTTTAACACATAATTTCCATGCGGCATGGATAATTATCACGTGCCAAGTCTTGTTCCATATCAAACTCTGGCCATTATATTTTCTGATAATTGAATAAAAAAATTAGACGTAATCAGGAAGCAAACCCTCTGTCCAATACATTGAATCTATTGGTGCAGTTACCAAACAGAATGAAATTCAAATTTGCATCTTTCAACATGTTCACGTGAGATAATTTGGTTCTTGGATTATACTTAGGTTTCAGAGACTGAGAGTTTACAGTGTTTGGGAAGGTCATTATTCAGCCAGCCTTACACATACTTGATATTGCCTTATTTTGTTGTCCCCCGCTTTCGCAAAAAAAAAAACGTCCCGTCTGTCTGTCTGTCTGTCAGTCAGAAAAACTTTAACCTTGTCCATAACTTTTGAAAGGCAAGTGATAGGGCTTTCATATTTATTCCTTGAGACAAGACCTTTCCATGGATACCAAAATTTTTGACCTTGTGACCTTGAAGTTTGACCTACTTTTCAGAATTTTTAACCTTGAGCATAACTTTTGAATAAAAGGTGATAGGGCTTTCATATTTCACATGTGTATTTATCGTGACAAGACCTTTCCATGGATACCAAAATCTTTGACCTTGTGACCTTGACCTTGGAGTTTGGCCTACTTTTAAAAAAACTTTAACCTTGACCATTACTTTTGAATGGTAAGTGATAGGGCTTTCATATTTCACATGTGTATTCATTGTGACAAGACCTTTTCATGGATACCAAAAATTTTGACCTTGTGACCTTGACCTTGGAGTTTGACATACTTTTCAAAAACTTTAATCATGACCATAACTCTTGAATGAAAAGCGATAGGGCTTCCATATTTCATATGTGTATTCATTGTGACAAGACCTTTCCTTGGATACCAAAAATTTTGACCTTGTGACCTTGACCTTGGAGTTTGACCTACTTTTCAAAAACTTTACCCTTGATGATAAATTTTGAATAGAGAGTGATTGGGCTTTCATATTTCACATATGTATTCCTTGTGACAAGACCTTTCCGTCGGTAACAACATTCAGACCTTGTGACCTCGTCCTTGGAGATTGACCCACATTTAAAAACTTCAACATCGACCATAACTTTTGGATGGTAAATAGTAGGACTTTCATATTTCACGTGTGCATTCCTTTTCACAAGACCTTTGCCTTGGTAGCAAAGTTTGGACCTGTTGACCTTTTCTTGCAGTTTAATCCTTTGATATTTAGGACTTTGATAGTACATGACATATATTTTGAAAACTTTAGAATAGTAGGGGTGTCTGTAAGCATTCCTTTAAAGGCAAACACCCATAAGCAGGGGACCACAATTCCTTGAATTTGGTTTTTTTATGAAGCTTTTGACTATAATGAAGTTTGATTGAGCTCTCTTAATTAGAGTTCTAATGTATTTGTATTTTTAGGAATGAGTACAGCACACGAGGCTCTTGTAGCAAGGCATTGTGGGATGGAGATACTGGGAATGTCACTTATAACGAACAAATGTGTGTTGGACTTTGACTCGGACCAGATGGCCAATCACGAGGAGGTACTGGAAACCGGAGCCAAACGCAGTAAAGATTTCCAGAAACTCGTGTCTAAAATTGTAGAGGAATTAGAATTACAGTAACAAGATTGTTATGAAATCATGGTCTGGTGTGGAGGGCAACACAATATTTGTTGAATGTGCTCAAAGTTTGATATTTGTAATATCTATTACAGGACTTTCATGTGAACTGACTTCAGTATTAAGCATGCTAGCAGCTTATTACATGTAGGAAGATTGCCGTCGTATTTCATCACATACATTGAGGCATTAAAAGAAGATTGTTGTAATTGTAAATTTGAATTATTTTGAGTTTATTTTGATAATAATTATGCCGTTAAATTTGAATAGTTTATGATTTATCTTAAATGTTGTGAAAATGCATGCAAGGGTAACACAAATAGTATTTAGCCACAATCAGAAGAATGTGATTACTTATGGTATTTTACACAGAAATATTTCTTCTATAACTCGCCTGATTTATCGGAATCGGATGTAGCATTATTTAAAGGGTTTGTAGTAGTAAAGACAAATGATGCATAAAACCAATGAAAATCCAGACAATATCGCCATCCTCCCAAAAATTAATACATGTATTGAGAAAATGATGGTTTTGCAATCTATGTATATGAATGTGCAAATAGGCATCGTTTTATGAATATACCGATAATTTATTAACTCCCTTGTATTGAGTGCCTTATAGAAGACTAGATTTGTTAGATTTTATATATGATATATTATTATAAGTAAATAAGAGCAATTCACACTAAATTTGCAAAATTTAATATAAAATTGATTTTTAAAAACTTAGTTGCTACAAAATCAAAACTCTCCATGAATGAAAAATTTTTTGTGATTACAATTTTCTGAAAGATATTGCAAATTAATTCTCGACACTTGAACAGCCTCAGTTTTAAGGAAGAAAAATTTTGAAAATTTAAAGTTTAATTGTACAAAACACTAAACTCAGTATTGATTAAACTCTAATACTAGAAATATAACACTTTGTCTCCCCACAAACTAATTTCAGCCAATGATGTCACAGTACGTGAGTTATATCCACAATATGTATATGTATTAATGATACGTTTTGTAATCTACTTAGATAATCAGGGGTATTAATAGATGGAGATCAGAGAAATAATGTTTTGTTTATAATATTTTATTTTACTCATATCAACATATCACTTTAATAGACGATTTTCACATTACCGAAGTTGACTTGTATTTTACACATCCTAAGACCCAACATCACAAGATTTGACGTAACCTTTAACAGTGACGTCGTATCTGATTTATGACGTCATAATTAGAAATAACGTTAAAAGTAGTGATGTCGGGTCTCGGAGTGTCTAAAATGCAAGTGTACCGGTAATATGAAAAAGGTCTATTCATATACCATAATCCCTGTGACTTGCAATCAATAATACTGAACCTACAGCCAAGGTGTGGAGGTAATGTTTACGATATTCAGTATGAACAAATTAATTTATCCAGTTGCATAGTTTTTGAATCTCGTTGTTGCAGATCTCAATTAAGATATTCTACAAGTAGGAAGATTTTTGTTTCAAGTTAGTTAGTTTTAGATAGATACTTATACCATTGTTATTTTATATGAGGTAGATTTTGATTGTTGTTTGATATTTTGCCTTTATGAAATGAATTCGTTTTTTGTAATACCATTTTTCTTAAGTTAGTACTTTAATTTGGTGAAAACTTTTGATTCAATCCCTCTTGAATGATCTCTCTATGGTTGAAAAGAATTTTCAATCACTATTTTACTTTGATGTCAAAGATTTTGTTTTCTTTTTTTTTCTTTAAATGTTAATGCCGATTTGAATAATAACTTTTTTTAAGAATAATAAAAAAAAGGGGTACCGGTAAAAAAATGATATTGACTCAGTCTGACATTCTTAACATTTATTCATAGTGTTAATTATTAACTGCCATTTTTAGTGTTCATATAGAAGTAAAAGAAACTATTTTGTACCTCAAAAACGAATCGAATTAAAATTCAGCTCTTTTTATTTCGTAAACTACATAGAGATCTAACAACGACCGATTGGAGGTCCAGTTCTATGACCTTTTTCAATTGCATAGATACGTAAATATTTCAACCAATCACAGTTGTTGTTTATTAGCCAACTACGTCATGACCCAGTTTCATTCTAAACTATTATAAATCACTATGAGTGTTTCTAGTGTTTATTTTAGTTTTTTTTTTTCATATCCAAATGTTTATAAATTTTGATATTACCTACCTCATTGGAAGTTTTAGAAATGAAAGAAACCTGAACACAACACAAATGAACAATTCACGTATGTTAAGGAGGCCGCCATTGCTGCCTCACTACTTATTCACTCTGTGAGGTAAACATTTGTCGACTGAGTCAGCTGCGATCTGATTGGTCGAATATTTATATCTGACAAGCCCTCCAATTGGTCGTTGTTAGATCTCCATGTAGTTTACGAAGTAAAGAGAGCTGAATTTTAATTAGATTGCTCAAAAACTTGATGTCTCTTGATTATGTTATATTTATTTATATAATACACATTCCATAAATCTCATGTACATTACTGATCATATGATTATTCATTAACAACACAGAGGGTTGTATTTACACTGTTGATAATCACTGACCACCAGTTATATGTACATTCTTTGTTTACTTAAGTTCTTTGGAGTTTCATTGAATCATAAATGCAAGAGTTTGAAATGTTTTAATACTACATGTAAATTCATTATACAATGTACTTATTGCAAATTTACACTGCAAACTTTTAAAATACTTTTGAGTCAAATAACTTCTCAGGAAAATCTAAATCCTGCATGAATTCATGATTTAAGGGGTAGGGCCATGAAGCTGGATGAATTATAGATTTAAACTTGTAAGCAAGTTATAGCCTTTAGCCATCTGAAATCTACAGATTTGACATTTCTTTGCAAAATTGCTGAGAAATTACAGATTTCTATTAATATAGATGCCACATGCATTAACTGGCATGAATAAAAATCAGATAGATCATTTACAATGTACATAACATGTATATTTTTCATAAGTTTTATCCTACTAGTAGTTAAAGCATAATTGATCACAACAAATTCTTCCACAAGTTAAAAGACAAATTTTGTAGCAATTTTGACCATTGTTCGTCAAATACATCTTCCTTCTATGATACTTGTCATCCTTTTACAGAAGGAAACATGATTTTTTTTCTGATTAGTATCGAGCTTTTCTTATGAAATGTAGGACGTCCAATTTAGAATATCTTGTGGCCCTACCCCTTTTCATTAAGTGATATGATATTGCAGAATCAAAATTTATCAGTAGTTTTCTATCATCTGAAGACAATCAGTGATTTCAGGATTTTACAATCTAGCAGTATTAAAACAGAATCATTACCTTTAGAAATCATTAGCTCTAGGAATCATTAGCGTTAGAAATTATTAGCTTTAATCAACATACATGAACTAGTTGTGATGTTACGATGTAAATATGTACAGCTGTGTGTTTTTGAGTGTTTAATATTACAGTGTATTATTATTCAATGACTACATTTTTAATTATGTCTCATGATATACTACAAGTATTACCAAGTACTCATAGAACATAGGTAGGCAATCCTGATTGTAAATTGTCCTTATACTTACAGTATGTTACTACAACGTGTTTTCATAAATCCTTTTGTCCTTACACTGGCGAAAAAACATTAATGAATTTCAAATTGTTAAAAAAAAAAATCATTTTCAAAGACATTGTGTCTTCCTGTATGCATAATGCAGATACATGATCATAATGATATTGGTAAATATATAAGAGCTTATGGTCAGCTATGGGATATATTATCTTCCATGTTAGTCAGATGCTTGCCGTATATACCTGATATTAACACTCATACTCATTAATATGTATCATATGCCACTTATTTATTTCTTTATAGTGTTCAGTCAATAATTTTAGGAAATGTGTCACTTGCTGTAGAATTGTACTTAATATAATTATAATATTAACATACTTTCTTGAATAATTTGCATTTTGGAGACTTAAAAATATTGTTTTAAATAATATGACCTCTTAACAAATTTTGATTCAGTATTTGTATGAATGAAATGACAGCATTAGTGAATAAATGCCTTGTTTGGTGATATCACATACTGCTTAATATCACATAATATTTTTGTTTGATATTACATTAACTTATTGTAGATTCCAAGAGGAACGAATAACAAACTCAGGATGTCTGATATTGTTTCAAGGAATATACCAAATTGGTCGTCCCTCAATCTGAGACACAAATTATAAATTAAATCAGCCGTCAGTGTTGTGAACGTCATATTTTTAGGACTCCTTGGGACATTAGAATAAGCATTCATTCTTCCCAATTATTCCTTAAACAAAATAATTTATGATTTATTTTTTATGCATAATTTAGTTTTAAGATTTTTTCTTAAATTAGCAAATAACATTTTGTTGTTGAAACTTTACATATCAAACTTCATTAACAAACAAGCCATTTGTTAATATATAATTACTAAGAGTCTGAATGTTTGTCTCATGAATATCATACATATTTGTAACAAAATAGTTATATCATGGGATGCAAATAAAATGATAAATATTTTTTGAATATTTTGGTTTCTTTTCATTTTTAGCTCACCTCGACGAAGTTGAGTGAGCTTATGCTATAACCCCATGCGTCCGCGTCCGCGTCCTCGTCCGTGTCCGCGTCCGTGTCCGCGTCCTTGTCCGCGTCCGCGTCCGGTTAAGAAGTTTGGGGTAGCTCAGTATCTGACAAAGTACTAATGCTACAGTAACCAAACTTGCACAAGTGATTCATCTTTGGATGCTGAGGTGAACCCATGCATCGGATGCAGCATCTGACCTACATTTTTCGCTTGAGTGACTTGGTTAAGAAGATTGGGGTAGCTCAGTATCTGACAAAGTACTAATGCTACAGTAACCAAACTGGCACAAGTGATTCATCTTTGGATGCTGAGGTGAACCCATGCATCGTATGCAGCATCTGATCCACATTTTCCGCTTGAGTGACTTGGTTAAGAAGTTTGGGGTAGCTCAGTATCTGACAAAGTACTGATGCTACAGTAACCAAACTTACACAAGTGATTCATCTTTGGATGCTGAGGTGAACCCATGCATCAGATGCAGCATCTGACCTACATTTTCCGCTTGAGTGACTTGGTTAAGAAGCTTGGGGTAGCTCAATATCTGACAAAGTACTACTGCTACAGTAACCAAACTTGCACAAGTGATTCATCTTTGGATGCTGAGGTGAACCCATGTATCGGATGCAGCATCTGACCTACATTTTCCGCTTGAGTGATTTGGATAAGAAGTTTGGGGTAGCTCAGTATCTGACAAAGTACTAATGCTACAGTAACCAAACTGGCACAAGTGATTCATGTTTGGATGCCGAGATGGACCCATGCATCGGATGCAGCATCTGACCTACTTTTTCCACTTGAGTGATTTCGCTTTTAAAAGCCAATATTGAGCAAAGTATAAGTGCTAGATGTTCCAAACTTGCATATTGGATGTATCTTTGATCAAACTTTCATAAAATGACCTTGACCTACTTTTTCCGCTTGAGTGATTTTGCCTTTAAAAGCCAATATTGAGCAAAGTATAAGTGCTAGATGTTCCAAACTTGCATATTAGATGTATCTTTGATCAAACTTTCATAAAATGACCTTGACCTACTTTTTCCGCTTGAGTGATTTTGCCTTTAAAAGCCACTATTGAGCAAAGTATAAGTGATACATGTACCAAACTTGCATATTGGATATATCTTTGATCAATCTTTCATAAAATGACCTTGACCTACTTTTTCCGCTTGAGTGATTTTGCCTTTAAAAGCCAATATTGAGCAAAGTATAAGTGCTAGATGTTCCAAACTTGCATATTAGATGTATCTTTGATCAAACTTTCATAAAATGACCTCGACCTACTTTTTCCGCTTGAGTGATTTTGCTCTATAAAGCCAATATTGAGCAAAGTATAACTGCTAGATGTTCCAAACTTGCATATTAGATGTATCTTTGATCAAACTTTCATAATATGACCTCGACCTACTTTTTCTGCTTGAGTGGTTTTGCCTTTAAAAGCCAATATACATGTACTAAGAAATATGTTTGAATTGAATTTTGCTGTCACGAGGTGAGCTTCGTAATCTGTGATTACCTATGTTTACTGTCAGTTGAAATACAAATGTAGTTTCATACAGCAACTCTACTCGTTGTAGAACTTTGTTACCCAAAAATAGTTGCCAGAGTCACCTAATGCTCGACTGCATAGCATAATATCTCTCATGACAGCCAATTTATTTAAACTCCCTTTCTCAGGCAACAACATATATCTCATCATAAATCACTGAAGCAGAAAAAATAGGTCAAGGTCAGATTTCAATAGTCAAACCCAAGATGCATCCAATATGCAAGTCTGGTGCATGTAGCACTTATAGTTAGCTCAATATTGCCAATTTAAAGCAAAATCACTGAAGCGGAAAAAGTAGGTCAAGGTCATATTTCAATAGTCTAACCCAAGATGCATCCAATATGCAAGTCTGGTGCATGTAGCACTTATACTTTTCTCAATATTGGCTTTTAAAGGTAAAATAATTCAAGCGGAAAAAGTAGGTCAAGGTCATTTTATGAAAGTTTGATCAGAGATACATCCAATATACAAGTTTGGTACATGTAGCACTTATACTTTGCTCAATATTGGCTTTGAAAGGCAAAATCATTCAAGCGGAAAAAAGTAGGTCAAGGTCATTTTTTGAAAGTTTGATCAAAGATACATCAAATATGTAAGTTTGGTTCATGTAGCACTTATACTTTGCTCAATATTGGCTTTTAAAGGCAAAATCATTCAAGCGGAAAAAAGTAGGTCAAGGTCATTTTATGAAAGTTTGATCAAAGATACATCCAATATGCAAGTTTGGTACATGTAGCACTTATACTTTGCTCAATATTGGCTTTTAAAGGCAAAATCATTCCAGCGGAAAAAAGTAGGTCAAGGTCATTTTTTGAAAGTTTGATCAAAGATACATCAAATATGTAAGTTTGGTTCATGTAGCACTTATACTTTGCTCAATATTGGCTTTTAAAGGCAAAATCATTCAAGCGGAAAAAAGTAGGTCAAGGTCATTTTATGAAAGTTTGATCAAAGATACATCCAATATGTAAGTTTGGTACATGTAGCACTTATACTTTGCTCAATATTGGCTTTTAAAGGTAAAATCATTCAAGCGGAAAAAAGTAGGTCAAGGTCATTTTATGAAAGTTTGATCAAAGATACATCCAATATGCAAGTTTGGTACATGTAGCACTTATACTTTGCTCAATATTGGCTTTTAAAGGCAAAATCATTCAAGCGGAAAAAAGTAGGTCAAGGTCATTTTTTGAAAGTTTGATCAAAGATACATCAAATATGTAAGTTTGGTACATGTAGCACTTATACTTTGCTCAATATTGGCTTTTAAAGACTTTATTGCTATCTCAACATTTGCCTTATCATTTGAAATAATTTTAAAAATCCCAACCCCAGGGGCTATATCCTCATCTGGATATATTAAATGATGTATAATGAAACATTTGCAACAAAAAAAACCAACAGAATATGAATATAGGAAAGGTAAATGTGTAATCTTAACATTTACCTTATCATCTAGTTCGGACGACGCCGACGCGGACGCGGACGCCGGGGGTATTGCAATAGCTCTTTTGCACTAAAGTGCAGTCGAGCTAAAAAAATGACATTTTTGACATTCATACCTGTTGCCTTCTTCAAAAACAAAGGTACTATATTTCAGGGAGCATTACTTCCTGTATTGGCAGTAAAATCAAACACTGTAACCTCTTACAAAAGGTCAACAACTTAAAGGTCAAGGTCTTAAAGTCTGAATACTTGGTTTTACCAAGGGAAAAGTCATATGAGAAAGAATATTCTAAAAATAAATTAAATATGACATCCTAAAAGGCATACATTCCTGTGGAATCACAACAGAGATCTTAAAATATTTTCATACTTTTATTTCTTCCTGAAAATCTTCAGATTAATTTACAAGAAGTACTATATGTTACATCATGCACATACACTGCCATCCATAAATAACTATACAAACAAGGAAATCACTCTTCTTTCACAAATCACAAATTCTTTATTAGTTTATCAAAATTTCCCATTCTGAACTTGAAAGATCCATAATAATTGGCTTAACATTATTCAAAATTATGAAGTGTGATATCAAAAATATAAATAGAAACTTTTTTCGTCAGCACAATTTTTTCCAGAAATTGTCATTTTTAAATAAAAAAAGAATAAAAATTCAAAAAATGCAGATATTTTGGTCAAATCTTTTAAAATTGATTTCTATAAGGTTAATCTTCAGAATTACATAGCAATGGATTTGGAACTTTGCATTTTCTTACAGCAACATGAACAGAAATGGTTATACTAACTTATGGATGGCAGTGTATATAACTGAATATTTATAAGAATATCCATTTATACACATTTCACCAAAACAGTGTAAAGGTTTCAATAGAACAAAGCTGCCTATGTTTATATATTATGAAGTACATACATGTACATGTATACATATTCCTACACAACGTCAAACTGTCACAATAGCTGCAAAATAAAGTTTTACACCAGAGTGCTTGATAAACAAGTACGGCCTGTATAGGTTATATCTTAACACTGACTTTTACCGGCTTTTCTGTATGACCCAACTACTTTCATTATGTAACAATTACCAATGGAAGTTACAGCCATTTGTGTATAAGGTTGACTACCAAATGGACAGACAAATATACAGACAAACAACAAGACCAGGGATTAATCTACCTCCGCGTCCTGCGTCTCTGACGCATAAAAATCGCCCAGGACCCATTGATTTCCGCTCGCTGCGTCCCACAGTGCGCATTGTTCACTGTCGTATAATGCGTCCATTTTAGTTCATGTTTACATGTATTTTAAAAACATTCAAAAGTCGAGAAAGTTTATACACAGTATTCATTTAGCTGTGTAACGTGTAAATGTCTGTCGTTTATATTTTGACAGCTCTTTAAACCTAACAGATCTGTAGTATGGTATGAGAAATCATTGCGGAGCATCATTTTTTTTTTTAATTAGAAGGTAATAAGCAGTCCAACGCGAGTCTAAATATTTATATCATTCGGATACAGATATATATATATATATATGAAAAATTCCTCCACTGTAAATTTTACATGACATTATGAATCAATCTATTGAAATCGTTTAATTCACACCATCATTGTACCATCTTTGCAAACCGTATAGAATTGGTTTGTTTGGATAACGTCTGTACGAAGTATCGCTAACAAACAATCAATTTTAAGAGTTAGACGTTTTTTGTGGAACATATTATAACGATCTCAAGAACATAAAATGCCGCGAGCAGGTCAGCTCACATGTATTCGCGAACGTAAAACGCCTTGAAAAAAAGGAGGTTTGTAGGAATTGGGACGCATTAATTTCTGCTGGGACCCATTGTTTTGGCTGGGGACCCATTGGCCAAGTTTCATTGCGTCCAGAGGACCCATTAAGATCAAATTGTAGATTAATCTCTGCAAGACAGATACTCTTATCATAGTTATCCCATTTTATCCCTATATTTTACAAGTAATATTGTCACTGGTTGCTTAAGCCACTTCATGAAGAACTGACTTGGTGCACAAATTTGTTTTGTTAGCAGTTGATAAATGAACTTTGATAGAATCTGATGATAAGAAACTAAGATAAGGGCCGGATTTAGCCCTGAAAGCACTCGATTATTTCTCGTGCGTTGACCTTCCACTTTAGATAAAAATTAGTCAGGATAAAAATATAAAGTATTATAAGATTCCTGGTAGGTATTTTATGTAAATAAATTTGGTGAAAGATGTTATGATTACGAGTTGAAGAGGTAGGGGTACAGACGACGGAAAACGTTGAATATCGAACGAAAATGCACAAAAAATGCATTATTTTACACATTTTTTATGTTTATCATACTTCTGTTACCTTTTCAAGTCTAAATTGGATAAGAGAAATTAACTTTGAGGTTATTATATCAATATAATCGGCAAACTCTGCCATCCGGAAACTGAAAAAGGGTTTCATTTCGTTCTTCTCAGCCATTTATGTAGGTTTCTGGCGCAAAATAAACACACAGTGTAGAAATAGACAACATTCTCGTTTATTTCCTTCTAAACGGTTAAATATTTTATCAGAACACACTCTGAATATATTATTCCATGATATAAAATGAAAAAAAATTCAATGATAACCTATTTTATCGCTCTACAGACACATTTAATAACACACCGCTAAAGACGGTATGGCCGGATTGCAAAGTAAGTTTTTGTCACTAACTGGGTCAAGGTCAATAGGTCAAATGTTACGGCATAAATTGAAAAGTTTTGTCAAAGGCAACCTACATGTATAAAAAAAAAGTTTCTACTGCATACAGTTCCATAGATTTTGCTTAAACCAGGAACTTTAACCAAAATCCTTAACTAGGTCAAAGTCCAAGGTCAAGGTCACTAGGTCAAATGTTACGGCATAAATTGAAAGGTCTTGTCATGGGCAAGCTTCATGTATAATACAAAGTTTCTACTGCATATAATTACTTAGATTTTGCCTCAACCAGAAACATTAACCAAATTCTTTAACTAGGTCAAAGTCCAAGGTCAAGGTCATTAGGTCAAATGTTACGGCATAAATTGAAAGGTCTTGTCATGGGCAAGCTTCATGTATAATATAAAGTTTCTACTGCATATAGTTACTTAGATTTTGTCTCAACCAGAAACTTTAACCAAAATCTTTAACTAGGTCAGAGTCCAAGGTCAAGGTCACTAGGTCAAATGTTACGGCATAAATTGAAAGGTCTTGTCATGGACAAGCTTCATGTATAATATAAAGTTTCTACTGCATATAGTTACTTAGATTTTGCCTCAACCAGAAACTTTAACCAAAATGTTGACGGCAGACGGACGGACGGATGGACAGACAGACGGACGGACGGACGGACATCGTCAATCTATAGGCCGGAATTGCTTTGCAATCCGGCCAACAAAAATAGTCATCCATCCCCCCTTTTTTCGTTTTTCGCCTGTGGGACATTGTTCCCCCCCCCCCTCGCTTCAGGCCCCATTTGGTCAGAAAATGTGTTTTATTGATATACACCTTTGGTGAAATTGGCATTGTAAAGCGAGGGGGGGGGGGAACGATGTTGTATAAAACTTTTCCGTTTTCTATTGATTTCTGTGTAAAAAGCGCTTAATTTGACCCAAATATCGGTCTTATTTTGAATAAATTATCCCATCTGATAGCAGATTCATATGTGGACCAAGTTACTTGACATTTCTTCCGAAAAAAAATCTTAAATTTTGCGTTTTGAAATTTCGACTTTTCAGGGCAGATTTTACGCCTTATCTTAACAGCTCCTTTGACAATCATGTACATTGATAGAATCTGACCGATAATTTGATATACTTTGATAGAATCTGACAATAATTTGACATACTTTGAGTTTGAAAATAAATTTGACAGATCTGACTTCCCTCAAAACAAAATGTTAATTCCTAAAGCTTATGGCCCTCAAAACACTTTAGGTGAAAAAAGCTGAAACAATATCAAATTGGCGTAAAGGAGAATGAAGTGTCCCTTCAGTTTGATATTAAAATAAATTAATGAAAATTCAAAAATGCCATATTTGGAGTACATGGATGATAAAAATGAACACAAATATTCATAAATCAATGATAGCACATTCCTAGCACCTTAAAAATCTGACTTAATCATGTCTGGGATGGAAATTGTAAAAATTCACTTATATCTATTTCTTTATCATCATCCTCATTGTCATCTATATTCTGATTCGTTATTGCACTGTCAAAAGCATTTTGATTGGTTGAGAACATCTCTTGATCATTGGTGACAGATGGTTCATTGTCTGTGTTATCTACAACCTGATTGGTTAACTGTGAGTCAGTCTCAGCAGCACAAGTTGTAACGGGCTCATCCATTGGTTCGTTTTTGACAGTATGTAATGTGATTCCCATGGCAGATCGGAGACCCTGTACACTGCTCACGTCACTCGGAGTTGCCTGAATACAAAAGGAGCTAATTATCAATAAGTAAATACTTCATCTTACTTTTTGATTCTGTGTTTTATGATGTTTATGAAAATACTTGGATAGAAACTATCAGAGACTTGGATATCTATTTATAAAAAATGTAAATATGAAATAAGACAGAAACATTGATTGAGTTTTTTTTTAAATCACAATGCAATGTAAAATGCCATATAAATATATGTATACTACATGTAATTCATGCATAAAATACCCAAAAAGAGCATTACGTAACGAATGTGTTAAAGAAGCTCGAATGAATTGGTAGGGAATTCTGCCAAGTTGGGACAGTAAGAAATTTCTCAATTAAAGAAATTAAAACTTAGACTGCGGTAATAATTTTGCTGAATTTTATGAAAATAGTAATATATCAGAAATACAATGGGTTACCAATATTTTGTGTGTAATTTAGGTCGAAACAGCCGATTTTAGCACGGATTCTACATGGCAGACCCAACGGTGCTTTGACGTCTGACAAATGCAATATAGGCAAAGTTCTTGATAAAAATATAAAGTAAATGTTATAGATTATGAGTTTTTCCATCTAGAAATATAACTTTTACATCCTAAAATAAGTAATCCTTGAGAAGATTTTGCCATGTAGGCTGATTTCCCACCAATTCACGACAGGTCCTTGACCATCTATAAAGATTTGAAGCATAAGACCAGCAAATATGGTAACTAAAGGTTAATTCTTGATGGCAAATGAGAGGTATCAAAACCTTTTGTCTACAGATTTTATCTTCCCAGAATTGTTAGCAAAATATATAAACATCACTTACCTCTTTGACCAGATCTTTGAGTTCATTTGTGACTTTATTGGCTAAAAATATGTAAAGAAGAAGGAAATATTATTGACTTAGAAAAATTATTCATTTAAGTAATGACTGTCTTACTTTGGGTGTTCATGGGTGTATTATTATGGTTGGTCACATGCAAATCCATGAACTGCGAAGCCATTCTCTGAAACTTTGCATGTGTCGAACCAGAATTATGCACTGGTGAACACCATAAGTAAGAATTTTGATCAGCAAAAATTAAATGAGAATTTCTTTCGATATCATTGCAAAATGAAACACAATATACTCAAAGGACCTTGAAAATGTAATGGTTCGACTTTGTTTATAAATTGGGTAAATCTAAAATTTATTTCACATACATGTACATAGAAATTAAAGAGTTAAACTTTTCTTGTACAAAAAAATCATGAATGAAAGGATACATAAGCCGAAATTTATGTATTCACGTATTTTTATATAAATGAAACACAGAATGTGCATAGAAATTTCATATTCTGTGTTATCACTTACCTAATTTGACCTCCTTCTCTGAGGGGCCAGGTACATGTGAAAGGTGGGAGGGGGGTTTGAGACTCAGTCTCTCATTCTGGGTTTGCTGTAGATCCTTCAGTAAACCTGCTGTTTGATCTAGTTTTTCTTGCATTGGATCTGGCTTTATGCTGTCTTCTGAAATAAGATTTTTCAGTGTCACACAAACAAATGTACTAATACACATTGAATCTGTACTTGTCTTTTATGTACATATGACATAGCTTTTTTAAAGTATTTACATATGAGGAGAGTTACTATTGACCTACATGTACATTAACTGGGAAGGAATGTTTTGTGTATGGACTGTTTCATATTCATATTTTTTCTAGAACTTCAATGGGCCATTTTATTTTTTAGAAAGTACACAAATCTCAACTGGTTTTTTTTTTCAAATTAATGAGATTATAGAGCATGACCCTTGCCTTTCCTATTGAGTGATTCGGAAAGACAGGGGCCATGAGCCATGGTCCAATTAATTTGAAAAAATTACCCACTGCAGACTCAGTACTTTGTGAAGAAATGGCTCATTGAAATAGTAGAAAATCATGGAATATAGCCCATTCACATAGTTTTCCCTCCAAATCATTGTGTTAATTATCAGCTAGTACTACCTTATGCCAGAGGCTCCATTTATTTAAGCAAGGGATGTACATGTAATTTAACAAAATTTGTCTGTAGC
Organism: Pinctada imbricata; assembly: GCA_033119305.1. NCBI lineage: Eukaryota > Metazoa > Mollusca > Bivalvia > Pterioida > Pteriidae > Pinctada > Pinctada imbricata. Next base: position 350,805 of record VSWD01000012.1, on the reverse strand, counting down.
AGACAGATGACAACTGCCAGCATGTTAAAAAACTTATTTCCTTTTAAAAGAATATACATGTACATGTAAGCTTTAAATGTTAAACTTACTGAAATCATCCAAAAAGGAAACATCTACACCAAGATCTCCTAAACTCTTTAGAGAATCAAAATCAATGTTTTGTTGAGGTTTGTTATCCTGAGATCCTGCAGTACTACTGGCCGGACTTGGTGACTTTCTTTCCTTTGATTGTGAAGCACTTTTTGATGATGACGAACCAGAACCACCATCCTGTGATCCTTTTTTCTGCAAAATAATTAAGATTGAATAATTGCACTGCTTAATCATGTCACTGCAATTTTTATTTTCTCTAAGGAAACATTCCTCTTCTTTCAACAGTTTCACGTTAATTTTGAAGTACTAGTAGATTAAGAACAGGTAAGTCGCCTGTCACATACATGTACATGTCGTTGACCATATATATGTGACCTTGACACTGAAGGTGACCTTGGACTCGTCATGCTTGATTATCCCAGTGAATTTCATGGGAAATTAATAAATTTCATTATAAATAAAAAATTATCAAAATAAAAGTTATAGCCATATATTTGAAATTTTGCTTTCAAACAAAAGTAAAGACAAACATCAGACAAAGTGCTCCTTATGTTTGTAACAGGTGACATATGTATGAGTATAACACGTACCTGACTGAGTATTTTTTGTGTTTTAGTATGTTCTCCTTTTGTTAGGATATCTAATAAATGGTCCACCATTTTCTCTGCATAATCACCAGAATTCTCCACAAAACTCATCACACTGTAACAGATAAACAAAGCATTCCTATTGTGTTATAACAATGTAAAGGTTACATCAGCAGACTAGATACATAATATTTCATTGCAATCAAAATCTTTCAGGATTGTCCAGCGCTTACCTTTTAGAATACTGGATTCCCGTTTCATCACCATACGTAGATAACAAGAGATCAGATTCCTCCTTGGACACATTAGCAAAAGTAGAGTCGTATGACGGGCCGTAGGAACTGAATGGTCCGTAATTCAGATACGTCACTGTTAAAACAGGAAAATATCTTGTTCTGATTACAGGATGTCAAGTTCTTTATGTAAATAGATGTATGAGAATGTAGCAAATTATGAATTTTCCAAAGAGGATTATCATATCTTTGAAATAATGTAAATCGAAACTTTCTTTACCAGGCGTGACTCTATTTCTCTTGTCCTCTTTGAATCCTGAGATAGTCCCTGACCCAGAAGTTAGCTTGCCTATAATGCTGCCAAGATTCACAACCTTCTCTGTTTCACTCACTGTAATAAATAAACAGTCAAGTATAAGTAATTAGTTCTGAGATAGTCCCTGACCCAGAAGTAATAAGTTGTAAATATACAATGTACCAAAATGCACTTCACGGTTTGTCTCTGGCTAAATTTTCTCCGTTTCAAAAAATCACCTAAAACTAATTTTTTTACAATGTATGTTCTGTTCAAAGTTTGTCTATGAGTTCTAGAAAATCAGTAGTTTAGAGTTAGAGGCCTATGAATGGCCAAAAAGTTTATTCTTGCACACTGGATAGGCTGATTCCCCTTTTCAGCGGTGCTAGAGAATTCGATCCGGCACCCCTGATCCGGCACTTTTGATTGTTCCTTTATGACATCACAAACAAACTGACGAACGTTATTTCACGTGCACATACATTTAGCATGACGTTCAGTCATTCTGATGCGTAAACAAGAGGACTTTGAAGGTTTCAATGTGCGAGAAAAATAATCAAGCATCACATTTGAGTTCCGGAACGAAAAATATCTGTCTCGGGTGGGATGATCAACGTCCCAACCTCGGCTAACACCTCGGTTGGGACTTGATCAATTCCACCCTCCAGAGATTAATCTACAATTTGATCTTAAAGGGTCCCCTGGACGCAATGAAACTTGGCCAATGGGTCCCCAGCCAAAACAATGGGTCCCAGCAGAAATTAATGCGTCCCGATTTCTAAAAACCTTAATTTTTCGCGGCGTTTTAAAAACTTTTAAGTTCGGGAATACAAGTGATCTGACCTGCTCGCGGCATTTTATGTCCTTGAGATCGTAATATGTTCCTGAAAAAAACGTCTAACTCTTAAACTTCAATTTAATTTTGCCGAATTAAGTATATTGATTGTTTTTTTAGTTGTCGATACTTCGTACATGTGTTTATAAAGTAAAACGTTATCCAAACAAACCAATTCTAAACGGTTTACAAAGACGGTACAATGATGGTTTGAATTAAACGATTTCAACAGATCAATCGATTCATAATGTTATGTAAAGTTTACAGTGGAGGAATTTTTCATTAATATATATATCTGTATCCAAATGATATGAATAAGTTAGACTCGCGTCGGACTGCATATTACTTTTAATTAATAAAGAAAAAAGATGCTCCGCAATGATTTCTCATACGATCATGACGATACCACAGAATTGTTAGGTTTAAAAGAACTGTCAAAATATAAACTAGAGACATTTACATGTTATACAGCTAAATAAAATACTGTAAATACACTTTCTCGATTTGAATGTTTAATAATAATATACATGTACGTAAACATGAACTAAAACGGACGCATTATACGAAAGTGAACAATGCGCACTGTGGGACGCAGCGATCGGAAATCAATGGGTCCTGGGCGATTTTTATGCGTCAGAGACGCAGGATGCAGAGGTAGATTAATCCCTGACCCTCGACTGATATTTTTCTATCCGAAACTCAAAGTGGTGCTAGATTCTATTATGTAGTCTTCTTTCTCATAAAAACCTTACCGATTCCATCATTGTCTGGATTCAGTAACGTCATGGACGTACTTCCATCACTACGTCTTCTTAGGAAACCAAACTGTACAGAAATTCAAATATAAACATGTATAGTAACATTCATTTTCAAAATTAATTTCATTAACAATGAGCTCCCTTTGTATGAACATAGGGCTGTTATAGTTATAGAGTCAACCTGCTTTACTATAAGGCAGTCTGTCCTAGTGTTAACTTACCTTACTCCTTGGTTGTCGTAGTGTCAACATTTCTGCGGCGTCTTTGGCTGCTGCCTGGGCTTGGGCTAAGATTTCCTCTGGGCTCAGGTTGTCAGGCACAGCCTCAAACCTCCCTATCCTGTATGTCAGATTATATATTCAGAAATGAGAGATACATGTAATAATAACACATGTACAGAGATCATTCTGAAAAGATGGTAATAATTCAAAGCAAATCTACCCCCCTCCTTTTTTGCTTATTGCCTAGAAGTAGACCTGCATCCAAGAAGTGCCCATGATGTTCTTACATTTTGCCTATGTGGGCAAATGTTTCTAATTATGCCCTGCAGGACTATACTTACTTTTCTCTATCTTTAGTAACCTCTCTGTTCCTTCTCTAGAGCTAACTAAGTATCACCTGGCTCATCTTATCCTAACTGTCCACACTTACATTTTATCTCTGAGGGCCACTTCTTGCCCTTCAGGGCTAAACTTACTTTTCTCTATTTTTAGCCCTCTCTTCCAGGTCTTTCTCCACCAGGGCTTTAGTATCATCTGGCTGGTCTACTCTTTGCCTTCTCCATCTCTCTGTTCCTCCTCAGTACTGCCTTAACCATGGCCTTAGTAATGTCTGGCTAGTCTACTCTACATACTAACATTTTGCATCTAAGGGCCATTTTTTACCATTTTGCACTGCATACTTTTCTTTGTCTTTAGCCCTCTCCATCTCCCTCTGTTCCTCCTCGAGGACAGCCTCTACCACAGCCTTAGTATCATATTGCTCGTCTACTCCTAATTCCTCATACTTACATCTTACCTCCCAGGGCCACTTTATGCCCTCCAGAGCTATACTCACTTTTCTCTGTCTTTAGCCCTCTCCATCTCCCTCTGTTCCTCCTCGAGGACAGCCTCTACCACAGCCTTAGTATCATATTGCTCGTCTACTCCTAATTCCTCATACTTACATCTTACCTCCCAGGGCCACTTTATGCCCTCCAGAGCTATACTCACTTTTCTCTGTCTTTAGCCCTCTCCATCTCCCTCTGTTCCTCCTCGAGGACAGCCTCTACCACAGCCTTAGTATCATATTGCTCGTCTACTCCTAATTCCTCATACTTACATCTTACCTCCCAGGGCCACTTTATGCCCTGCAGAGCTATACTCACTTTTCTCTATCTTTAGCCCTCTCCATTTCCCTCTGTTCCTCCTCAAGGACAGCCTCTACCACAGCCTTAGTATCATATTGCTCGTCTACTCCTAATTCCTCATACTTACACCTTACCTCCCAGGGCCACTTTATGCCCTGCAGGGCTATACTTACTTTTCTCTATCTTTAGCCCTCTCCATTTCCCTCTGTTCCTCCTCAAGGACTGCCTCTACCACAGCCTTAGTATCATCCGGCTCGTCTACTCCTAATTCCTCATATTTCATACTCGCCAGGAAAGGCAGCGTCTTCTTCATGTGTATCAATTTGTCCTATAAATCATAAAGCAAACATTGACATTTAAATCTGAAATTAACGTGTAGAAAATACAGGTCATTTTCTTTCACATACATGTATGACTGTATGAGGCAGAATATCATTTTTTGTGGAAAAGAATTTAGCCACAACACTGACCTTGTAGTATTTGACCTTGAACAACACATACAAAGTTTTATGTCAATGTCTTTGATGGTTCAGAATTAAAGGTTAAAATAGCTTCATGAACAGACAGACAGAGCAACATTCAGTATATAAGAATTGAATATTACCTTACTCATCTGTTTGATACCAACGTGTATTAACCTCTTGGCCTCTTTATAATAGATGGTTTCAGGTCTGTTGTAGGTCATGGCATTGTTACACATCAACACAAAATCTTTCTGCAAAGATAAATTTGTAGCATGCAGTAGACATAAGTGTACATGTATACACAGTACTACATGTATCTACAGGATAGTGGAAGTACACGCTAACTATAAGTTAAGATTTCCACGCAAAGTTATGTCTTTTTTTAAATTAGGGTCACCCCTGAAAACAAAGTTTTCTTCACACAAGAATATATGAAGTGTTGTCTATATTCTGAAAGGAGCTTGCTACATCTTATTTCTCCTGAATTCCTTGTCCATTACTACAAGTTTTCTAGCACTCTGTTTTTCAACAAAGATATGAACAATTGATCTTTATAGAATACTATTAACTAACATGTACATTACATTACATATAATATTACTAAATACATGTATTAATAAATTATCTTCAGCCAGAAACCACGAGTTTTTGTATTTTCCTATCTCTTACCTTATACTCCATGACGTTTCTGTACTCATTGTTTTCTATCTTATTCATCATGGTACTAAAGTCCATAGGGCTAAGTATAATACTAGAGTATCCGGGAGCTATCATGTCATTCACCGGGTAGGCAAAGAAACCATTCACATCTTTCCTGAAATAAAAAGTGAAAGATGTTAGATTACATGTGCATGTATGTTTATTTTGTACCGTACAATGTCTATGAAATAAGCCATCTTTTATATTGTTTCATCTGAATTTTGGAGGAAAAAGATGGATAGCAGCTTAGCAATCTTTTGTGCTTTATATAACACTGCTTCTTCCCACTTTGGCATGATATCCAAAAATAAATTAACAGTCGTTTTTTAAGTTTTTGTTGAACTTTACATCATTGAGAAGATAATTTTAAATTATGAAGATTATATATATCATGGTAAATAAATGTTTAAATTGATACACAAGTAATCATACTTCTGTGTTTGAGGCAGATCCTGATTAGAAGATATATATTAGATAAACTGTCCTGTTCACTGAATTCAGAGCAGCCTGTTTCGGCAACTTATTTTGTTGTCTGAAGAATTTTCCTATCAATTATTGTTTCTGAGAATTGACCTCCTTTAGTCGTAACTGGAAATCAATTTCAACTTACCCTATCAGCTGCCTTCAAACCGCAATATGAAATATGAAATGTCTACAGGAAATTTCCATGTTAATTTCAAACCGCCACCATATTGTTCTATGTGTCAACAATAATAAACAGTGATGTCAAAGCGTCCGAAGTCACACAATTCCAGAGATTTTACTAGTATACAAATCCTTGTAGACTTTTTATTTTCTGTCCTATTTCTAACTTAATTGACATACAGCCAAAACAATGGTATTTTCTATTACGACTAAAGGAGTACTATAAAATTGCTATCTTTTTGGAAGATGACATTATCATATTTTAGAGAAAACCGAGAAAACAGGGCGCTCTGGATTTATTGAACAAGACAGTAGTACTCATACTTCTGTAGGCTTTTCTGTATGTGTTTGAGGCAGATCCTGAGTACACCATGGTCCTCATTCCTCCTCGGCCCTCCTGTGGTCGAGGCCTTGTCCTCCTCTCCATCCTGAGCCTCGTCCGTGTCCTCTATGTACGGCTTCTTCGCAACTGGTTCGTCTTCTTCATCTTCCTGCGAGACTTCCTCTTCATCAGATTGATGTGACTTCTTGGACGTTTCCTGGATTTAAAAAAAATTTCTTTGATCATGAACTTTTATACACGTTCCTTACATCACAAGTTAACTTTTAGATGTCAATAATACATGTACCATTGATTGTAAAGGAAATTTTGTAAATGAGCCTTTGGGATTTGTCAGTCCATGCCAATCAATGGTACCAGGCTTAAACTGACTTATCCTGATTCTCTACATGTACATGAGTCATGATACTACATCATATATAAGACTAAGAGAATAAACATTAACAAGCTTAGCCTTCGAAAAAGCTTAGGGTGCGAACCCATAGCAGTTGTATTCAGGCACGTAGCCAGAGTAGAAATTATGTGTACTCAAATCAGTCTAGACAGGGGGACTGGGTCTATTAAATGCTCATACTTTTTTTTATGGATGACTGGCGAAAAGGTGTTGATTACTTTTCCAAATAGAATATTTCGTTGGAAATAACATTTTGCCCAATTCTGGCAAGAAAAGTTTCTAATTGTTCATTCCGAGAATATTTTCAGATCTTTTGATATGTCCATTTGCGAGGATTAATGGTACAGAAATATCTGCGTTTTTAAACGCTTGCGGTTTTATTTTGCATTGGATGAGACATTTATACCAGATAGATGAAGAAAATATCCTATGCATAGGTTTCTTTCGCCTTGTGTACATGTCCACATACAGACGTCCACCTTGCGGCACTTGTTAGCGATCGTCGTGAATAAATTTGAATTTCTTATCCCAGAGAAAATTATGAAAAAAATTATTCAAGTCTGCGGTTTCTGTGGTGTACTTGGTATCTTTCCGAAAAATGATCATTTATTACAGAAACAGTATAGACTGTTATGTCGTAAAAATACATGCGAATTTTTTATGTCTCCGATGCCAGGGGGGGGGGGGACTTGATCCCCAAAGTCCCCCTTAAATCCGGCACTGCAAACATCATGCAATTCTTACCGCAAACCACTTTGTTATTAGTACAGCGCTAAATATAGAACAGCGCTAAATATAGAACAGCACTAAATATAGAACAGGTGTGTGTAGTCAGTGTTCCAGCTAGAAAACAAACATAGGTAATCACAGATTACAAAGCTCACCTCCTGACAGCAAAATTCAATTCAAACATATTTCTTAGAACATGTATATTGGCTTTTAAAGGCAAAACCACTCAAGCGGAAAAAGTAGGTCAAGGTCATTTTATGAAAGTTTGATCAAAGATACATCCAATATGTAAGTTTGGTACATGTAGCAGTTATACTTTGCTCAATATTGGCTTTATAGAGCAAAATCACTCAAGCGGAAAAAGTAGGTCAAGATCATTTTATGAAAGATTGATCAAAGATACATCCAATATGCAAGTTTGGTACATGTATCACTTATACTTTGCTCAATGTTGGCTTTTAAAGGCAAAATCACTCAAGCGGAAAAAGTAGGTCGAGGTCATTTTATGAAAGATTGATCAAAGATACATCCAATATGCAAGTTTGGTACATGTATCACTTATACTTTGCTCAATATTGGCTTTTAAAGGCAAAATCACTCAAGCGGAAAAAGTAGGTCAAGGTAATTTTATGAAAGATTGATCAAAGATACATCCAATATGCAAGTTTGGTACATGTATCACTTATACTTTGCTCAATATTGGCTTTTAAAGGCAAAATCACTCAAGCGGAAAAAGTAGGTCGAGGTCATTTTATGAAAGTTTGATCAAAGATACATCTAATATGCAAGTTTGGAACATCTAGCACTTATACTTTGCTCAATATTGGCTTTTAAAGGCAAAATCACTCAAGTGGAAAAAGTAGGTCAAGGTCATTTTATGAAAGTTTGATCAAAGATACATCCAATATGCATGTAGCACTTATACTTTGCTCAATATTGGCTTTTAAAAGCGAAATCACTCAAGTGGAAAAAGTAGGTCAGATGCTGCATCCGATGCATGGGTCCATCTCGGCATCCAAAGATGAATCACTTGTGCAAGTTTGGTTACTGTAGCATTAGTACTTTGTCAGATACTAAGCTACCCCAAACTTCTTAACCAAGTCACTCAAGCGGAAAATGTAGGTCAGATGCTTCATACGATGCATGGGTTCACCTCAGCATCCAAAGATGAATCACTTGTGCCAGTTTGGTTACTGTAGCATTAGTACTTTGTCAGATACTGAGCTACCCCAAACTTCTTAACCAAGTCACTCAAGCGGAAAATGTAGGTCAGATGCTGCATCCCATGCATGGGTTCACCTCAGCATCCAAAGATGAATCACTTGTGCCAGTTTGGTTACTGTAGCATCAGTACTTTGTCAGATACTGAGCTACCCCAAACTTCTGAACCAAGTCACTCAAGCGGAAAATGTAGGTCAGATGCTGCATACGATGCATGGGTTCACCTCAGCATCTAAAGATGAATCACTTGTGCCAGTTTGGTTACTGTAGCATTAGTACTTTGTCAGATACTGAGCTACCCCAAACTTCTTAACCAAGTCACTCAAGTGGAAAATGTAGGTCAGATGCTGCATCCGATGCATGGGTTCACCTCAGCATCCAAAGATGAATCACTTGTGCCAGTTTGGTTACTATAGCATTAGTACTTTGTCAGATACTGAGCTACCCCAAACTTCTTAACCGGACGCGGACGCGGACGCGGACGCGGACGCGTGGGGTTATAGCATAAGCTCACTCAACTTCGTCGAGGTGAGCTAAAAAGGGCAGGGCGCCAGGTAGGGCACTTCTGCGTGCAATGGGCCAAAGAGGGCACATCATGCATGCGCGGAGGGCAAGGGTGGGCACATTTATAGGCGCGCAGTAAGCAAGGGAGGGCACATATTTTCATTATGTAGTTAAAGGAGAGTATATTTTACTAGGCATAAACTTGTTTTCCCTTGCAAATAAGGCACTTTATTTCTTTTGCAGGGCATCTTCAATAACCAAATTAAAGTACAAAATCAAAATTTCTCATGTTGTATTGTTTCAGTCTGTAATACAGTGCTTTGTACTATTGTCTGAGACTACTTTCCTACAGTGACCGTTTACAGAAGCATAAATGTTATGATGCAACTGACTCTTTCATCCCCTGTCCACTGTACAACGAGATTAGCTTCCTTGGTTTTCCGTTTCATAAAATTCCAAAGATTTTGGAGACTGCGGTAGTCATCTTCGTAAATATGTATATGCGTCTATGTTAGTGCATATTCGTTCTTTTGCGTACTTATCTGTTTATGGTCATGATTATTTTGTGTATTGAATATCTTGAAAGTATTGACGCCGATAGACCGTGAATTACGTCAGTACGTGTTTTGTGGGAGCAATTTCCGCGGTGAAAAAAGACATTGTAATACTCGTAATAGTTGTCCATTTTATCTTGGGAATTTAAGTTTTGAGACGGAAAGCATAGATACATTGTACGTGTAGAATGTCATCATAATCATTAGAAATGAAATAGTATAAATTAATCAAGGCGGATTCATGTGTATTTATGTCGCAAGCCGTTGTTAACGACTCGAGGCTATATTGGCGCAAAAAAGTTATAGATTGCCTTGCAATTTTTGACTTTTCATTCAGAATCTTTGCTAACGTTTTCTGGAAGTCATGCTGTTAGTTGTTGTGCACTGTGCGGTCAACTTAAAACGTAAAAATATGAAGTGAAAAGTTGTTTTAGAAATAAATCTCTCGCGCGATCGATAAAACCTATCTTCCGTTGTACAAGTATACCAGCGCATTTAATCAAAACATCTTAATTAGGCAGTCGGTTGTACTACTCATAGAAGTGCTAAGTGATTGTACAAACAATTCAATTAAGCAAGGTACATGTACATATTTAAGACCGCAATGCATTAATTACCGCACACGAAAAACATAATCGAAACTTGAAGGGCAGATCAAGAAGGGTAACAAGAGGAAAACAGAGAAGGCATCAAGGGCGTATCAAAAGGGCATCAAGGGTGCAACAAAAGGGCATCAAGGGTGCAACAACAGGGCATCAAGGGCGCAAGGGAGGGCATCAAGGGCGCAAGGAAGGGCATCAAGGGCGCGGCGCCCTTCTATTTTGGCCTAGCGGGAACACTGGTAGTGTACATATGCAAAGAAGCGCCGAGGAAGTAAACACTCCGTGAACATTCTCGAGACTCAGTTTACAAACATTCTTGAGACTCAGTTTACCCAGCATGCCACGCACATGGAGTCTGCACATGCGAATTACAGCAATTTGGACTATTCCAATATGCTCACCCCGAGGGGTTCGCAATAAACAAGGCCAAACATTGACACACCTGCTGGGTAGAGAGTACTACAGGAACAGTCCGAGATCATTCTAATCTTACCTCCTCAGTTTGTCTATGTTTCTCTTTTTCACTTGATTTCTTTTTCTTCTTTTTCTTGTGTTTATGTTTCTTGGTTGTACTACTGGAGTCATGGTGGGGACTGTAGACTTCGCTGGCCGTGTCCCCCACCTTCAGTACCAGACGTAGCCCTCCTCCTCCTCCTCCCCCCGGGGTGTTACTGCCACTCCCTCCCAACAGGGAATCTGAGGCTTCATCTAGGAAATATTGAATAATATTCATAAGAAATTGTTTTCAAATAGGAAATCTGCAAAAACAACTGGTTATTTGCTATAACATAACAAATAGAACTTTTGAAGTGAAAATACATGATGCACCATATTCATTCTGGTTTTTTTTATACATGTACAGATGTTTCGGTATTCAGAAAAATGACCTACATGCAAAAGGAAATCTCAAAATAACTTCATTTGGTATGTTTTTAGCGTTTGTTTCTCCTGCAATTTGTAATTTTCGTCTATTTAAGAGCCGGGTAAAGTGACGTCATAGGGTTCCAAACAGATCTTGAACTAGTATTTGGAGTAACACATTTTGCAAAAATCTATTCTTGTCAACAAATCAATATGAACATGTACATTGTATTAATATATTTACTATGAAGTAAAGAAATTACATGTAACAGAATACAAAAAATATCGGAACTAAATTGGAATTAACCGTATCTCATTATGGTATATTATTACAGTCTATACAAAGGCACTCTAAAACACTAGCTTTGGTATATTTTTTTTAACGTTTTATGGTGACATTGAATTCTTCATTAAGGTCATAAGGTAAATATCACAAAGTTTTGAAACATTTGATCCATAGATGACTCCAGGAGAGGCGAAAATACAAATCGTTCAGAAATACCTTTAGGAACTTGCATAAAAAGGCATTTGTAGATCGATTTTCAAAATTATTTTTACATAGACATCTGTACATAGGGTGAAGCATTATTTGTACAGTAAATTGGACATAAAGAAGCTGAATTATTGATTAACAAGAGCCCCAGGGGGCACAACGCTCACCTGATACCCATGCACGCTCTAATTGACATACTGACATTGAATACTGATAGTGCCAGTACCAGGATTTTAGCCCAAAACCTTTCTAAAAAGATTTTTGCCGGATGCAGAGAAGTTTTTTTTTCAGACAACCTTTGAAAGTACAAAAAAGAAAAAATAGCCACATTTCAAAACAATAACTTTTTTACTGATTTGAAAAGACGGATAAAGTGGTCCAACGTCATATGCCCAGCTAGTATAGTTCAATTATGCAACATCAAAAATAAAAATCATATTGTACATTAATGTGCAGCAGAAAAAGAATAAAACAATGAAACGATTTCATAAATTAAGTTTATTTAAAATTGAACACAAAACCTTTCATTATTGATAGCTAGCATGCCAGAAATTATAAAGCCTGTGTTTGTGAAACGAGAATGCCCCCGGGCGGCATCTTTGTTAGTATAAAGGCCATTTTCTGTTAAGTATGTGAGAGGTCAGGGTCAGCGCAATATTGGTATCAATGGAAAGATCTTGTCACAAGGAATACACATGTAAAAATTGAAACCTCTATCTCTAACCATTCAAAAGTTATGCCCAATGTTAAAGTTTTTGAGAAGTACGTCAAAGGTCAAGGTTATCATGGTCACGAGGTCAAAAATTTTGGTATCAATGGAAAGGTATTGTCACAAGGAATACACATGTGAAATATGAAACCTCTATCACCAGCTTCCATTTAAAAGTTATGCCCAATGTTAAAGTTTTTCGAAAAACAGACAGACAAACAGACAGACGAACAGGCCAAAAACTATATGCTCCCGAATCTTTTATTCCAGGGGCATAAAAAACAAAGATTTTTTCGGTTTTGCCTTTATTCATATTAAAGTATACTGAAATCTATGAATGCTTTTGAATAGTATTGATTTCATCTCAAATACATGAAACGTACAGTTAAAATCGTTTTAATCCAATATCTATCAATTCAAGTGAGTTGTGCTGCTTGTGCAGAAATTGGGCCAGTTTGTTTTCCAAAAAGCAGTGTATGGTGTATCAAACCTCATGACCCAGTGAAGCCACTTGAACAAGTTAAAAGTCTGTAAAACATTAATGCCCCCCTACCCCTTCTGTGATTAAAGTCTGTCACAACTTTATACTTGCATTGCTACAACCTATGGGGGTATAAAGTAACAGTTTCATTTCAATACGTAACTCCACTCAAGAGATATTGAACAGAAACCCTGAAGTTTTGGTATTTTTCAAAGTGCAAGGGGCATAACTCTGTCCAAATTTTTTTGATCGGACCTAAATATGAACTTGACCTAGATTGTCATTTGATGTATCCGTATACAAAATTTCATTTCAATATGTAACTCTACTCAAGAGATATTGAACGGAAACCCTGAAATTTTGGTTTTTTTCGAAGTGCAAGGGGCAATAACTCTGTCAAAATTTTGTTGATTGGACCCAAATAAGAACTTGACCTAGATTGTCATTTGATGTATCCGTATACAAAATTTCATTTCAATATGTAACTCCACTCAAGAGATATTGAACGGAAACCCTGAAATTTTGGTTTTTTTCGAAGTGCAAGGGGCATAACTCTGTCAATTTTTTTTCGATCGGACCTTAATACCAACTTGACCTAGATTTTTGTTTGATGTGTCTGTATACAAAATTTCATTTCTATATGTGAATCCGCTCAAGAGATATTGAACGGAAACCCTGAAATTTTGGTATTTTTCGAAGTGCAAGGGGCATAACTCTGTCAAAATTTTTTCGATCGGACCTTAATACGAACTTGACCTGGATTTTCATTTGATGTGTCTGTATACAAAATTTCATTTCAATATGTAACTCCACTCAAGAGATATTGAACGGAAACCCTGAAATTTTGGTATTTTTCGAAATGCAAGGGGCATAACTCTGTCAAAATTTTTTTGATCAGACCCAAATATTAACTTGACCTAGATTTTCATTTGATGTGTCTATATACAAAATTTCATTTCAATATGTGAATCCACTCAAGAGATATTGAACGGAAACCCTGAAATTTTGGTATTTTTCGAAGTGCAAGGGGCATAACTCTGTCAAAATTTTTTCGATCGGACCTTAATACGAACTTGACCTGGATTTTCATTTTATGTGTCTGTATACAACATTTCATTTCAATATGTAACTCCATTCAAGAGATATTGAACGGAAACCCTGAAATTTTGGTATTTTTCGAAATGCAAGGGGCATAACTCTGTCAAAATTTTGTTGATCAGACCCAAATGTTAACTTGACCTAGATTTTTATTTGATGTGTCTGTATACAAAATTTCATTTTAATATGTAACTCCACTCAAGAGATATTGAACGGAAACCCTGAAATTTTGTTTTTTTTCGAAGTGCAAGGGGCAATAACTCTGTCAAAATTTTGTTGATTGGACCCAAATAAGAACTTGACCTAGATTGTCATTTGATGTATCCGTATACAAATTTCATTTCAATATGTAACTCCACTCAAGAGATATTGAACGGAAAACCCTGAAATTTTGGTTTTTTTTCGAAGTGCAAGGGGCATAACTCTGTCAATTTTTTTTCGATCGGACCTTAATACCAACTTGACCTAGATTTTTGTTTGATGTGTCTGTATACAAAATTTCATTTCTATATGTGAATCCGCTCAAGAGATATTGAACGGAAACCCTGAAATTTTGGTATTTTTCGAAGTGCAAGGGGCATAACCCTGTCAAAATTTTTTCGATCGGACCTTAATACGAACTTGACCTGGATTTTCATTTGATGTGTCTGTATACAAAATTTCATTTCAATGTGTGAATCCACTCAAGAGATATTGAACGGAAACCCTGAAATTTTGGTATTTTTCGAAATGCAAGGGGCATAACTCTGTCAAAATTTTGTTGATCGGACCCAAATGTGAACTTGACCTAGATTTTCATTTGATGTGTCTGTATACAAAATTTCATTTCAATATATAACTCCATTCAAGAGATATTGAACGGAAACCCTGAAATTTTGGTATTTTTCTAAATGCAAGGGGCATAACTCTGTCAAATTTTTTTTGATCGGACCCAAATATGAACTTGACCTAGATTTTCATTTGATGTGTCTATATACAAAATTTCATTTCAATATGTGAATCCACTCAAGAGATATTGAACGGAAACCCTGAAATTTTGGTATTTTTCGAAGTGCAAGGGGCATAACTCTGTCAAAATTTTTTCGATCGGACCTTAATACGAACTTGACCTGGATTTTCATTTTATGTGTCTGTATACAAAATTTCATTTCAATATGTAACTCCATTCAAGAGATATTGAACGGAAACCCTGAAATTTTGGTATTTTTCGAAATGCAAGGGGCATAACTCTGTCAAAATTTTGTTGATCAGACCCAAATGTTAACTTGACCTAGATTTTTATTTGATGTGTCTGTATACAAAATTTCATTTCAATATGTAACTCCATTCAAGAGATATTGAACGGAAACCCTGAAATTTTGGTATTTTTCGAAATGCAAGGGGCAATAACTCTGTCAAAATTTTTTTGATCGGACCCAAATATGAACTTGACCTAGATTTTTGTTTGATGTGTCTGTATACAAAATTTCATTTCAATATGTGAATCCGCTCAAGAGATATTGAACGGAAACCCTGAAATTTTGGTATTTTTCGAAGTGCAAGGGGCATAACTCTGTCAAAATTTTTTCGATCGGACCTTAATACGAACTTGACCTGGATTTTCATTTGATGTGTCTGTATACAAAATTTCATTTCAATATGTAACTCCACTCAAGAGATATTGAACGGAAACCCTGAAATTTTGGTATTTTTCGAAATGCAAGGAGCATAACTCTGTCAAAAATTTTTTGATCGGACCCAAATATGAACTTGACCTAGATTTTCATTTGATGTGTCTGTATACAAAATTTCATTTCAATGTGTGAATCCACTCAAGAGATATTGAACGGAAACCCTGAAATTTTGGTATTTTTCGAAATGCAAGGGGCATAACTCTGTCAAATTTTTTTTGATCGGACCCAAATATGAACTTGACCTAGATTTTTGTTTGATGTGTCTGTATACAAAATTTCATTTCAATATGTGAATCCATTCCAGAGATATTGAACGGAAACTGATGTCGCGGACCGACCGACAGACCGACCGACCGACCGACCGACCGACAGACCGACCGACAGACAGCGGCAAACCTATATGTCCCCTCTTCTTCGAAGGGGGGCATAACAAATAATTTTCAGTGAATATGCTGAAATGCGGCGCTTCTTGCCTATGCATATTTCAACAGGCGAGAAGGAGCGTCGCATTTCAGCATACGCTGTTCAACAACTCAAGTGATTTCTCTAGGTTTCGTAGTTTGAAACAAATTAAAAGGCCCATGAAATTGTTAAGGTTGTCCAACTAGCAGACCTACAACATCGTTATTTACTGTAAAAAAATTGTTTTACCTCATCAAAGGTCTGTTACATGGACAAGTTGTTAGCGGAGAGAGTTCATGAAATGTATCGGTTGCATAGGATTTGCCGACAAAAAGTTATTTGGTCCGATAAAAACTCATCATGTATCTATTATTTGAACAGATAAAAATTCCCAAATGTCTTAGGGAGCAACCATTTGATTTTTATGGGGGGGGGGCAGGAAGACTTTGCAAAAAAAAATTTCCGGATTGAAATTTTAGGGAAAAAAATTTTCCGGCCCGAAGGGCCGGCGAAAAAAATTTTCTGGATCATGAAATTGCCCTCCCCCCTCTCTTCCAACCTTTCCACTGCCAAATAAACACTTTTTTGTGTATCATAAACAAAGTATAAAAAAATGGAACAAACTTTACGCAATTTGGAGTGAATGAATAAAATTCAAAAGTCATTAGCACCATATAGCCTGTCTCCGTTGAGTATCATTTTAGTAAACAGATTTTAGGCACCATATGCCATTCAAGAAATTAAAATGAAGTGATCTGCTGTCAAGAGGATGAACTCATTGTGTGTTTTATGTTTAATATGGCTGAAAAATCACGCTGAATAATATTTAAACTTTAGAGCAATTTTCAACATTGGAAAATTATATAAAAAAAAAAGAAATATTCTGGCCCAAAGGGCCGGCGAAAAAAATTTTCCGCCTCTTAAAATGGCCGAAAAAAATTTTCCGGCCGGCAAAAGTCTTCCTGCCCCCCCCCCCCCCCCCCCCCCATAAAAATAAAATGGTTGCTCCCTTATCACAGGAACCTGTCATTTTATGAGAGAAAATGTTTTATTATTCACAACCTCATGCCTGTGTGTTCCTCTTAGAAATATTATACATACAAGATGTCGAACACAGTGGCTTATGGTTGTAAATAATAATTTATTTACTCTATTTAAACGACAGCTTTCTGTGGTCCAACATTTCATAGGAAGATTTCAGGAACTCTGAACTGAATTATTTATTTCAAGAATTTCAGATATTAAATGTCCTATGCATTCTCAAAATCCGGAGGAAGAGATTACTCATTAGACGTTTCTTCAAGAAATCAGTCCGTAAATTACTTCATCTAAGAGAGTCTAAGACAGAGGAAATTGAGCAAACTTTATGCATGATAACAAGTTGCAAGTGTTCTAAGTACATGAATGATAACCATTATGAAAGTGTTCCAAGTATAATGCACATTTCATTAAATAAAAATCTATTCCGTTTGCACTGTATCTCCTGAAATGTATCGCAGTACTAAAGGTATCACATTTCTACATGGGGAATCCCCTTCAGGTGTAATCCAAGGAAATCGTTTTAGCGGGGAATCCCCTCAGTTTTGACTGGTGAACAGGGCAGAATAAAAGGTGTCACACCATTGGTCAAAACTATTGAAAATTTAAAAATAGCACATGAAATCAATGTACCATTCCCTGTAGTCGGGATAAATTGAG
Organism: Pinctada imbricata; assembly: GCA_033119305.1. NCBI lineage: Eukaryota > Metazoa > Mollusca > Bivalvia > Pterioida > Pteriidae > Pinctada > Pinctada imbricata. The sequence continues at coordinate 333,089 of VSWD01000012.1, read as the reverse complement.
TTTTGAACCTGTTTTTGTCTTTTATGCAATCTATTGATCGATTTAAAAATAGATGAAATTTGTAAAATTTTCGAAATGGATAGAGGGGTGATGTAAAAAAGTGGAATTTGTGAGAAAACGGTATGCATGACCCCCCTTTTTTCTATTATTTTTATGTGTGTCAAAGGTGTCCAAATCCAAGACCAAATTCATAATTATTGAATGAAGGATTGGAAGTCACTCAAATTGAGCTAAATGGTTGATCATACAAAGAAGGTTTTTATTTCTTTGGATGACACCTTCAGGTACACGGCAAAACATGGCCGCTTTTGAAATCTTGTTCCCGACTTTAAAAATAAAATTCTAAATAAGTATAAAGAATTTAAATAATTGAATCATATCACATAAAAGGTCAATCAATAAGACATTGAAGCATGTGTCACTTGGTGAATTATCAGCTGTAACTATGGATGAAAGGTCGATCAAAAAATGATTAATCATACAAAGAAGGTTTTTTTCCTGTAGTTGCACCTGAAGCATTGGGCATGGAAAACATACATTATACCTATGTACAATCTTAAAAAATATTCCTTAAAAATCCAAAAGTGGATATCTTGACAAAATTCTTTCACTTGTAGGGTACCATGCATGAGTACCTCATACCTACAAATTGTCATGACAATCTGAAGAGTGGTTATAGAAAAGAAGCAGAAAATGTATGAAAATCACCCCCCCCCCCTTCCTTTTTTACATAAGAAATAAATTCATAAAAAATCAAAAAAATAAAATTTAAGCATAAAATACATATCAAAGCATTAAGTAAGTTAAATATGATAAATATGTACTAAATGAGTGTGTAAAATCATACACTTATTGAGTTATTTAAAGAAATAGTGCAAAAATGTGCATTTCTGACTAAGTCCGAAAAGACGTCAAAAACGCGTCAAAAATTAGTTATCGGATTTTAACGAAATGAACAAACTTGAATCATACATCCTTCTAGATCACATAGATACAATTAGTTTTTCAATCCATTTAGTGGAACTGGAGAAGAAGATTTTTGAAGAGGGGTACCCTCCGGGGCCTATTTGACCCCGCCCTGGATCCACCCCTGAAGGGATCGAGCCGAAATGAACAAACTTGGTAGAGGACCTTTAGTACTTCATGCATACCAAGTTTCATCAAAATCCCTTCAGCCGTTCTTGAGAAGAAGTTGAAAATGTTAAAAGTTTACGACGGACGGACGACGGACGCCAGACGCCACACTATGACAATAGCTCACTTGAGCCTTTGGCTCAGGTGAGCTAAAAAGGGGAAAAAATTTTGTTGGGGTCCCGCCGGGGTTTGAAGCCACTCCCCATGGGTCCATTGGGCATGGAAAACATACATTATACCTATGTACAATCTTAAAAAATATTCCTTAAAAATCCAAAAGTGGATATCTTGACAAAATTCTTTCACTTGTAGGGTACCATGCATGAGTACCTCATACCTACAAATTGTCATGACAATCTGAAGAGTGGTTATAGAAAAGAAGCAGAAAATGTATGAAAATCACCCCCCCCCCCCTTCCTTTTTTACATAAGAAATAAATTCATAAAAAATCAAAAAAATAAAATTTAAGCATAAAATACATATCAAAGCATTAAGTAAATTAAATATGATAAATATGTACTAAATGAGTGTGTAAAATCATACACTTATTGAGTTATTTAAAGAAATAGTGCAAAAATGTGCATTTCTGACTAAGTCCGAAAAGACGTCAAAAACGCGTCAAAAATTAGTTATCGGATTTTAACGAAATGAACAAACTTGAATCATACATCCTTCTAGATCACATAGATACAATTAGTTTTTCAATCCATTTAGTGGAACTGGAGAAGAAGATTTTTGAAGAGGGGTACCCTCCGGGGCCTATTTGACCCCGCCCTGGATCCACCCCTGAAGGGATCGAGCCGAAATGAACAAACTTGGTAGAGGACCTTTAGTACTTCATGCATACCAAGTTTCATCAAAATCCCTTCAGCCGTTCTTGAGAAGAAGTTGAAAATGTTAAAAGTTTACGACGGACGGACGCCGGACGCCGGACGCCACACTATGACAATAGCTCACTTGAGCCTTTGGCTCAGGTGAGCTAAAAACCGTGAAAATCGTTCAGAATTGTCTGCTCGACCTGTCAGTCACCACGGCACATGAAAAATGCACCTGAACGTATGTGTTGATCGATTCATAGCTCCCTATAATCCCACTAGGAAGGTGTGAATCAATCTACACATACGTTCAGGTGCATTTTTACATGTGCCGCACAGTGACTGTGGACCAGTACTGCTCTGTGATAACTATTTCCTAGACTAAATAATCCAGTCTCTCCGCTGCCGCTAAAAGAGACTGAACCCCACTATGGTTGTTACAGTACGAAGTCGGACGAAACTGTTGCCCAACGATTTTTCCATTTTGAAGATATGAAATATTGATTTTCTTGTTGGCGGGAATTGATTTTCTTGTTGGCGGGACTAAAGAAAACATTTATCTAACTATCTCTACCCACCTCGCGTTTTTTTCTCGCTTCGCTATTGCATTTTTTTGCCAATTTTTAACTCTCTACCAAACTAAACAGGCAAACCGAAAGTTCGGAGAATCAACCAATCAGAACGAAGGATAAAGAAAGTTGATCACGTGATATTTTGTATCCTTCGTTCTGATTGGTCATCAGTCTTCGTTCTATAACAAACGTGGTGGGATTCAGTCTCTCTTAGCGGCAGCGGAGAGACTGGATTATTTAGTCTAACTATTTCCCAACCATTAAGGTGGCTCCACACTCCTACCCCCAAAAAAAGATCCTCTCGTTTAATTTTTCTGAAACTCTCAGAATTTGATAATTGGTATACAAGATTAAATTTTGCAAAGTATGAACAAAATCAAACTTACCTAACTTTTTTCATGACACTTTGAATTTTGGCGGTTTTAGGGTTTCTTTTCCATTTTTGCCAACGTTGCCAATTTGAAGAAAGTATGCTGATTTTTAAGATATTTTGCTGAATTTATGAATGTTTTTATGATTTAATTTCATATTCAATATTTTTTCATCTTTAAACAAAGAAATTGAAATAAACAAAGAAAATGGAGGAATTATTACAATTTTAAGATCACCTACATATATGTAGGAGGTTAAAAACTCGTTTTTTGATCGTCATTTTTTGACATTATATGCCTATTGCATGAAATTCTATCGTTTAATTTTCTTGAAACAAATACCAAATGATAAACTATAGTATATGAAGTATTTCTATGCAATATGAACAAAATCGAACCTAGAGAACGGATGTTATTATTATTTTTGTAACCCCACCCCCTTAATTTCTACGTTGCAATCCCTATCCATTCGACGTTTTTGTGACGTCAGAGGTAAGAGTTAATCAGCGTATGACTACAGGAATTTGCAGGAATTCTGGACCGAAACGGCCTAAACGGAAACCTTACAAAGCTTTCATTGTGTGTGTCCATATATACAAGATTCTTGATATGTCTAAACAACAGAAGACCAACCAACCCCCCAACCCCCCTCAAAGAAATGAATCTAGAGGGAGAAAGACTCAGAATTAAGTACTAATGCACTCTCATCCAGAAATTTTTTTTTATTTGGTGAGGCAGGGGCAGAGTCAGGGTTTTTTTTTCCCTTGTTTTCGGGCCGAATTTCGGCCCCTTCCCAATGCCAAATTTGCTCTATTTTCTCAAAAAATCACCCTGAAATTCCCAAAGAGGAATTATGAAATAATCACCTGAGAAAATAAGACTCAAAACCTGGAAATCAGCACAAAATATCCTATTTCGAAGTGCATTTTTAAAAGTTTTTATTCATCCCTTGTTCAGTTCAAGCAAATCAATAGAAATACTAGTGTTAATAAATGATACTTTAGGGTTATACTTAGGTGAAAATTTGTTCGAAAATTTTCCAAATTTTAGCAAAATGTCGCAAATTTTCCCAAATGAGACAGGCACAGGCACCTTCCCCAAAATAAAAAAAAAAACCCTGAGAGTTCTCAATAATCTTTAAAGAAGGGGGTAATTCTGAAAGAGATTTTGCGATTAATCAAAGTGCCTTTACTAAGAAAGTAGACGTCAGTTTTTCTCAAAGTAGTTCGTGACAAATAATTGGGTACCGAATCATAAATGTGTGTGTGTGTGGGGGGGGGGGGGGGGGGGAAGCTAGGCGCTGTTTTGTATACGTTTCAGAGAAACAATTTTCTCCGACTTTTATGAAAATATATATATGTTAAGGTCAGATTCAGGAGCGTATCCAGAAACTCAACTACATATTTATATTATCAATATATAGCTCATATTATAATATCTAGAAATACCATTAACATAGAAAAATATCAAAACAAACTTCGAGGACAATCTAATTTATTACATTTTGTACGCATTCGCATGAAGAGTATTTTGAAAAAAAGGGAAATGGGTCGCAAAGTGCAATGATTGTGAGCGTCAAAAATGTTTCCTGAGAGGGGCTTCACATGAAGTTGAGAGAGAGAGAGTTCTCTATCACATTATCAATTAAGAGGCTTGTATTTGCTCAAATTCAAAATAGGACGCCCTTATTCTTTTTCCGGTGTTTTTTTTTTTCAAACAAATTCGGCAATATTCGGCCCAATTCCCCCTCCTTGGAATATATAATATTTTTCCCATCCTGTCAGAGAAATCCCCCCCCCCCTATAAAAGGTTTTAGTGTGTAAAATTTTACAAAATCAGAGATATACATGTACGGCAGTAATAATCTGAGAGAAGGGAAAAAGTAAACGAAAACTTATTTGTATGGACGTCATTCACCTCGCTCGTTCTCGATAATGCGTGAAGTTACTGCTTAATGGATACATCTTTGGACAAAGCAGAATTGATACTAAAATTCGTTCGCTTTAAGTTTTCAAATAAAGAAACTTAGTTCGATAACATTTCGCTGCAAAGTAGGAAAGTTGACAAAATTGCAGAAAAATTCTTCTGATCATAGATAATCAGAGATACAATACTTTAAATATCTGATCCATAATATCGCTAAAATCTCCAAGATAGCCTTTTAGATTGTTAAACTAATATTTTCCTATTCGATTTTACTTCAAAGCAACATTTGTTGAATTTCTGATGAAGACGTTATAAAAAGGAACTTTTACAGCGATAGCCATGGGTCTCATTCATGGATATTTTAGTACGTATAGATCAAACAATATATCTAGCTAATATTGATTACTATCAGATTGTAGACGAGAATTCTATGGTTTCATCGACACCAAGCTTGCTGAAATCCATTCTGAAATGAGCAAGATAGAAGAGTTTGAACGCCTAAAATTCCAAGCGCTGTGGACACCATTCATCGGCGAGTTCACAATATTTCTTTGGCGTGACATCATGACGTCATAATCATAATGACGTCAATATCCTCGTAAAGAGAGCCTCCAAAAAGACCATTTATTCTGATACTCTGTGGAGCCACCTCAACTTGTTTTAAAAAAATTCTCATCACAAGAAACAGCTAGAATAATTCAGTGTTATTTAAACAATAGGATGAGTACAGGACCTTAGCAGTTGACCTGTTAAACACATCGTACAGACATAGAGAAATAAATCTTTATCGTCAGAGGAAATTCGCAATAAGGATAAAAATCAGCACCAATACTTAAAAAGAATGCTACCATCATAAGTTCGTCTTTCAGATTTGTGTTTTTTATGTTTTTTCTTCTGTTTCTTTTCCATTTTGCTTTAGATGTGCTTTGTTGTTGCTTTTTGTGGCGTTCCAAATCTTGCCCTTCTTAACGCTTCTTTTAAAAATTTCCAGCCGATTAATTTTGGAGCCGTACATTTTTTTTTTTTCGTAAAAAAAAAGAGTGGATTTATGAGTTCTGCTGTATTAAAGAGGTATTTTTAATTCCATAGACATCTTTACTTATGTCTAAAATGTCTGAAATTCTTCAATTATAAAAAAGAAATGAGAAATAAATTATTTTGATGAGTTTTTTTTATATTTTGGACAATTAATCGGATTTTATAAATAATCCTTCCCAGAGTTGTTCCACAATTTTATTTTTTTATTTTTACACGTAAGAGAGAGAGAGAGAGAGAGAGAGAGAGAGAGAGAGAGAGAGAGAGAGAGAGAGAGAGAGAGAGAATGTGAACATTTTTCACAGCAAATAACAGGAGTATTTGTTTCAAGCTGTGAATTAATTTTCGGAGGAAAATTATATTTGCGAACTCCTGTTATTTGCTGTGAAAAATGTTCACATTCTCTCTCTCTCTCTCTCTCTCTCTCTCTCTCTCTCTCTCTCTCTCTCTCTCTCTCTCTCTCTCTCTCTTTACGCAGTATTACGGTCACATTGCGTCCTACCTTGACGCCGAGTTAGGTCACTAAATTTTCAAACGTTAAAATTACACAGAGCATGCGGTTACGAAATGGTTTTCGGTATGATAAATTCGTTATAGGGTTTGTTCCTGTCACACTTCCTACTCAAAGTACCTTGAGTAGGAAGTATGACAGGAACAAACCCTATAACTATATGAGCACATTCGTTCTTTATTCAAAATTAAGGGAAGATATGTTAAAAAATATGATTTTGAAATGTTCCCCGAAGCTCACACAAAACGGCTGGATATCAAACTTGAAAAAAACTTGATATATTCTGTCTTATGTTTCTCTTTATAATATAAAAGAATATGCCATCAAATTCTCTTTTCAGTTTTTTTTTAATTTCACTTTATATCTGCGAGTACAAGTTATGTGTAAAATTGCAAAAATATGCTTTTAAATGGTCCCTTACATATTTGGCAATATCATTTGGCTGTCTTTTTCTGGATAGATATATGCTAACGAATATGATATGCCATAAACAATAAATATACGAGCACGTTCATACTTTATGAGGCCTTCTTTCATAATAAAGGACAAATATGATAAAAATATGATTTTGAGATGTTCCCTGAAGCTCAACCAAGCGGTCAAAGTTGTACAGAACTTGATATATTCTGGCTTATGTTTCACTTTTCAATGTATGAACATGTCATCAAATTCTCTATTTCAGTTTTTTTTTATAATTTCAATTGTACTGATAAAGACAGAGTACAAGTTATGTGTAAAATTGCAAAATATGCTTTGAGATCACCCCTGATATATTTTGCACGATTGAATTTTGTTGTCTTTTTCTAGAGAAATATATACTAACAAACATTATATGCCGTAAACAAGAACTATAAGGACATATTCATCCTTTATGATGTCTTTATTTAAAAAAAGGGGGCAAATATGCTAAAAATATGATTTTGAGATGTTCCCTGAAGCTCAACCAAGCGGTCAAAGTCGTACAGAACTTGATATATTCTGGCTTATGTTTCACTTTTCAATGTATGAACATGTCATCAAATTCTCTATTTCAGTTTTTTTATAATTTCAGTTGTACTGATAAAGACAGAGTACAAGTTATGTGTAAAATTGCAAAATATGCTTTGAGATCACCCCTGATATATTTTCACGATTGAATTTTGTTGTCTTTTTCTAGAGAAATATATACTAACAAGTATTATATGCCGTAAACAAGAACTATAAGGACATATTCATCCTTTATGATGTCTTTATTTCAAAATATAAGGCAAATATGCTAAAAATATGATTTTGAGATGTTCCCTGAAGCTCCCACAGGCGGTCAAACTTCCAAAGAACCTGATATATTTTGTCCTATGTTTCTCTTTTCAACATATGATAATCCTATCAAATTCTCTATTTCAGTTTTTTTATAAATTGCAATTATAATGAAAAAAATCTTGTTTTTCTATGAAATTATATGGAGAAAACAAGGAAATTTTTGAGATGGTCCCCCCGAAAAACTAAGCGGTGAAATTGATTCATTTTTCACCAAACTCTTGTATATAAGTAAATGACATTATGATATGAATTTAATCAAAATCTCTATTTCTGTTTTTGAGTTATCTTATTGTCCAGGGCCTCGTTAAGTTTAAATATTCTTATTGGGATGCTGCAATTTTTGCAAATTATGTTAATTTAATATACATTTGTAATTTGTTAAAGCAATTAACAGCAGTTTACGCATCATTTTAGGTGTCCACAGCTTGTCCCAATTAATTTTTAGTAAAGGGATGCAGCAAATAAAGTATTAACAGTAGATGTAATTAGCGGTGGATGAAAGTGATATAGACACCTTTTCTAATTCCTATCGGTGGCTTGGGTTGTGTTCAATGTTGCCCATATAAGTCATGGACTGATCAGATATGGCATCACAACCATGAGTGAGACAGTTCTGTGCGTGTACTGTACTAACCCATTTACTGGTATCCAGCATGCTATACTGTGCAATATTTGTCAACAATAGCAGCACCGTGCATGTAACACTGGCATCAGTTTAGCCGTCTACCAAGAACTTATAAGTTGCAATCAGGACATTCCCTTCGTCTGCAAAAGATGTACACAGGCGCCTACCACCGACCCTTCGTCTAGTCCGTCAATGCCAAACTCTTCACCATCAAGGTCACGCAGTCCACTCAGACAACCACCCAGGGAACTCAGTCCACCATCAAGAACACGCAGACCACCACCCAGGACACGCAGACCACCAACAAGGACACGAAGACCGTCACCCAGGCCAGACAGTCAACCATCCACTCGACCACATAGGCATTGCAGTCCACTACTCAGTCAACCACCAGGCCACTCAGTCCACTACTCAATCAACCACCCAAACTACGCAGTCAGTCACCCAGGCCACTACCCAGTTCACCATCCAGGCCACTGCTTACTTTATCACCAAGACCACTACTTAGTTCACCACCGTGGCCGTTACTTAGTCTACCGCCATAGCTACTACTCGGTCTATCACCAACACCAATACTAAAAAGTCAGCCATCCAGTCTACGTACCAGTCTCTTACTCTGTCTACCACTCAGGCCACTACTTAGTCTATCAACCATACCACCAGTCCACTACTAAATTCATCAACCAGACCACCACTAAGTCTACCACCCAGGCCACTACTCAGTCTACCACCCAGACCACTACTCAGTCTACCAACCAGACCACTACTCAGTCTACCACCCAGACCATTACTCAGTCTACCACCCAGACCATTAATCAGTCTACCACCAAGACCACTACGCAGTCTACCACCCAGACCACTACTCAGTCTACCACCAAGGCCACTACTCAGTCTACCAACAAAACCACTACTCAGTCTACCACCAAGACCACTACTCAGTCTACCAACCAGACCACTACTCAGTCTACCAACCAGACTACTACTCAGTCTACCACCCAGACCACTACTCAGTTTACTATCAAGGCCACTACTCAGTCCACCATCCAGGTAGTTTAGTCAACTACTCAACTGATGGTCTGGACCGAATTCCTGAAAGGTGACCTATCGACCGGGACATTTCTGAGTATATTGGGCAATCCATAGTGTGATTTGGACAGTGATTAACCTTTCTTATGTGAAAGTGCTCCTTTCTTATATGTATATATACGAGTATAGTGCTATGAATTAATGTGCTCATTGACTTTATATTTATGTTGTCAATGTACATTTCACCTATAATGTTTCTTATTATGCAATTGGTGTATTTCGCATGATGTTGTTGCCATGTGTACATATTTTATCATTTGTTTTGTGTACTTTGTTATGATTACAATAAAATAGATATTTCATAAAAACCTGAATCTGTTTTTGTTTTTTTTTTGTTTCTTATACATAAAGATTCCCATTTCGAAGATAAGATACTGCCAATTCATATCATAAATCATTACAAAATCAATATCTTTCTGATAATTCACAGATAGAGACACCACAGTCCCATCCTACAAACGACAAAAAAAAAAAAACAAAGATGTACAAATAGATTAAAAAACTAAACCAAACAATAACAAAACAAAATAAAAAAGCAAGTGTTTGTGGAACACGAATGCCCCCGTCGGCATCTTTGTCAAGGTTACAAGGTCAACACTTTTGGTATCCATTGAAAGGTTTTGTCACAAAGAATTTACATAAAAGTATCAAAGCCCTACCCATTACCATTCAAAAGTTATGGCCAAAGTTAAAGTTTTTAAAAGAAGGTAAAACTCCAAGGTCAAGTTCATAAGGTAAAAAATATTGGTATCCATTAAAAGGTCTTGTCACAAGGAATACACATGTGAAATATCAAAGCCCTATCCCTTACCATTCAAAACTTATGGCCAAAGTTAAAGTTTTTCCAAAATAGGTCAAACGCCAAGGTCAAGGTCAACAATTTTGGTATCCAGGGAAAGGTCTTGTCACAAAGAACACACATGTGAAATATCAAAGTCCTACCCCTTTACCATTCAAACGTTATGGCCAAGATTAAAGTTTTTTTAAAGTAGGTCAAACTCCAAGGTCAATGTCAGGAGTGTCTAAAATTCAAGTCTACTGCGTTAATGGTGAAATCGTCTATTGAAAGAATATGAAAGAACATGTGTCCCTCTTCAGGTGTACAAAGTTTGAACAAAATCCAAATTAGTATACACAAATTACACATGTATATTAAAATGAATGTTCAAAATAAAAATTTCTCCAACCCCCCCCCCCATTATATTTAGCAATAAAATGACCTTGACCTTAAAATACTAAGTTCTTTGTCTTGTTACAGTCCATCTACATGATTTTGAACGTCCTAGGGCTGGATCGATGAATATGTATCATACATAGTTTCAGTTAATAGCTGCGAATGCTACGAAAAGAAGTCTAGAAAACTGTAAAATACAATACATGTAGTTGAAAATTTCTATGTTCAAGACCATAACTCTGCTAAAAATAGGCCAATTTTCCCGGTACTCTAATTGTATCTGTAATGCATTATCATATAGACATACATCAAGTTTCAATTCAACATCTGTAAAGGTTGTGAAAAAAAAGTCCGGAAAATTGTAAAATTGTTTAGAATTTCCAAGTTCAAGGGCCATAACTATGCTAAAAAACAGGTAATTTTTCTGAAACTCGATCTGGATCTTACGCCACTTGATATCAAGTCATAAGCAAAATTCCAATCCAATATCTTGAAAAATGAAAAAAAAAAGTCCGGAAAACATTACCTCGGAAGGTCGCACGGACAGCGCCATGACATAATACGTTCCGTCATGACGGGCGTATAACCCCCCCCCCCCCAAATATGACAATAAAGAGAAATCATGATTGGTTTCTCAAGTGTGTTTTTTGCTGTTGTACAAACACTACATAGAACATTTTACATCACTTTGGTTTCAAAACAAGATATTACGTACACTTGTCTCGAGAAGGTGTGTCTTTTTATATTCAAGAATAAAAGACTAAAAAAAAAAAAACAACTAAGAATTAACATTTTTATGCTTTTTTTATACCTGATATCTACACCTCAATTTCAGAAGGTCAAAGAGTTGCAATTGATTGAACTCTTTAAGTTATCCTAAGATATAATTATTATATCCATTATTTTGTTGCATATTAATTTGTGAAAAATGGTTCTTTCTAGTGCTGATCCGTTATTTTCTGCGAAAAATCACAATTTTAATAAAATCTGCTCAATTGCAATTCAGAGACCTTGAAAATGCAACGCATGACCTTGGACGAGTATCAAGGTCATCACTATATTGATTTGTCTCCACTAGATATATGAACGGAGTTTTATATCAGACATGGATAGTTTAAAAAAGACTCATGACATACCCGTTATAGCATATCCATTGTGCTAAATGTTGCCATGGTTACCATATCAAATGCAGTTTCCAATGAAAATGTTACATTATCCCAGCCAACTTTGTACATCTTCTTATAGTTCAGGCACAATATATTCGATATATAACATAAAAAAACTCCAAACAATTCTGCTTTTATGAAATATTTAACCATATACATGCAAAATAGGGCCTTTCCAGGCCAACAATGGAAGGTTTTTAAACCTTATTTAGGCAATCTCTTTGACACCTTATAGAGATAAAGTGTGAAAATCATTTCATATATTCACAACATTAAGAGGATTGAAATGAAAAAAAATCTTGGTTATTGCAATTGATATATGCATCCGTTTCCATGACAACATAGGTTATAAAATCGCTTAGTCTTATATTATAAAATTTCCGAATGTTTCAAACTTTAAAGATGGTTACCATGGCAACGACACTCTTTTTCTACAAACGAAAGACAATTTTCATCTTAGCACTCCATATTGAACTTCCAAACCGAAAATCTCTCAAATCTATGACATGCCGTACCAACGTGTCATTGATTTTTTTTGTCCTTACATAGAATCACTCATTAAAAAGAAGGATGAATAAATTTATTTTTCAGGTATAACGATAAGTTATTCACAGCATTTAACAGGAGTTCGCGAATAGAGAATAAGTGTCTTAATTTGTGTTTTGTTACGGGTATACAGCACACAGCAAGTGCATTTATCGTACATGTAATGCGCGTTAGCGCATTTCATGCGATAAATGCACTTGCTGTGTGTTGTATACCCGTAACAAAACACAAATTATGACATTTATTCTATATATATGCACCATAGTTGTCTTCAACGTACATTTTAGCTCAGCGGTCGGATAAAATCGCATAGAATAGAAATATATCAGAGAAGGGGAGAGGTGGTCCAGCTCGGTCATTGTAACTCATTTGGTCCATTTTATGAATTTAAAAATATTATGCGCAATAATCGGGAAAAGGGGAAATAGGAGTCGCTCATAAACAACGTGACCCAATCTATTCCCGCGCATGGGGAGTAGCCCCTTTCCACTTTCCTTATTCTTTTGAATTTTACTTTACATTTGGTATCCATCCATAATCTTTTATCGTATTCGAATTATTTTTGCAATTTCGCGTGAGCATGCAATACTATACTTAATCTTGACAGTGGCGTAGCTAGGGTGATTTCTTTGTGGACGTCTAGAGAAGGATGAACTAAGTACATCAATTCCTCCCTCGGAAGGGGGAGGGTCACTGATACTTGGGAGGGGGATGTGATGCGTCGTATTATCACGCCTAAAACTAATTTCAGCCAATGACGTCGCAGTATTACGGTCACATTGCGTCCTACCTTGACGCCGAGTTAGGTCACTAAATTTTCAAACGTTAAAATTACACAGAGCATGCGGTTACGAAATGGTTCTCGGTATGATAAATTCGTTATAGGGTTTGTTCCTGTCACACTTCCTACTCAAAGTACCTTGAGTAGGAAGTATGACAGGAACAAACCCTATAACTATATGAGCACATTCGTTCTTTATTCAAAATTAAGGGAAGATATGTTAAAAAAAAATATGATTTTGAAATGTTCCCCGAAGCTCACACAAAACGGCTGGATATCAAACTTGAAAAAAACTTGATATATTCTGTCTTATGTTTCTCTTTATAATATAAAAGAATATGCCATCAAATTCTCTTTTCAGTTTTTTTTTAATTTCACTTTATATCTGCGAGTACAAGTTATGTGTAAAATTGCAAAAATATGCTTTTAAATGGTCCCTTACATATTTGGCAATATCATTTGGCTGTCTTTTTCTGGATAGATATATGCTAACGAATATGATATGCCATAAACAATAAATATACGAGCACGTTCATACTTTATGAGGCCTTCTTTCATAATAAAGGACAAATATGATAAAATATGATTTTGAGATGTTCCCTGAAGCTCAACCAAGCGGTCAAAGTTGTACAGAACTTGATATATTCTGGCTTATGTTTCACTTTTCAATGTATGAACATGTCATCAAATTCTCTATTTCAGTTTTTTTTTATAATTTCAATTGTACTGATAAAGACAGAGTACAAGTTATGTGTAAAATTGCAAAATATGCTTTGAGATCACCCCTGATATATTTTGCACGATTGAATTTTGTTGTCTTTTTCTAGAGAAATATATACTAACAAACATTATATGCCGTAAACAAGAACTATAAGGACATATTCATCCTTTATGATGTCTTTATTTAAAAAAAGGGGGCAAATATGCTAAAAATATGATTTTGAGATGTTCCCTGAAGCTCAACCAAGCGGTCAAAGTCGTACAGAACTTGATATATTCTGGCTTATGTTTCACTTTTCAATGTATGAACATGTCATCAAATTCTCTATTTCAGTTTTTTTATAATTTCAGTTGTACTGATAAAGACAGAGTACAAGTTATGTGTAAAATTGCAAAATATGCTTTGAGATCACCCCTGATATATTTTCACGATTGAATTTTGTTGTCTTTTTCTAGAGAAATATATACTAACAAGTATTATATGCCGTAAACAAGAACTATAAGGACATATTCATCCTTTATGATGTCTTTATTTCAAAATATAAGGCAAATATGTAAAAATATGATTTTGAGATGTTCCCTGAAGCTCCCACAGGCGGTCAAACTTCCAAAGAACCTGATATATTTTGTCCTATGTTTCTCTTTTCAACATATGATAATCCTATCAAATTCTCTATTTCAGTTTTTTTATAAATTGCAATTATAATGAAAAAAATCTTGTTTTTCTATGAAATTATATGGAGAAAACAAGGAAATTTTTGAGATGGTCCCCCCGAAAAACTAAGCGGTGAAATTGATTCATTTTTCACCAAACTCTTGTATATAAGTAAATGACATTATGATATGAATTTAATCAAAATCTCTATTTCTGTTTTTGAGTTATCTTATTGTCCAGGGCCTCGTTAAGTTTAAATATTCTTATTGGGATGCTGCAATTTTTGCAAATTATGTTAATTTAATATACATTTGTAATTTGTTAAAGCAATTAACAGCAGTTTACGCATCATTTTAGGTGTCCACAGCTTGTCCCAATTAATTTTTAGTAAAGGGATGCAGCAAATAAAGTATTAACAGTAGATGTAATTAGCGGTGGATGAAAGTGATATAGACACCTTTTCTAATTCCTATCGGTGGCTTGGGTTGTGTTCAATGTTGCCCATATAAGTCATGGACTGATCAGATATGGCATCACAACCATGAGTGAGACAGTTCTGTGCGTGTACTGTACTAACCCATTTACTGGTATCCAGCATGCTATACTGTGCAATATTTGTCAACAATAGCAGCACCGTGCATGTAACACTGGCATCAGTTTAGCCGTCTACCAAGAACTTATAAGTTGCAATCAGGACATTCCCTTCGTCTGCAAAAGATGTACACAGGCGCCTACCACCGACCCTTCGTCTAGTCCGTCAATGCCAAACTCTTCACCATCAAGGTCACGCAGTCCACTCAGACAACCACCCAGGGAACTCAGTCCACCATCAAGAACACGCAGACCACCACCCAGGACACGCAGACCACCAACAAGGACACGAAGACCGTCACCCAGGCCAGACAGTCAACCATCCACTCGACCACATAGGCATTGCAGTCCACTACTCAGTCAACCACCAGGCCACTCAGTCCACTACTCAATCAACCACCCAAACTACGCAGTCAGTCACCCAGGCCACTACCCAGTTCACCATCCAGGCCACTGCTTACTTTATCACCAAGACCACTACTTAGTTCACCACCGTGGCCGTTACTTAGTCTACCGCCATAGCTACTACTCGGTCTATCACCAACACCAATACTAAAAAGTCAGCCATCCAGTCTACGTACCAGTCTCTTACTCTGTCTACCACTCAGGCCACTACTTAGTCTATCAACCATACCACCAGTCCACTACTAAATTCATCAACCAGACCACCACTAAGTCTACCACCCAGGCCACTACTCAGTCTACCACCCAGACCACTACTCAGTCTACCAACCAGACCACTACTCAGTCTACCACCCAGACCATTACTCAGTCTACCACCCAGACCATTAATCAGTCTACCACCAAGACCACTACGCAGTCTACCACCCAGACCACTACTCAGTCTACCACCAAGGCCACTACTCAGTCTACCAACAAAACCACTACTCAGTCTACCAACCAGACCACTACTCAGTCTACCAACCAGACCACTACTCAGTCTACCAACCAGACTACTACTCAGTCTACCACCCAGACCACTACTCAGTTTACTATCAAGGCCACTACTCAGTCCACCATCCAGGTAGTTTAGTCAACTACTCAACTGATGGTCTGGACCGAATTCCTGAAAGGTGACCTATCGACCGGGACATTTCTGAGTATATTGGGCAATCTATAGTGTGATTTGGACAGTGATTAACCTTTCTTATGTGAAAGTGCTCCTTTCTTATATGTATATATACGAGTATAGTGCTATGAATTAATGTGCTCATTGACTTTATATTTATGTTGTCAATGTACATTTCACCTATAATGTTTCTTATTGTGCAATTGGTGTATTTCGTATGATGTTGTTGCCATGTGTATATGTTTTATCATCTGTTTTGTGTACTTTGTTATGATTACAATAAAATATATATTTCATAAAAACCTGAATCTGTTTTTTTTTTTTTGTTTCTTATACATAAAGATTTCCATTTCGAAGATAAGATACTGCCAATTCATATCATAAATCATTACAAAATCAATATCTTTCTGATAATTCACAGATAGAGACACCACAGTCCCATCCTACAAACGACAAAAAAACAAAGATGTACAAATAGATTAAAAAACTAAACCAAACAATAACAAAACAAAATAAAAAAGCAAGTGTTTGTGGAACACGAATGCCCCCGTCGGCATCTTTGTCAAGGTTACAAGGTCAACACTTTTGGTATCCATTGAAAGGTTTTGTCACAAAGAATTTACATAAAAGTATCAAAGCCCTACCCATTACCATTCAAAAGTTATGGCCAAAGTTAAAGTTTTTAAAAGAAGGTAAAACTCCAAGGTCAAGTTCATAAGGTAAAAAATATTGGTATCCATTAAAAGGTCTTGTCACAAGGAATACACGTGTGAAATATCAAAGCCCTATCCCTTACCATTCAAAACTTATGGCCAAAGTTAAAGTTTTTCCAAAATAGGTCAAACGCCAAGGTCAAGGTCAACAATTTTGGTATCCAGGGAAAGGTCTTGTCACAAAGAACACACATGTGAAATATCAAAGTCCTACCCCTTTACCATTCATAAGTTATGGCCAAGATTAAAGTTTTTTTTAAAGTAGGTCAAACTCCAAGGTCAATGTCAGGAGTGTCTAAAATTCAGGTCTACTGCGTTAATGGTGAAATCGTCTATTGAAAGAATATGAAAGAACATGTGTCCCTCTTCAGGTGTACAAAGTTTGAACAAAATCCAAATTAGTATACACAAATTACACATGTATATTAAAATGAATGTTCAAAATAAAAATTTCTCCAACCCCCCCCCCCCCCCATTATATTTAGCAATAAAATGACCTTGACCTTAAAATACTAAGTTCTTTGTCATGTTACAGTCCATCTACATGATTTTGAACGTCCTAGGGCTGGATCGATGAATATGTATCATACATAGTTTCAGTTAATAGCAGCGAATGCTACGAAAAGAAGTCTAGAAAACTGTAAAATACAATACATGTAGTTGAAAATTTCTATGTTCAAGACCATAACTCTGCTAAAAATAGGCCAATTTTCCCGGTACTCTAATTGTATCTGTAATGCATTATCATATAGACATACATCAAGTTTCAATTCAACATCTGTAAAGGTTGTAAAAAAAAAAGTCCGGAAAATTGTAAAATTGTTTAGAATTTCCAAGTTCAAGGGCCATAACTATGCTAAAAAACAGGTAATTTTTCTGAAACTCGATCTGGACCTTACGCCACTTGATATCAAGTCATAAGCAAAATTCCAATCCAATATCTTGAAAAATGAAAAAAAAAGTCCGGAAAACATTACCTCGGAAGGACGCACGGACAGCGCCATGACATAATACGTTCCGTCATGACGGGCGTATAACCCCCCCCCCCCCCCCCAAAAAAAAAATATGACAATAAAGAGAAATCATGATTGGTTTCTCAAGTGTGTTTTTTGTTGTTGTACAAACACTACATAGAACATTTTACATCACTTTGGTTTCAAAACAAGATATTACGTACACTTGTCTCGAGAAGGTGTGTCTTTTTATATTCAAGAATAAAAGACTAAAAAAAAAAAAACAACTAAGAATTAACATTTTTATGCTTTTTTTATACCTGATATCTACACCTCAATTTCAGAAGGTCAAAGAGTTGCAATTGATTGAACTCTTTAAGTTATCCTAAGATATAATTATTATATCCATTATTTTGTTGCATATTAATTTGTGAAAAATAGTTCTTTCTAGTGCTGATCCGTTATTTTCTGCGAAAAATCACAATTTTAATAAAATCTGCTCAATTGCAATTCAGAGACCTTGAAAATGCAACGCATGACCTTGGACGAGTATCAAGGTCATCACTATATTGATATGTCTCCACTAGATATATGAACGGAGTTTTATATCAGACATGGATAGTTTAAAAAAGACTCATGACATACCCGTTATAGCATATCCATTGTGCTAAATGTTGCCATGGTTACCATATTAAATGCAGTTTCCAATGAAAATGTTACATTATCCCAGCCAACTTTGTACATCTTCTTATAGTTCAGGCACAATATATTCGATATATAACATAAAAAACTCCAAACAATTCTGCTTTTATGAAATATTTAACCATATACATGCAAAATAGGGCCTTTCCAGGCCAACAGTGGAAGGTTTTTAAACCTTATTTAGGCAATCTCTTTGACACTTTATAGAGATAAAGTGTGAAAATCATTTCATATATTCACAACATTAAGAGGATTGAAATGAAAAAAATCTTGGTTATTGCAATTGATATATGCATCCGTTTCCATGACAACATAGGTTATAAAATCGCTTAGTCTTATATTATAAAAAAAAATTCCGAATGTTTCAAACTTTAAAGATGGTTACCATGGCAACGACACTCTTTTTCTACAAACGAAAGACAATTTTCATCTTAGCACTCCATATTGAACTTCCAAACCGAAAATCTCTCAAATCTATGACATGCCGTACCAACGTGTCATTGATTTTTTTTTTTCCTTACATAGAATCACTCATTAAAAAGAAGGATGAATAAATTTATTTTTCAGGTATAACGATAAGTTATTCACAGCATTTAACAGGAGTTCGCAAATAGAGAATAAGTGTCTTAATTTGTGTTTTGTTACGGGTATACAGCACACAGCAAGTGCATTTATCGTACATTACACACAATGCGCGTTAGCGCATTTCATGCGATAAATGCACTTGCTGTGTGTTGTATACCCGTAACAAAACACAAATTATGACATTTATTCTATATATATGCACCATTGTTGTCTATTTCATTCTTGTTTTCTGAAATCGCGTTTTCTAAGTAAAAGGGTGACGTTAAAATTCAGGTCACCGCGGGCTCAGTTTTCAGGTTAGAACAGCCGTCGCGGCATGTTTCTTTAGATCTTATGCATTGTGACGTCACGAGTGTTAATACACGAATTGCAGCACGTTTCTTTCAATAGTAACATCTCAGGGAATTACATTGGTTGTGCATATATATATAATTTTCTTCCGAAAATTAATTCATAGCTTGTAACAGATACTAACAATTAAGTTTAATATTCTTTATACTCATTGAGATGCTGCAATTTATGCAAATTATGTTAATCTAAGAGAATTTGTTAAAGCAATTAACAGCAGTTTACGCATAACTATCCTCCGAAAATTAATCCACAGCTTGTACCTATTAATTTTCAATACAGGGATGCAGCACATTTTGCAATTAACATTTCAAATTATCCTAAGCCTTGGTCTAAATTGATGTAATTAGCGGTGGATGAAAGTGATATAGATATCTCCTCTAATTCCTATCGGTAGCTTGGGTTGTGTTCAGTGTTGCCCATATTTAAGTCATGAACTGATCAGATATGGCATCACAACCATGAGTGAGACAGTTCTGTGCGTTTACTGTTCCAGACCCGTTACTGGTCGCCAGCATGCAATTCTGTGCGATGTATGTCAACACTGGCAGCATCGAACATGTAATACTGGCATTGGTTTAGCCGTCTACCGAGAAGCTATGAGGTGCGATTACGACATTCGCTTCGTCTGCAAAAGATGTACACAGGCGCCTACCACCAACCCTTCGCCTGCTCCAACATTGCCAACCTCTTCATCCTCAAGGTCGCGCAGACCACTCAGACAACCACCAAGTGCACCATCCAGACGACTACCTAGTCCACCACCCAGGCCACTACTCAGTCTACAACCCAGGCCAACACTCAGTCTATTATCCAGCTTACTATGTAGTCTACCAACCAGATCACTACCCAATCAACCACCCAGTCCGCCACCTAGTTCGCCACCCAGACCACAACATAGTCCACCAACCAGACCACTACCCAGTCCACCACCCAGACCACTACCCAGTCAACCATCCAGACCACTACCCAGTCTGCCACCCAGTCAACCATCCAGACCACTACCCAGTCACCCATCCAGACCACTACCAAGTCACCCATCCAGACCACTACCCAGTCACCCATCCAGACCACTACCCAGTCACCAATCCAGACCACTAATCAGTCAACCACCCAGACCACCATTCAGATCACTATCCAGGCAACTACTCGTTCTACCACCAAGGCCACAATTCAGTCCATTTGTCCAACAATTACTCAACCAGTAAGTAGTCAGTCTACAATCCAGGCCACTACAGTCTACAGTCCAGGCCACTGCTAAGTCAACCACACAGGGTACTACTCAGTCAACCACCCAGACCAATACTCAGTCAACAACCCAGACCAATACTCAGTCTACCAACCAGGCCACTGCTAAGTCAACCACACAGGCCACTTCTCAGTCAACCACCCAGACCAATACTCAGTCAACCATCCAGGCCAATACTCAGTCAAACACCCAGACCAATATTCAGTCAACCACCCAGGCCACGACTCAGTCTACTACCCAGGCAACTGCTAAGTCAACAATACAGGCTACTACTCTGTCAACCACCCAGACCAATACTCAGTCAACCACCCAGACCAATAATTAGTCAACCACCAAGCCCAATACTCAGTCTACCACACAGGCCACTACTCAGTCAACCACCCAGACCAATACTCAGTCAACCACCCAGACCAATAATTAGTCAACAACCCAGACCAATACTGAGTCTACCACCCAGGCCACTGCTAAGTCAACCACACAGGCCACTACTCAGTCAACCACCCAGACCAATACTCAGTCAACCATCCAGGCCACTTCTATGTCCACTAGTCACTGCCGCTCTTAGACCCTGGGCTTTTCTGAAGACCCTATAGGCCCCTGTATGGAGAGGCAGCTTAAATGTGATGTGAACATGATGAACCATATCGAATGTGACAGTGCTTCTTTTATCATTTTATTACTTACATGTATATAATATATAGTGCTTTGAACTGATACTTATTAACTACATATTTATGTTGTCATGTATACATGTATTTCAACGATCATGTGTCTTATTTTGCGCTCTATTGTGAGTGCTGTTGAGATTATCGTCAGGATCTTCTTTAACTCTTATTATGTAATTGGTGCATGTTGGTGTCATGTATTTATTTCATCAATTGTTTTTGTACTTTGTTATGATTCATAATACAAATTACAATAAAATAAATATTTGATTGAACCTGAATCTGTATTTCCTTTCTTATGCATATTCAAAGAATACCATTTTCAAGATTCAGTATAGATCAATGATACTACCGGTATCAATTCATATCATAAATCATCACATAATAACGAAGAAATATTGACATCAATCCCAAACAAAAAATGAAATGATGTGTATGAAATTATCGTAATCACGGTATGTTTTATAAAAAAAAAACCCAACTTGCCTTTGTACAAGGACTTTTTTGTTTTTTAAGTCCTTGCATGCTTTGTATTAAAAAAATCAAGGGCGCAGGAAAAGGGGACAGCCGGGGCACACACTCCCGGGCACTCCCGGGCAACATATTATTCAGCGCAAAACCATAAACATAAAAAAAAATCAAGGACTGAAGAACGGTGTTTTAAGTCCTTGAATAAATACAAACATGTAGATAAATAAACAAATATAGTAATAGAACAAAGAAAAAAACCAAAACAAACGAAATATGGCACGGTTTTTTGTTGTTGTTGTTGTACAAACATTACTGTACAGTAGACATCCTAGAATATTTTACATTACTTTGATTTGCTGATTTCAAAATGAATACAGCATAGAATCTTATCATACCGTTTTCAACCCCGTTTTCTTCCGAGCAAATTATTTCAAATCCATTAGTAGTCTATTAAGCGTTTAAGAAACATTGAAGAAGGAACTCTTCTCTGTGGAGGGATAGCAGACGCTCGCATCTCGAAATTGCGCTATTTCAACTGTTCTATCAGTGAATGCTTGATGAATGTGTGCCTTATTCCCCAAAATCCCTATTGACAAAGTAAATCAGAAACATCCAACAAAACTTTTCTATTCAGATGTAGTTTCAATGGAAACTGAGGAGCTTCTTTACTTTTTGTCTAGAGTAAACGGACCAATGCTCGGACATTTTGATATGTTTTTCTCAATTTTAATAAAATACATTAGAGAAAATGCCAATAATTTGATTTTAAAATATTGTCAAGCAGTAAAGAAACCTTTTTAACGAACTTTTTTGAAACTGGGATCAGCGCTCAAACTTTAGGAGACTCTTCAAGTGGAGTACCAAAAAGATGGATATTTGACAAAATCTGTACCAATGCTCGGACACTTGGCTTTATTGCACATGATAATCAAGCAAATAAAAAACAAAAGTAATTTTTACTGAAAATGATTCAGTATCTAATGGAATATTCAAATACAATCAAACATAATTCATCCAGTTC
Organism: Pinctada imbricata; assembly: GCA_033119305.1. Classification (NCBI taxonomy): domain Eukaryota; kingdom Metazoa; phylum Mollusca; class Bivalvia; order Pterioida; family Pteriidae; genus Pinctada; species Pinctada imbricata. The sequence continues at coordinate 310,306 of VSWD01000012.1, read as the reverse complement.
TTTGAATTCATTGTTTGAATAGAAGATGTTAACATTGCCTTCTGAACATGTGAAATTTCAAGCAGAAGCGGAAAAAGTAAGAAATTTGTTGATAAAAATGTATCAGTTTTGAATCTTGTATTTGATATCGCTAAAACATCCAAGCAATTTTTTTATGAAGAATTATCATGACTGTTGGTCAACCCATAGAGCCAAATACACTTGGCGTCCGAGCATTGGTAGTGTCCGAGCGTTGGTTCGATTAGTCTACTGTAAGCGCTATACATTTGCGCTTAGACAAAAAGTTTCCATCACAGGGGTGAGGTATCATCGCTTTGTCACAAACCCTTTCCTCAATACAAACCCTTTCTTCAATATATGTCTATATATGTAAAACCCCAAGCAGGGAGTAAAATTGGGTACAGGACTTTGGGCCAACTGGGCCCCTAGAAAATGAAATTTAGGGGCCCAACTTTTTTTAAGGGTGCATTCATTTTTAGAAACAATTGGAAAAAATAAGGATTTTAAGGCAAATTCCAGTGGGAGTCGGATCCTATCCCTCCCCACTCACCTGAAAAACAAGGATTTGGGGACACATTCCAGGGGTTCTACTCCTCCCCCCACCCTGAAAATTTTCGGCAATTCCAGGGGGTCCAAACCCCGTGAATTCGCGCTTGATCGCCATTAGGTTTGAGGAAAATGTGTAGGATAAAATATGGTTGCTGATTGCTATTAAACTAATAAAGTTGTAAATCCTTTGTTAACAAATGCCTGATGTTTTATTTTCATTTTTTTTTTTTATATTCAAAGAGTCTTTAAAAATCGTCTGCTATCAATCGATCCCCTTAATTATCATACTGGTAACATGATCACTTTAATCCTATTGTTGGCCACTCAACAGCTCCCTTCTGTAGCAAGTCATGCGAAACGGATTTAAATCTACCTTTAAGGTGTGAATAAGTACTCACTCAATGGAGTATAGAGAGAAGTGTTATGTAATTGAAAACCAACATCTGATTAACGATATCTCCTACTCGCCATCTGGGCGACTGTTGGTCAAAATATAGTCGCCCAGTCGTGAAAATGGTCGCCAATGGCGACTGGGCGAGTGCTAATTTTACTCCCTGCCCCGAGGGAGGACACTCTCTTTGTACTCGATCGTGGCTTCCTCTTTTTTCCTTCCTACAGGCTAAACCCATGGTCCATTTGGTACGATTTTTGATTTTGAAAATTCATCCTTAGAGATGCACCGGTCGAATACAGATTGATAGAAGTGGAAGCCACGTTCGAGTACAAAAAAGTTATACTGGTGTCGGAACAGTTTCCGGACAGTAACAGTTTCCGGACAGTCATCCTTTTCAAGTACTTTGAAGGAACTTATTTTCAAAATTTTGTGACAATTTTATAGATTTTTAAATGGAGAATTCAAATCATGAACCATATAAACAAAATTTTGCATCAAAGTTGGTTTATCACACGTACCACCTTTTCACTCCTTTCTGTGCCGTTTTATCGCACACCGGGAGAAGTCGCCGAGAACCATACTTTTTTAATCTACGTGATTTGAGAAGTTTCGGTTCTGTTTTCAAGATTATTATTACACAATCATTTGTCGAAAAGATTTAAGAAAACGATATTCAAAAATCATCCAGTTTGAGCAGAACGAAGTTGATGGAGATTGACAGCTTTAAAATCGGGTGTCCAGAATCTGTTCCAGTGATTTGCAAAAAATGGCCAAAATATAGGGTCATAATATTGGTCCAGAAACCATACTTCTTGATATATTTAATATTTTCTTTCAATGAGTAATTGTTGGAAGGGCATAGCATTATTTGAGAGGAATTTGAATGTTTTCCATTAAAGGACAGAGGAGTTATCCCCGAAAAACCTTCAAAATCGTCCGGAAACTGTTCCGACACCTTTATAGCTTTTATATAGGAAGTGTCCTCCCTTGGGGTTTTATATATAGACATATAGAAGAAATGGTTGTATTGAGGAAAGGGTTTGTGATCAAGCGATGATACCACACCCCTGTGGTTTCCTTTGAAATTCGTTTAAATGGTCAGTGGGTGGGCACACTTCACCACTATCATCAGGTTGGGTAGTTACAGTGGCAACAGAGAGTCCTTTGCTATTTGGTCTTTCCTTAACTACTGAACAGGTTGAGGAAAACTTCGAATGGAGCTATTATAGCTTGATTGGGCTATATTAGCTATTATTAATAATTAGCTTGATTGGGCTATAATAGCTAGATCAAGCTACTGCGGATTAACATTTGTGACAGAACAAAATTAAACTAAAATCAGAATTAAATAAAGAATGTTCACTGATTCCATTTGTACTTGATATAGAGCACCTTACAACTTACACCTTACAATTTTGTCAGAGATACCAACTTGTTTTTAGTATAAGGATCAGATCGATTTTCAGTGGTGCTAAACAGCTTTAATATGTAATGTAAAAAAAAGAAAAAAGAATCTCCAAAAAGATCAACATCTCTGCCTTACTATGCTAAGGAAATCATTGTGTTTGATTAGTTATTTATTAGTCCCCTACCGGCAACGCCGAAGGGGACTCTTAGTTTCCTCTCGGTCTGTCTGTCCGTCCGTCCGTCCGTCCGTCAGTCTGTCCGTCTGTCTGTCCGTCTGTCCGAATATCAGTTTTCCGGACTTTTTTCTGCAACGGATGGAGACATTGAGATGAAATTTGATACACAGCTTGGTCTTGGATAGTTACAGAGCAAGTTTGACTTTCGTCACGCTTAACCTATTTTTCGTGGAGTTATGCCCCTTGATGACTTTGAAAATTCTGTTTTTGTCAGTTTTCCGGACTTTTTTCTGCAACAGATGGAGATATTCAGATGAAATTTGATACACAGCTTGGTCTTGGATAGTTACAGAGCAAGTTTGACTTTCGTCACGCTTGACCTATTTTTCGTGGAGTTATGCCCCTTGATGACTTTGAAAATTCAGTTTTTGTCAGTTTTCCGGACTTTTTTCTGCAACGGATGGAGATATTCAGATGAAATTTGATACACAGCTTGGTCTTGGATAGTTACAGAGTAAGTTTGACTTTCGTCACGCTTAACCTATTTTTCGAGGAGTTATGCCCCTTGATGACTTGGAAAATTCAGTTTTTGTCAATTTTCCGGACTTTTTTCTGCAACAGATGGAGATATTCAGATGAAATTTAATACGCAGCTTGGTCTTGGATAGTTACAGAGCAAGTTTGACTTTCGTCACGCTTGACCTATTCTTCGAGGAGTTATGCCCCTTGATGTCTTGGAAAATTCTGTTTTTGTCAGTTTTCCGGACTTTTTTCTGCAACAGATGGAGATATTCAGATGAAATTTAATACACAGCTAAGTCTTGGATAGTTACAGAGCAAGTTTGACAGTCATCACCCTTAACCATTTTTCGAGGAGTTATGTCCCTTGATGACTTGGAAAATTCAGTTTTTGTCAGTTTTCCGGCATTTTGTCTGCGACATATCGAAATATTCAGGTGAAAAATTGATACATAGCTTGGGCTTGGATAGTTACAGAGCAAGTTTGACTTTCTTCACGCTTGACCTATTTTTCGAGGAGTTATGTCCCTTGATGACTTGGAAAATTCAATTTTTGTCAGTTTTCCAGACTTTTTCCTGCAACAAAGAGAGATATTCAGGTGAAATTTAATACTCAGCTTAGTCTTGGATAGTTACAGGGCAAGTTCGACTTTTGTCACGCTTGACCTATTTTTCGAGGAGTTATGCCCCTTGATGACTTGCACAATTCAGTTTTGTCAGTTTTCCAGACTTTTTTCTGCAACACATAGTGATATTCAGGTAAAATTTGATACTCAGCTAAGTCTTGGATAGTTACAGAGCAAGTTCAACTTTCGTCACGCTTGACCTCTTTTTCGAATCGATAAAGCAGATAAAACCTCAGAACTGAGCTGCACAGACAGTAAGTTTAATTAAAACTCATGTTTAATTGAAGAGTAATTCATAGGCAGAGTTGCAGGACATAAATATATGCCGCCGGTAGGGGACTTATATCGCTCAGCGATCATAACATTATTTTTTTTAGAGTAATAAAGATATTAAAGATGATCTTTCAAGCATTTGTATTGTAAGTTGTCAGTGTACATGTTTAGGAATTATGTAAAAGTTTACAGCCAGAAAACTAAACGGCTCCATGTACACGTGTAAATGAAGATTTCATCCTTAGTGATAATATCATATGTGCTTGGCTATAATATGTACCCGACCAGTAGTACAAATATAAAAAAAGGGGGGAAATTAGGTAGTTCTTGATCAACTTTTCAGTTTCGGATAATGTAACGAAATAATGATTATGTCTTGTTTATATGTGTATATTTATCTTGTAATGCTGTTTTAATTGATTATACAATGCTTGGTTAGGTAAGGTTGGAGGGGCAGCTCATTTGGAGCTGCCCATTTAACATGTTGTAGGGGCAGCTCACTTCGAGCTGCCCCACTAGAGTATATAAGGAGCGCGCACCTGATCAATGCGTCGCAGTGTGTAAGTGGGATCTGTACTGTGAACATCGCTTATTACTATTATTGGACTTATATTTAATAAATTGGTGAACTTTTATTGCGACTCTTATTTCAATATGGATTATTTGTATTTACTTAGTTTAGTGATCTACGTTACTGTGATTCTCACAGCACAGGGTGTTGTGACGGAGAATGAGCAGACGACCTGCTCTGTTAACAAAATGACCGCTCGGTATACTTCTAATGGTAGAAGTAGATTGTTTATACAACATTTACAATATGCAAGGGTACCAAACAAACTACGCGACAAGTTAGTCGCAGGGTACAATACACACAAGAAAACGCTCGAAAGGCCAAAAAAACGCTGCAACTGGTGGCAGCGGTGGGATACAACCTACAAGATACAACTTGTTTCAGCTCGTGCGATATAACCTACACATAAAAGCCAAAGCTACAACTGGTACAGCTCGCGGGATTTAGAACTTACGTGACTGTGAAATTAATTTCAGGATTTTTATAGTGTTGTGAAAATTCGCAGGATTTTTAATTTGTGCAATTTGGATATTTAACTACACACGGGTAAAGTATACTATTTTTATTCACTAAATACGAATATAGAATTATTCTTAAATTTGCAGAAGTTTATTTCAGGCATTAATCTTGGGATTTACAGTGAAAAATTGTGTTCAGTGTGCGTATTTTCAGAGTGTGATTCTTCAAAATGGATATTCAGAAGTCGACAAAATCCGTTCACGTGTACGATTACACCGAGTTTGGATACGTACATTTTGTAAGAAATGTACAAGTGAAATCGCGAGTGGAACGTGAGGAATGCTTCTCAATATTTCAAAAGTGCCTTTACATGGATTCGGAAAAACGATATGAAGTTTGCGGTGGAAAAATGAAACAATTTTCTTAAAGTTTGTATTAAAAAGATTAGTGTTTTGCGTGTGAATTTAGTGACTTAGTGTATATGATATATTCCCCCGTGACCTACGTATGTATAATATTTGTGTGTAAATGTCGTTATTATATATCATTCGTGTTTATTTAGTGTACGGTTAATATATATTGATATGTGTTTTCGTTTGATAACGTACAAATTTCAGTGACAGTGCGCGATTGCGTATATGATACAAGTTTTGCGTTTTAATCAAGTGCGCGACCGTTTTATTTTGATTTGTGCAAGTGCATTCTCATGCAGTGATTTTGTTTGCGTGTGACATTTATTTGTGACCATTCCGTACGAGATAGTATGTATAATTTTGTGATAATTTATATGTGTGCGATTTTTTTTTCTTCGCGAGTGTGACTTTGTGTTATCCGTGCCGGATATGTGTTGTGAATTTGTGTCTTATGTGCGCGATATGTGTTTCGAAGTTACGTGTTATCTGTGCGCGATATGTGTTTTGAATTTGCCTTATCTTTGTGCGATGAGTATTGTGAATTTGTATCATTCGTGCGCGATGTGTATTGTGAAATTATGGGTTATATGCGCGCAATTTGTGTTCCGAATTTATATGTTATTTGTGATCGGTTTGTAACTGTGCATAGTGATGAGTTTCCGTGTGATATGCAAATTCTGCGTAGACGTGATTTTATTTATGAATTTAGTGGATAGCATACATGTGTTTTGAAAAAGTCTAGTGAATCGAATTTTGATCCGACACCGAACGAAGCAGAAGTAGTTATATAGGGCACACGAGAAGCACAATTTTGTGTTATTCAGTTCGTTCAAAGATTACTGGAGAAGTGTGCACCAACGAACCTGACTGGTGTTCGAAGCCGTCGTAAAACGCATTAATCATTTCTGTGTGTCGAAGTTAGCATTTGGTGATCAATTTACAAATTATCACACAGTGTACTCAGGAGTTCAAGGAAAGTGTTGCTTCCTGTTAATTGTGAACTTGTGCAACTTCAAAGTGCTATTCGATCTTACATGGAACGTGTATTAAGATGCTTGCCGATCATAATTTTGGAAGTGAAATAATACGTTAAATAAAGCTGATAATAGAAAAATCAGAATTCGTATATGAAACAGATACATGTGACGTTTTAGAATATAACTGGGACAAGTGTGTGGACGTAAGACGAACGAACAAAATGTGCAATCAATGATTACGAACGGCAACGTGCGACGTTACCAATGTCGAGAAAGTAAATGATGTGAATCCCCTCGCAATGGTCAGATCTTTGTTGCAATTGTGTATTGCGTATTCAATCCAGTGGAGGAACTAACGTACGGAAGTGGGTACTGTGATATATTGTGCTGTATGCACCGGTTCCGAATGTAAGTGGACCGTTTAAGTGAAGAATTCGACGTCGAAGTTGTATACATAAAGAAGTGTATATTGTGATGTGCCGTAAGGTTCAAAGGCAATTTTATGGTAAAAATTCATGTGACAGTGTTTAAGTCATGAATTTGGAGATTTCCCGGGAGTAAAACAGAGAAATGACGAGAGGTCATTTGAAGAAGTACTGCGCAGAGTTCCTATAATTCAGATAGGATGTGAAAAGGAGGACATTTTATTCTTGATACCGATGCAAGTAATTCTGCGATTGGATGTGTTTTATCGCAAATTCAATGTGACAGTGAAAAAGTGATCGCTTATGGAAGCCGGGCTCTGTCAACTGCTGAATGTAATTATTGTGTGACGCGCAAAGAGATGCTTGCAGTGGTGTATTTCATGAAGTATTTTAAACACTATTTGCTAGGACGTGAATTTGTGTTACGAACTGACCATGGATCTCTAACATGGTTGCATAGATTTAAAGAACCGGATGGTCAAATGTGCAGATGGTTACAACAAATAGGCCAGTTCAATTTTAAGATTGTGCACAGAGCCGGTAAAAAGCATAGTAATGCTGACGGACTTTCAAGGATTAAGATGACCGAAAATGACACCGTGTGTAGACAGTGCAAACGGAAATTAGATGATGAATATTACGGTGTGCGAGAGAGTCACATAGAGGACTTGCGAAGTGATCGAAGTGGTATCGATATACAAAGTGATCAAGCTATATGTGATATTGAGTGTTTGTTTGCGATAAGTGACGATAAAAACGCGAAAGAGGATTTAAAATCAAAAAGAGGGCGACGAGAGAATCGACCTAGGAGAGCTAAACCTATTGACCACTTTCCAGTTCCGCGCCACCTAGCGGCGAAGTGCTGAAAACAGGTGTCATGGCCGTATAGACGGGCATCACGCCTCAATCGCGTTATATATCAGTTAACATATTTTGATGGATATTTCTTATTTGTCTTTTAAATTACCCGACTAATTAGTTTTATTATTATTTATAGATGTTTGCTGAAAGAAAAAGATGCTGTAAATGATTTTTTTCTGCATATTTAAACATCTATTTGTAAATTTAAAACCAGTTTTTCCGTGGTATGAATCACAAATTATCGTTGGTTTTCTTCGTATTCGTATTTCTACGCCCATTGCGCTAATCCATTTTCTTAAAAAGTATCATCCCAATTAACAGATTAACAAATCGTTGTTTTGACAAGCACACACATGCCAATCAACCGTGCAGGGTATGTATATTCATTACCTGCCAGGTGTGAAAATCATCAGAACGTGATATGGCCGTGCGGCCATTTCAAATAAGATATATGGAGACATGGGAGAGGGACAATAAGAATATCTTCATAATAAATCCAATCTTCTTATTTTCACAGAGAAAATTTCATTTCAAAATATACTTAGATATGTAAACTTTTGAATATGTTAACATATATACTTGCTGCATGTACACGGACTGCGGTCAGCGTACACGTGTAGTGTACGTTCTCATTGCACCCTGTTCACATGGAAGAGTTTTTACGGTAATTACTATCTTTTTCCTCATCTTGTTTTTATTTATTTCGTCTTTTTTTTCTCTCTTCCTTTTTCAAATTGATATAAAAAAATGTTTTTTATCTGATAATGTATTTTGATTTAAAGATCTGAGCTAAAAAAATGTCATATTCAAAAAGCTCTTTTAAAAAATCTCAAGGAATCACAGAAGGTTTCTTTAATGAATGAAATAAGACAAACAAATAACGAGTCAATAGGAAATAAAGTTGAAACATCTGTGAAAAAAAAAAAAAAATGAAAAAATAGTGAAGTAAGAATTTCTTTTTAAATGCGTAAGAGCCCCCTCCCCCCCCAATTAAAACAACTAAGAGTCCCCTTTGGTGTTGCCGATAGGGGACTAATGATGGAGAATCTAACACTGTTTTTTTTTTTCTAATATACGGCTGGATGATCATGGTATATAAATGAATATGTTAAGATTCCTTGTTTAAATTATAGTTCGAAAAATAAAGAGATTTGAAAAAAAAGAAAATAGCTGGATCACTTTTTCATTTGGCCCGTTTATTTTAAATGTGATATTGTGTTTATCCCGCATCTCTTTCTTTTCTTAACGATCTCCTTACATCTTTAAATTTGACAAGAATGATTATAGATGAAAATTGAATTCTGATGAGGAGAGAGACTCAGAGGGGAAGGTAGGATTGCGTATAAAACATAGTGCCCCGTGTACACTGAATAATAATAATAAAAAAGTAGAAAGGTACGTGTTTATCGTGGTAATATATAAATTTTATATAAATACACAGACGCTCTAAAATGAATATAATAATATACTTCTATACTAGTATTTTTTATCTGACCATTCCAGACATTGTGTCAGCATGCATGAACGTATTGCTGACTCCACACAGGTAGGCGCCGATATCTACCTGGATGACACCTGTCATAATTGACTGGCTGTGTATATACACGGGGTGCACGTGTATAATAAGAGTCGGTAATAAGAACTGAGATTAAGATTAATCAAATGAATGATTTCTTGTCTCGTATTTTGAAATAATCGACAGAAAATAACTCCCACAACCTATCGAAACTGCCCCGTTTTACATGATTAATTTTTGCTATTAATGATAAAAATTTGTCAAAAGCACCATATTTATATGTCAGAAATATATCAAGACATATTAAAGCGATTGTCTTGGCATATATAAACGATAATATTAAGATAGAAGAGAACTATCTGCCCGAAATTAACACATCAATAAACGAAGCGGCATATGACTGTGCCCGTCTATACGGCCATGACACCCTGTTTTCAGCACTTCGCCGCTAGGTGGCGCGGAACTGGAAAGTGGTCAATTCCGGTGCCAGATGCCGATTTATCGTTTTCCGGAATTCGAGAACTACAGGTTAAAGACGACGTACTTGGACACGTAATTGCTTTTATAGAAAAGCATGGTTCCAAAGTTAAACCGAAATTCGAGTCGATAAGTCATTTACATCCAGAATTTAAGTTTTGGTTAGGACGTTGGGAAGTGCTCACCGTGTATAATGGAGTACTGTGTATTCAGTGGATTGAGGAGAGTGCTACGCGACTAAGAATATGTACGCCAAAAGTGTTACGAAGTGCAATTTTGTGGTATTTACACGACTCGCCGACATCTGGACATCAAGGAATTCAAAAGACAATAAACAGAGCAGATATGAGTTCATATTATTGGCCTAATTTTCATCGTGATATCACAGATTATGTGAATTCGTGTGATATATGTGAAGAAAAGAAGAATCCGCCGAGGAAAAAGAGACATTTTATGCAAAGTTATATTGCTGGTGGACGATTTGAGCGGATTGCAGCCGATTTAGCAGGACCTTTACCTAAAACAGAGAATGGGAATGTGTACTTGTTAGTTGTGTCGGATTATTTCACGAAGTGGACCGAAGTGTATGCGTTACCGAATATTGAAGCCGAGACCGTGGCTGATGTGACTTTCCGTGGTTGGATCAAGCGTTATGGATGTCCACTAGAACTCCATACAGATCAAGGTAGTCAATTTGAGAGTCAGTTATTCTCTCAATTGTGCACTGTTATGGATATAACGAAAACAAGGACTACCGCATTTCACCCTAGATCCGATGGTATGGTGGAGAGATTAAATCGTACTTTCAAGGAAATGCTATCAAAATATGTGAATTTAGTGCAAACGGACTGGGATCGTTTTATAGACACATTATGTATGGCGTATAACACATCTGTTCACGAAACTACAGGAATAACGCCATATCGCATGATGTATGGATGTGAAATGAAAGTGCCGATAGATGTGATGAGCGATTTTATGTGTTTCGAGGAAGAAATTCCCGTCAATCGTAGTGATTATGTGCAGAGAATGTGTGAAAATCTCGAAATGGCGCATAAAATTGCCAGGGACAACATAAGAAAATCAGTGAAAACACAGAAAAAGAACTACAATCGTAATATCGTAGAGAAGAATTATGACGTTGGCGATACAGTGCGACTTTATCAACCTAAACAAGTGACCGGAACTAAGATTAAATTGTCGAGAAATTGGACAGGACCGTGGATTGTGCTAGAAAGACTTTCTAATGTGTTATATAAAATTCAGCATTCCAGGAACTTTAATCCGAAAATCGTCCATGCCGACAATTTGAAAAGATATCGCACAGGAAAAACTATACGCCGAAATTTAGAACGATTAGTGCTGCGTGAAGCAACCAAGAAAGTGAATCAGAGTGTGAAGGAACCTGATATCATTCCTGAACTTCCTGATGAAAATGTGAAAGAAGAAGATAGTTCTCGTGATATAGTGAAGGACAGAGATACTTTTCGTGACATCGTGAAAGAAAAAGATAGTTCCCGTGAAGAAGAGGATGATTATATTCCTGAATACAAAAGTGAGGATGAAACAGAGAAAGCGACGACAAAAGTGAATAAGAAAGAATCTACCGCTAGTGAAAGTGAAAAATTAGAAAGTGATCCTGTGAAAACAAGGCGTGGCCGTGTGATCAAACGCCCTGTTCGTTTTAGAGAATAAAGACACGTGTTAATTTCCTGTAAATACTAGATAGTAGTGAGCTCACCAGTAGTTTAGTTCGTGTTTTACATGTATACAAATGTATATGATGTTACCAACGTTGGATTGACATACTACGGAGGTTGCCCAGAGTCCCCGTGGTATATTTGGATTTATGTGTATTTGTGTTTTCTGTATTGTACGTATTATCAACGTTGGATGGACGTAGTACGGACGTTGACCTAAATCCCCGTGGTATATTTGGATTTATGCGTATGTTTTCTATTTTATATTACCAACGTTGGATGGACATACTACGGACGCTGCCTGGAGTCCCCGTAGTATATTTTGATTTATTTGTGTTCGTGTTTTCTGTGTTATAATATATTATCAACGTTGGATGGACATTGCCCGGAGTCCCCGTAGTATATTTGGATTTTGTGTATTTTCGTAATGTGTAATATATCATCGTTGGATCAATGTATACCACGGACGTAGCCTGGAATCCCCGTGGTATAAGATGGATTTTTATGCACTCGTTAAATGTGCATGCAATTGGAGAACATGTATATCACGGACGTTGCCTGGAATCCCCGTGGTATAATAAGGATTTACGTGCACTCCTTAAATGTGCACTCTATTTAATACGAAATGGAGAGCATGTATACTACGGACGTGGAAATCCCCGTAGTATACTTAGGATTACAGATGTCACATGGACGCCAGGAAAGGATGTATATTACGGACGTTACCAGGAATCCCCGTAATATTGGATCAGGATTTTAGATGGACCGTGTAGAAATGTCCCCAGATGATATAGATGGACGAACGAACACTTGTTATATGAACATTTATTTGACACTTTGCATTTGAGTTTCTTTATTGTAGTATTTGCATTAATGATATCTAATTCATTATTGTCGTTTGATGTATGATTATTTGTTTTATGCTTTTCGATCAGGGGATCGAATCTTAGGAGGGGGGAGTTGTAACGAAATAATGATTATGTCTTGTTTATATGTGTATATTTATCTTGTAATGCTGTTTTAATTGATTATACAATGCTTGGTTAGGTAAGGTTGGAGGGGCAGCTCATTTGGAGCTGCCCATTTAACATGTTGTAGGGGCAGCTCACTTCGAGCTGCCCCACTAGAGTATATAAGGAGCGCGCACCTGATCAATGCGTCGCAGTGTGTAAGTGGGATCTGTACTGTGAACATCGCTTATTACTATTATTGGACTTATATTTAATAAATTGGTGAACTTTTATTGCGACTCTTATTTCAATATGGATTATTTGTATTTACTTAGTTTAGTGATCTACGTTACTGTGATTCTCACAGCACAGGGTGTTGTGACGGAGAATGAGCAGACGACCTGCTCTGTTAACAAAATGACCGCTCGGTATACTTCTAATGGTAGAAGTAGATTGTTTATACAACATTTACAATATGCAAGGGTACCAAACAAACTACGCGACAAGTTAGTCGCAGGGTACAATACACACAAGAAAACGCTCGAAAGGCCAAAAAAACGCTAAATTTTTCACTTATTAAAGATGTATCTTTATATTTCTGTTGGTCTTACAATAACTAATATTGGTCTTGCATGAACTGATTTTGGTCTTACATTGTACCTTACATTAACTTATATAAATTAGTCTTGCATTAACTAATATTTTAAATGGTTTCTTTGATTCTATTAGGACTATAGACTGACAAGACCAAGAAGTTAAATATGTCGAGGGATTGGTTCAGATGTGACGAGGGGTTTACAGATCTTCAGAAAAATGACTTTCCTCATCATTCCAGTAAGAGGAGACGGTCAAACCAAGGGAGACAAACATATAAAAGATTATCTTTGGAGAGACAAAATCAAAGAGGTATGGTGATAATGAGAGATAAATTTCTATTCTTAACTTAATCTTTTCTATGGAAACAGTGGCTCAAAAATCACAAAAAAAAAAAAAAATCATAATTTAAAGTACATTCTGACTTAACTGTTTATTCTATGAATGATATCAGTGTATTTGACTATTACAGTTTCATTGAAGGAATATGTTGAAATGTCCTTGATATCAAATATATTATCGTAAATCTTTTTTTTTTGATGAACTAATGATAGATGTTACGTGTGTATTATATTCTAGATATCATATAACTGTTTCTTGAAAAAGTTGTGTTAATTTTTTGCAGGTTTGAATGAGGATTTAGACCTTAGTGAGATAAAATGGACGTCCAGTGAAAATGATGATGATCATCAGACCGGACCGTCCAGTGATTCGAAAAGGCACAAACCTACAAAAAGGAAGAGAAAATCAAACTCAGCAAGTCAGGTTAAAAGTCAAAAGTAAGCCCACTCACTACATACAAATTTACTTTATATCTTGTCATTTCAAGCCAAGGTGATTTGTTATATTAATATTCCAGATAAAATACTGTCATAAATAAACAACTATTGCGTATATACAGTACAGTAAAGATATTATTAGCAAAGTTAATTGATTCTAGATTTTGTTTGGGATTTCAGGTAGATTTTTCTTTTCATTTTATGCGATTTATCCAAAACATATAGATTATACTTTAACTATAATTTGACTGTGATGTTGTAGTGAATCTGTGGGTTATTGACATTAGAAGAGGAAATTGTGTATTTCTTATTTGATGATCACCTTTATAGTTACTCAACTATAAACGTTCACAGGATTTATGAAGGAGGTGATCTCGGAGATGATCCAGAGGAGTCTATCATTCACTCTGACGACGATTCTAGAGACGGCAATGTTTCTAATTTCACCAATGTTAAAAATCAGACAGAAGAGTCACTACGGAAGGAATCGCTAAAGGTGAATAATTCTTCATATCTTATTGTAAAATTTTAAATTGAAGAAGTAACATGTACATGTATGTTATCATGTTGTCAATTGATGTGTTGTCTGAAATAGTTCAGAGTTCTATTGATTTTCAATGTACTGATGGCAGCTCATATTACTGATAAAGTGGTGATCAGGACAATTTTATTGATATCAGACCTCTGCTTTGTTCTTTGTTCTATTCTTCAAAGAATCTGAATACCCCCAATAGCTTCAACAACATGAATAAAACACAACTCACCACAAGGATCATAACTCAGCCTTAAGTGTTCAAGTTTTTACTGATAAATTGGTCAAAGATCTGACAGGTTACTTATGGTTACCATGCTTGGTATTAATGAATCCCCTGTCAGTTTTACCGTAGAGTGCTAAACCGTTTATTTCTGACAGGGGATATGCCAATACCCTGTCAGTTTTTGTAAAACATCAATATGGTAACCCTATTCTTCTTCTTTCGTCAGCAATGCGCTGCTTTTAACGATATCACAATGGGGAAGTATGATGTCATTACAAAAACTGCAGTGAAACGTAAATCCCCTTGTAGGTTTTTTTTTCATTGCTCAACCTATCAGAATGCCTGTGACTAATGAATAGTATAGAATAACAATTAAAATACATGTACATTTATGTTTGTACACAGTCTAGCGAATCGAAATAAATTGTCTGAATTTAAGCAATATACAATGTATATACATGTACAAGTATGTAGGTTATTATTTTTCAGCGTATTTCTCCTGTGGAAATACTGGATATAGAATCTGAAGATTCCAGATCGTCATTCCCATCCCAGAAACCCCAGAAAAACAATGTCATGTCAAAAGATGTATGTATACATGTATGTGTATGTATATGTATATAAGTACTCAAGATGCATGTAATGCATTTACCTCTTGTATGATTTTCTAATGATTAAGATTTATGTACAGTTAAGAAGATCTATTTAAATTGGGGGGGGGGATGAGTGAAATAATTAATGCAGAACCTCAAGTTTAAGTGAAAGTAATGTGGAATGGAATTACATGTACTTTGTATTCATAGATAAGTAAAAAAAAAGTAACTGTATAAATGCCAAGCAAGCAACAGACTTGGAGTCTATCATTATGTTTATACATTTACATTTAATATATGTGCTTACACGTATATCGATTGTTATCATTCATTTAAGTAATTGTATAAATGCCAAGCACACAACAGACTTGGAATCTATCACTATGTTAATTTTCTACATTTTCATATGATATATACTAAAAAGGATTATTATAATTCATTCCAGGAGAGTAGTCCAGCCTTTGACAAGATTAGTACTTGTAGTACGTCCACCCTGAGTCCGAGTCAAAGGTCAAGTGATTCTCCCCGGGTCAAGGCCAGTGATTGGTTAAAATCTCTCAGCTTCAAAACGCCCACAAAAGCCTCACAGTATCCTCCTGTTAATGATGACTCCGCTAAAAAGAAGAAAAAGTATAAAAGGTAAAGGAAGACTATGTTAAATAAGTCCCCTCTGGCGAGCCGGTAGGGGACTAATAATCAATAAATAGTGAGAAACGCAGTATCAATTTATTTTAGGACCCTTCCATCTGTCCATTTATTTCAGTAAAATTAAATGAGAAATTGAAATGAAGTGACATATTCTATAGAAAATATTTTGAGTAAGAAGTTTGATTGTGAAATTGAAATTATTCTTATATTAATTTAACAGAGGTGGTTTTGCTGAGCAGTTAGCTGGGATCACAGGACGACAAAAATCCTCATACAGCGTCTGGAAACACAGCATGGCCAATAAAAATGACAGTATGTCTGTATATATTATTCTCTTTTGGTTTTGTGGGCTGAAATTTTCTTGCAAATATTTTGTTATTGTTTAGACTTCCTAAATATGACATTGTCATCTTGTTAGCAAATTCTAATATTTCATGACTATATGCAACCTGTGAATTTACATGTAGGTGATTAATAATGTGGAATAAAGCATTTACATATAATCTTTTTATTCCTTTTCAGAGACTTCCAAGAAGATGTTGATGGTTAAAGTGGAGAGATTTCAGACTTTATATTCCCTACAGATCTGTCACTGTACAGTGTTATCTCCCGCTGATCACATTACTGGCCACCAGATGGTGATGTTTACATCATCACAGATGGACCAACTTAGCATCCAGTTAGGATCTATTGTAGAAATTTTTCCACCATGGTAATTATACACATGTAGCATCAGTTATTTAAGAAATAACAACTAGCTAGCTTTGGTTCATTGTCCAGTAATTGCCCGAGTCACATGAACCAATCAAATTTGCTTTGCGGCTCATTGATAGTTTGATTAGTTCATGTGACTCGGGGAATTGCTGGACAATAAACCATTGCTAGCTCTAAGTTGTTATTTCTGTTCTAATATTGTTCTGCAGACGATAATGGGCGGAGCTTAGCAGACTGGATGTACATGTATTTGAGAATTTTACACCAGGCGAGTTCTATATAGGAAATATAGGGAGAAAATCTCAATTCATATTAGAATGGTAATTAAAACGTCAGTTTTACTAACAAGTGTAGGATGACATCTAAGTCATCTTGTCTGCTTTCTATTTTATTAAATAATCAGGAATTATTGCCGATTTTGCTTATTTCTGATTGGTGGAGACGCTGTTTGATAGAGTGTACCTCAGAGTGAGTTGACCGCTAACGCTCCAAAGCGATCTACTCGGGATTAGCGCGTGCGTTACCAGCGCGTACGTTACCAGCGCGTACGTTACCAGCGCGTATGTTACCAGCGCGTGCGTTGATTTTTATGCCCCCGTAATCGAAGATTCGGGGGCATATAGTTTTTGGTCTGTCCGTCTGTCTGTCTGTTTGTCCGCAAAAACTTTAACCTTGGGCATAACTTTTGAATGGTAAGTGATAGGGCTTTCATATTTCACATGTGCATTCCTTGTGACAAGACCTTTCAATTGATACCAACATTTTTGACCTTGTGACCTTGACCTACTTTTGAAAAACTTTAACCTTGGGCATAACTTTCGAATGGTAAGTGATAGGGCTTTCATATTTCACATGTGTGTTCCTTGTGACAAGACCTTTCCATGGATACCAAATTTTTTTACCTTGTGACCTTGACCTTGGAGTTTGACCTACTTTTAAAAAACTTTAACCTTGGGCATAACTTTTGAATGGTAAGTGATAGGGCTTTCATATTTCACATGCTTATTCCTTGTGACAAGACCTTTCCGTGGATACCAAAATTTTCGACCTTGTGACCTTGACCTTAGAGGTTGACCTTATTTCGAAAATTTAAACTTTAGCAATAACTTTTGAATGGTAAGTGATAGGGCTTTATATGAATTCCATGTGGCAAGATTTTCTCATGGATACTAAATTTGACCTTGTGACTTTGGCCTCAAATGTGATACTACTTTTGATCTGTTTTACTGACAAAGATGCCAACAGGGGCATTTGTGTTTTACAAACACAGGTTTTATTGTAGTGTTAGATCTTTGACTTCGCGTATCATTGCAATGCAAATGTCAATAAATTTAGCCTGATAATTTAATAAAGCAGTTACATGTATTGACTTTTGATTTTGGTATTAGTGACTACACAGACCTGGTCAGGTATTGGTTGACCGAGGCCGAGTAGACCTTATCAAAAGTCAATAATTGTATATGACCGACTGTTATAGTATCCTGTAAATAGTCAAACTTTCTGATGACTGGTGCATGTATTATCTATTTTACATGAGCATGCATGAAACATGAAGTCGAGGTTAATTGTATATCCAAACAAGGTTATCTTTAAGTTCAGAATCAAGCCCACTATTGGCAATGTTTTTATATGACAAGTCTAGTGTGTAGACAATGTACATTTATTAGCAGAATTTATTTAGATATTCTTATATACATGTGATAATGAATATTGTAATTATGTGGAAAATGTATAGCTTGTAAACACTCTGGATACGTCATATGTGTGTCTATCAGCACAGGCATTTCTTGTCTTATACATGTATATAATGATGAAGATTTAGTGTTACTAATTTCATTAAGAATGTTAACAGAACTTAAGAATTACAAAATTGTACCATGCTTAAAAAAATTGCTTAGCATAGAATTTTTTTCTGACATTTTTCAGGCAAGAACTAGATCTGAAGCACTGTGGAGGCTCTGTGTTACTGTGTACACAGAACAGTAAGGTGATATCTGATCAGGCTGAGGACTCGGTATCATCAGGGGGGACAACTCCTCAAACATCCCCTAAAAAAGTAGTATGGTGTCGGGGATCCTGGAAATGTCCCTGTGTTACAGGTATGTATGTCACTGTGAGGAGTCATCAGGGGGAACAACTCCTCAAACATCCCCTAAAAAAGTATTATGGTGTCAGGGATCCTGGAAATGTCTCTGTGTTACAGGTATGTATGTCACTGTGAGGAGTCATCAGGGGGAACAACTCAAACATCCCCTAAAAAAGTAGTATGGTGTCGGGGATCCTGGAAATGTCCCTGTGTTACAGGTATGTATGTCACTGTGAGGAGTCATCAGGGGGAACAACTCCTCAAACATCCCCTAAAAAAGTAGTATGGTGTCAGGGATCCTGGAAATGTCTCTGTGTTACAGGTATGTATGTCACTGTGAGGAGTCATCAGGGGGAACAACTCCTCAAACATCCCCTAAAAAAGTAGTATGGTGTCAGGGATCCTGGAAATGTCTCTGTGTCACAGGTATGTATGTCACTGTGAGGAGTCATCAGGGGGAACAACTCCTCAAACATCCCCTAAAAAGTAGTATGGTGTCGGGGATTCTGGAAATGTCCCTGTGTTACAGATACATACCCTCTTCATAATTTTAAATTGATACCGACTCAGACCAAGAAAAAATATCGGTATAGACAGGCTATCAGATTACACAAGTTTAATAGAATTAAGGCATCTTAAAGTTATCTTTATATTCCTATGGAAAAATTCATCATAAAACTTTGAAACAGTAACGCTTTCTTGTTTACCATGAACTATTTAAACTATTATTTCACATAAAAATTATCCTCTCTGCGATATTAAGTTGAATTTGGATATATATACTCCATGAAAAAGATTTCAAGTCAGATGGAATTGGCCATGGAATTTTCATATTTGTACTTGGTGATAAGTATACATACAAATTAAACTCATTATAATACAACCAATTAAGACACTGGCCTTGGCTTGTGCAGATTACTAATAACAGAAATGGAGTCCATTGAACTATAGTTGGAGTGATAATTAATCAAAACATGAGTTGGTCAAGGTATGTGTTGTTTTAAAATATCAGTTTAGGCAGTGTAAAATACATGTATAAAATGTCACTGGGACCAAAAATATATACGGTATTCGGAGTAGGCAGTGTTTGGTTTACACAGGTTATTCTATATAGAAAAAGATAACAAACTCCTCGGGACTAAAAAATTCTATCGGAATAGACAGGTTATCGGATTAGACAGGTATCTGTTTAGACAGCTTTCACTGTAATGATTTAAATCGCCAACAAAACTATGAAAGAAATCTCAGTATATGCCAGCATTAATTATTTCCACAACATTGCTTTGACAAACCATTTGTTTTTTGTGAATTTTAGTATTTATTTACAAATATGTAATGTTCATTGTCATAAGATGTGACTGTTAAAGGTAATGGATGAATTCCTAAAACTAAAATTGTGAAAATATTCACATATCAGCAGATTCCTTTAATTGTAAAAATTTTCAATCAGTATATGCTTATTTATGAAGTTATCTCTACTTTCAGGCCTTACAGTGGACCCCAGGTCATGTCTGGCCACAAAGTTTCCTTGTGTACCTGGATTAAATACACCAAATGTAAGGAATCATTCATTTTAAACTAAGTAAAAGAGATCTATTCAGCTAAGAAGCAAGTACATGTCGACAATATGGTCTATTGGAAGTCATGTCTTGGATAAAAAAACTTAATCACATTGTGATGAATTAAGGAGGTATGAGTGTGAACCGCATTTTCAGGGAATAATAGAAATTGAAAATAATTGTATACATATAAAAGAATATCCCTTCCTTCATCGATTGCAATATTTCATGAAAAAAAGAGTGTAGCCGTTTGTCCCCTATATTCCGACAAAAAAGGGAGGTAACTCTGCACATTTTTTTCTATTACAATGTCCCAACTCTGGACTTTATTTTAAAAATCAACATAACACAGTACGAAGTAAATTTTTATCCATTGACGTAGCAAATGAAGTAAATTTATCATTTTCGGAAAAAATATTTTTGTTGCCATGGTAACCATGCTGGAGACGGACATTTATTTCATCCCATTTTTGACAGTAAAAATTGTATGAAAAGTTTAAAAACATTAATTTTCGAAGTTGTTGGCATAATAGAATTTTGATAAAATGTTTCTTTTATCATCTAGTGGTACATGCTACAGATAAAAAAATAATTTATAGAAAAAAGAGTGTAGCCGTTTTAAAGATATTTAGCTTAGAATTCCTCTGACCAAGCCTCTGGATATGATAAATCCGTTGTTTATGATTGAAAGTGGAAAGTTGTTATACATCTATACATTTTATCTGAGATTTCTTATAATCTGGACTTCATACTTAAAATTTGAGTCATATTCGGATCAATTTCTTATTCATTTTCCCAACACTTAGCGCTTTTAAGCACCGACAACGTAACGTGACGTAGCGCTCATCTTGACGCTCACTTTAGGTACATGTAATGCTCGGCGATATTGTACACTGTTAATCTCAGTGAATGAGAAAAAATGGATGTTCTAGATTCCTATCTGTATGCTTCTTCTGTATATCATTTCTCTCAAAATTGATTTTGCGGCATCTACACGTATCTATTTATACATGTACATGTAGTTTTGACATTCGTACATATTGTACCAGATTTGAAAAAAAAATTAAGCAAATTTAGCAAAACAACGATACGAAGGATCTCTTAATCTCTTGATAAGTTTGCTTTGAAACAATTTATCTAAAGTTAGCTGAGGACAATTTCTAGTTTCATTTTACTGTGCTGGGATAAGAAGGGGGGGGGGGGTGCTGTCGGTATGATAGGAAAGGTAGTAAACGCACACCCTTCTTCCGCATTGATTTCCTGCACATGCTCTCTTCAATGAATGTCGTTATATCATAGATTAGTAAAATTGAAACAGAATAATTCCCTTTTCACCAGGGCGTACAATGGGAAGTGTGTTTACGGAGTCCTTCGGATCCTTTTATTTTACAACGTACATGTACATGATGTACGTGATCTTTGGTCCTTTTGATGATTTGACAGTCGGTCGTCATGCTCACTTATTACAACTACTAATCAATAGGCCTCCTGATATAAATTCTGACTAAGTCATTTATAACGCATACGTTTTGCAAATGAAAGAAAGGTACTTTCAAGATATATTAGTTTTACACGTTTTCAATATTTGAGGAAAATTGCGTGGTCAGTTACGCCGCATCGT
Source organism: Pinctada imbricata (assembly GCA_033119305.1). NCBI lineage: Eukaryota > Metazoa > Mollusca > Bivalvia > Pterioida > Pteriidae > Pinctada > Pinctada imbricata. Next base: position 288,661 of record VSWD01000012.1, on the reverse strand, counting down.
CAACTTGAACTATAAAATATAATTATTCTTTTGAATTTATTTGTGTCTTTTTATGCAAGAATAAATTTGAAGTATTAAACTGTTACTCAATTCAATTGCAATAAAATTATTCCGCTCCGTAAAGTTGTCATGGCGTGAAATGATATTAGACGAACTGAATTTACATGACTTCTAAAGAACAAGCACAAAGCGCTTTCATGATAATTCGCGGAAAAATATTGCAACGTCATAATACAGTATGACGTCAAATAAACTCCCGTTGATGACGTAAACTATGTGCCAAGGGTAAAACGATGTCGTGATAGAAGCGTATTTTAGGTGTAATCGATGATATATATTGCTCGTCATTCGAAATGCATTGCTCTTTAATCTAGAGGTATATTCAACCATTAGTTCAATAAGTTTTCAGACTTTGTTTTCTTTACGACATCGATACGGTTTACGTTTGATTTGTTCACGCTCATACCCTCTTAAGTACATGTAGTATACAAATTAATATAAAATATTATATATGTAAGTGGAATTTTTCATGGGACTATAATTACATGTATGATACTTTGAATTGTTTTCAGTACTGATTTTCTTTCCTACAAAATGTTTCATAATAACTCTCTCTTATTCTTATCATACCTGTCAACTGACCCGATTTCGGCGGGTCAGTCCCGCTTTTTAGCTCACCTGAGCGAAGCTCAAGTGAGCTATTGTCATAGCGCGCCGTCCGTCGTCCGTCCGTCCGTCCGTCGGCGTCGGCGTCGTCGTCGTCGTCCGTCTGGCGTAAACTTTTAACATTTTCGACATCTCCTCTGCAACCGCTGCACAGAATTTCATGAAACTTTACAGGAAGGAAGTACTCAAGGTCCTCTACCAAGTTTGTGTTTTTTGTGCTGATTGGTCAACAAATATGGCCGTCGAGGGCTCTGATTGGCTGACACAATTTCGACAACTCCTCTGCAACCGCTGCACAGAATTTCATGAAACTTTACAGGAAGGAAGTACTCAAGGTCCTCTACCAAGTTTGTGTTTTTTGTGCCGATCGGTCAACAAATATGGCCGCCGAGGGCTCTGATTGGCTGACACATTTTCGACATCTCCTCTGCAACCACTGCACAGAATTTCATGAAATTTTACAGGAAGGAAGTACTCAAGATCCTCTACCAAGTTTGTGTTTTTTGTGCCCTTCAGTCAACAAATATGGCCGCCGAGGGCTCTGATTGGCTGACACATTTTCGACATCTCCTCTGCAACCGCTGCACAGAATTTCATGATACTTTACAGGAAAGAAGTACTCAAGGTCCTGTACCAAGTTTGTGTTTTTCGTGCCGATCTGTCAACAAATATGGCCGCCGAGGGCTCTGATTGGCTGAAACATTTTCGACATCTCCTCTGCAACCGCTGCACAGAATTTCATGAAACTTTACACGAAGGAAGTACTCAAGGTCCTCTACCAAGTTTGTGTTTTTCGTGCAGATTATTCAACAAATATGGCCGCCGAGGGCTCTGATTGGCTAACACATTTTCAACATCTCCTCTGCAACCACTGCACAGAATTTCATGAAACTTTGCAGGAAGGAAGTGCTCAAGGTCCTGTATTAAGTTTGTGTTTTTCGTGCTGATTGTTCAACAAATATGGCTGCCAAGGGCTCTTATTGGCTGACACATTTTCGACATCTCCTCTTCAACCGCTGCACAGAATTTCATGAAACTTTACAGGAAGGAAGTATTCAAGGTCCTCCAACAAGTTTTTGTTTTTCGTGCCGATCGGTCAACAAATATGGCCGCCGAGGGCTCTGATTGGCTAACACATTTTCAACATCTTCTCTGCAAAAAAACCACTGCACAGAATTTCATGATACTTTACAGGAAGAAAGTACTCAAGGTTCTCTACCAAGATTGTGTATTTTGTGCTGATCGGTCAACAGATATGGCCGCCGAGGACTCTGATTGGCTGACACATTTTCGAAATCTCCTCTGCAACCATTGCACAGAATTTCACGAAACCTTGTAGCAAGCAAGTACTCAAGGTCCTCTGCCAAGTTTGTAGTTTTCTTGTCAATAGGTAAACAAATATGGCTGTCAAGGGTTTCGATCTGTAGAAGTATTTTTGTGACTTTTAACCCTTTGTCTGCAACTCAGGTGAGCGATGTGGCCCCCTTGGGCCTCTTGTTTACCCTTTGACCCTATTATTTTTCATCACCCGCGTGGGTCATGCCTTTCACCCGATTTTTCGTGCTGACCCGGGAATCGCCCGATTCCGATTTGGTTCCGACTATTACTTGGGACTTTAAATTTCCAGCTGTGACTTTTTCATTAAAACACCTGCAGTTACAGGTAAATTGGGTTGTTTGTTTAGTGATATGGGAAGTAATTAGCCACTTTCATGTTGTTTAAACAATCTGGGCTTGGATTATTATGGAAATGTCAATGGGAAGACGATCGTAAACACGGAGATTTATGCAGACGAAAAGGAACGAATGTTTTTATAGTGTTTAAAACAATTGAAGCAGAGAAATGTAGAGTTCATTTCACAAAGAGTCTTCATCATGGTAAAGCAATAACTAAATAAAAATATGTTATCTAGCCTAACAAATTCAACTTTGAACCTTCAGGCCTTGATTAATGAAGTCCTAAAATTTTACACATGTACTACAATATCATGATTATGCAATATTACAATTTTAATAAATATATATATGCTTTACATGTCTTACAGTAAAATGAACTTTATTGACCTGACATGTATTTTTTTGGGGGGGGGGATAAATTTTATTCATAATGACACAAGCAAAAGGTCGCGATTTTGGTTCGCGCGCTATGACCCTCTTTTTCATTTCCCAAAGAGGGTCATTGACCCTCTTTTGTCTGAAAAAAATTGACAGGTATGATTCTTATGTGCACTTTATCTTTATAACACATGTGTAAAATTACATACATGTATAATGTTGAAAAAAATAATTATGATATACATACTAATATTTAGGTAGGGCCAGCTGATAGTGAACAGAACAGTGAGGAAGCAGATGTATCGTCGTTACACATGATAATGGCCACACAAGCTACACAGGTACAGACACGGTCCACTGACTCGGTACTGGAGTGGGTAGATTTACGTCACACATCACCGACTGTGGCCTTAGTGGGATTTGTTCACAGGGTGATCAAAGGAAACAACACTGACTCTGCACAAAGGTAAATATCTTATATCTTTACATAGTCGCTAGCAGACATTGGCTTAATCCTATTTACATATTCCTGATTCAAAATCTTGCATACAAACAAACACCTGTACATTTTGACGTTTCATTGACATGTAATGCATGTTATTATTGATAAATCAATTATTTGAATGACATAATTTTTCTTGATATGACATTTTTGGAATTCACACACATACATCATAGATATTAATTAGGGCTGCAGCAATACACTATGCTCATGATACGATATGTATCACAATATTTGCTTTTTGTAAGATTTGTATGACAATTCTTTGATTTTTCAGCTGAAAGATGAAATCAGAATTAAGATGGGGTTTTGCACACTCTTGAATAGTATTTTCTATTTGTATAATAGAGGAATCCCAACCAATAAGAGAGCAATACTATTAAGTGTCAATCATATTGAGATATCTTTAATGACTTTATATAAAGATCAAATGAATCGAAAAAGCTCGATACAGGCACAGTGCTATATGGTGAATTGAACCATCAACATGAGCTGCTTAACCGAAAACAGTGGAGATTTGTTGAAGCCCTAAAAGACATGTATTTAAAGAGTGACATTTTATAGATATTAGATACATGTATGTCATTTTGCTGTCGTTTCCATCCTTCTGTCCGTCCGCCTGAGCTCATATCTCCCAAACCCTAACTTAGAATTTGATCATATTTCATACAAATGCAAATGTTCATTTTGATAGGTCCTTTCTGACAAAGGTCTATTAAGGTCAATCATTAAAGGTCAAGGTCATTTCCAGGCAGAAAAAACAGCATCTTGTGCAATTGAAAATAATAAAAATTCACAAAAAATAAGTGTTTTGTCAAATGATTTGAAATTTTGATGATAGATGGTGGGGTTGGGGATGGGCGGGGGGAGTTGTTACACATAACTTCAGGTTTATAGATACATGTATATACAATGTATAGGTTGGTTATGAGACTGTCATCATACATGTATATCCCACATTAGTTTATTGATAGAGCCCCTTCAGGACAAAGGTCATTTGTTAAGGTCAAAGTCATTTTCATTCCTGTATAGAAATTTAAGAAATTCATTGAAAATCTATTTCAATTTAAAATAGTCTGAATTTTTGTGTATTAAAGGAAAGATGCATTTTCTTTTATATGTATATTTTTTTTTACATTTTTAAGAAATTATATATTAAAAAAGGGAGGGGGTGCATTACACATAACTTCTGGGGGATATTTTTTTTTCAAATATCATAAACTGTTTCTTTCAGACAAAGGTCTTCAAGGTCATATTAGGGTTAAAGGTCAAGGTCATGAATATTTCTAATATTTCCGAAAGGTAAGAATTATTGTGTTTAGGGAGCATCCACGACCATAAGTTTTACTGATTTTGTCTTTATATATTTATGACATTTTCAGCTATTCCTTGTTGCTCCAAGACAGTCACAATACCGTGTGTTTGATCCATTGTCAGTACAGTAAAGAAGAGTGTAGACAGTTAATACAGCAGGAAGGAAAATACTATGAATTCTCAGGACTTGATATACAAGATAGAACAAACAGAGATAGGTATGTGCTTGATATACAAAGTAAAATATTCAGGGGTAGGAAGATGTATTTTAGAGAAAGTTAAGTATTATGGCTGTTTTGATTAAACTAGTATGATTTCATGTGTCAAGTTTATCTCCGAGCTTCAGATACAGATTTCTGGACTTAAATAATTTATTTCACTGATTTACACTTAAGTCTGTATCTGAATCAGTAAAGATTAATTCAGTGTATTTGCTATCACAGCCAATTGTGCCTCATATGAAATTCATGTGAAATTTACATGAAAGTTCACATGAAATTTATGTGGAATGAGCACAAACATGAAATTTACATGAAATTTTTCACATGAAATTCATGTGAAGATTTTTACATGGATGTCATGTGAATTCAGTTTCCTGTGACGGTCACTTAGAAAAATTAATGTGAAATTCATGCGAAGGAAATTTATGTGAAATTCATGTGAAATAATTTTCACGTTAATCTTATGTTAAATTTATATGAATTTTACATGAAATTTCATGTGAAATTTACATAATGCTCATTTCATATGAATTTCGTGTGAGGCACAATTGTCTGTATATGATACCAATATTTGTTTGCTCGTAATATCAAAGTACATGTAACTGTCACATCACAATTCATACAAGTAGTTTTTTCTCACCCCTACGTATTGTTACTCAGAGACCCCGCCTTGTTTTCTGTGATAGACAGAGTTTGGATGTCAGAGGGACAGATCCATGGCTCGTCTACGTCATACAATCAGGAGAGTGAGGACATAATGGCATCAGTACGTATTGTCACATATACACTCATATACATGTATTCTGGTGCATTAAGGACTTTTTTCTTTATTGCAGATCTCTTGGATCCATTTGATTTGAATTATCAAAAATACAAATTCTGACTAAAGGATGTGACTGATCGTTAGAATTACAATCCTTCTGAAAACCACCAGTATTTTATTGTAAAATCTGTATAAATTTAAATTTGTTTTTATGTTTCATTTGTAATGATTTGGATTAATTTTCTTTTGACTTGACCTTGACATTTAATCAATGACATGACCTTGACATTTGATCCAAATTTGGAAGTTCTGATATAACATCCATTAGATTAAACTGTTTATTGAACGTAACTTACTTTTCTCAGCTTGCCAGTATGAACCCCCCAGGATTTTGCTACGTCTTAAAAGAAAACCCAGAATTAGGATTCAGTTGTAAAGAGAGGAAAACGGCCGACCTGAAACCCCCTGATGATGATATATCAGACCTGTCTTCACTACATGGGGTATTTAAACTACAAAGTACTATGACATTTTAAATGTAAAACATTTAATATTGACAGCAACTTAGACCTGATCAGGAAGAAATTCAAACTCAATAAAAAACCATAGTATGACAGATGTGCTGTGATTGTAATTACATGAAATTATGAACATGACTTATTTGAATTTTAAGTTTACATATAACATGTTTCTTTAGAATGTATCAGGAATCAAGAGGATTTCAATGGCTGTCAGGGTGATGTATATTCTTAACATGGTAAGTGGATGCTTCCTTTTACCTAGCTCTTTTTGCAACAAACATTCTTTGTTGAGCAATAAAAAACTGCAAGAGTTTTAGAGAAATGAGTTTTCATTGACATTTTGACTAGACACCATACTGTCCCATAGCCACGCTGTTCAAAGAAGATATTTTGTAGCTTATTACTGATTACTGCATTAGAAAAGGATAACCGAGCTGATATTTATCAAAAACTGACAGCATATCGGTCATTCCTCTGTCACGTAACTAATGTCATGCAGTAAAACTCAGTATCTTACTAAAGAATGGTCAATATTTGTATCTGACTTGAAATGGGCTGATACAGTATCAGATTTGTAAAATATATTTACTCTTGGTAACCTCTTACTTCGTACATCAGCTTTCGATTAAAGTATTTATTGTAGCATTTACAGAGGTAAGTTGATATTCAAAGTTTAGACCTTGACCTTGCTTTGACTTGACCTACTCACAACAGCTGCCAATAGGGACGTCATGTTTCACAAAAATATTCTTTGGTGTTTATCTGAATATTATGATACATGCACTCTGTGTTGTTACATGTACATGCTTTATGTTAATGAATAATTTGACTGCTACTTTATGTAACAGAAAGACAAACAGGACACTGAGGTTCAGGAGGAAGAAGTAGATGACTCGGTACCTACAGAGCATACCCTCTATGTTACTGATAACAGCATGCTGAAAGACATACAACAGTACACTGCTATCAAGGTCACAAACAACAGCAATGTTATAAACAGTGTTAATATGGGAGATACTGTTGTACTGAGAGATGTCATGATAGACAGAGGTAAATTATGAAATTCTTGTGGTCTTTTTAACACGTATTTGTGTCAAATTGTAAAGAAAAAAAATAAAATTGAACTTAAAACTCTCAAAGTTTATCATTTTACGGATCCGTATCTCTCTTTATCAAAAGGTGTCGTTATAAGATTAGGCACGGTAATTAAGGGGAAAACGGTCAAATACCAGGAATCTTGATGTGAAGCATATCCTATTGTTTTACAGCCACTTTGTACTAAGAACCAAACCAAAGTCCCCATATTGTAGTATGGCATCCCACAGAGTGGTATATTGTTTCAAACTTAAATATTTTATTGGTCACATATTGAGGAAATTCATGTTCTTCTCAAAAGGTCATTCACGTGTGTGATGGGGCAGTAGGCCAAAATCTTATTTTTATTACTAATCATCAATTTCTACATTCAAAGACCACAAAAGATACATACAGTAGATTCAAATCTGCCCAACTAATTAAGTCTTCTTTTATGATTTCCATCAATTAACTTTAAATGTATGTATTACATGACTGTATAGTCTTTATTATTCTGTATTCTACAGACGCCTTTTACTGTGACATATATAGCCGTGTTTTTCCGTCGTCAGTTGCGGTATCTGTGGAGAGACTGATTCTACCGTACCTATCTACAGATTTACCTTATCTAGCTCTGTGTAAAGTGGAAGGTATGAAATTACATGTATATTTTATCGATGTAGAAAAGTAATTGGCATAAAAATTACAGTTTAATCAGACTTCTTTAAAAATATCCCCCATATAACTTTGCATCTTAACATTGGTAGTGTAAGCTGTTCAGACAGTGAGGGAATTATCATAAGGCATGATCATATACATGTGCATTTCTCGACCAAAAGGTTGACAGACATATTCGTTTCTTATGAGTTGTAACATCTCCATCGTCCATTTCAGGTGTGATATCGGAGGTAGACGAGAGCTCAGCTTATTCCTGGGACGTCTGTGATAATTGTTACAGTGAAAACCTGGCATACAAATCTGGCACAAGGTAAACTCATTCAAAGATTTAAAGGTCATTACTTAAATATGCATACAGATTATTCTGGACATACTTCAGTGAGCCATACCAAATGTCTGAGGAGCTAATGTCATGGCCCTTTCTTTATCAGCACCATTGGAGTGGTTGTGTCTATGAAACATTTTGAAACTTCTCTATATCTCATGAGCTATAAGGGATAGAGCTTGTATATTTCACATGTGGATACCTCATGACCAAACCTTTCATTTGGGGCCTTGACATTTGATCTGGTGACTTTGACCTTGAAATTTGACCTACTTTTCACAAACTTTAACCTGGCCCAAAATATTTTAACAATAATGAATAGAGCATAGATATTTTGAATGTGGATACCCAATGACCTGACCTTTCAATTGGGACCTTGACCTACTTTTCAAAAATTTAAACCTTGACCGTATCTTTGTAACTGAGAGATATAGCGTGTGTATTTCATATATTTGTAGATACCTAATGACAAGAATTTTCATTTCTGACATTATCTTTTGACTTGCAGACCTTGACCTACTTTTCAAAAACTTTTAACTTTGGTCAAACCTTACCCAGGCTTTCTACTGTTCCTACTTTTTCCTACTATTTCCTACTTTTCCTACTTTTTTATTTTGATCCTATTTTTTCCTACTTTTTCTTCAAAACCTCCTACTATTCCTACTTTTTCATTTAAAAAGTAAAAAATGACTTGCTTCACTTGTCATCGACATCTGATTCAAAGTTTTTTTAAAAATTCGGGCTCGCTTCGCTCGCCCATTCTGTATATTTTACATGAAAAATCAATCTGCCAATATTTCTCTCCGTGATTTCCTCAAAGATGAATATTACCAGTCTACAATCATTGCTTACTGTGATTTGTGTGTCATACTTACTGAAAATTGTCGCTAAAAGTGATGGAAAATTTCCTACTTTTCCCCTATTAATTCCTACTTTTTCCTATTTTTCTCCTACTTTTTTTTATTGACTACTCCTACTTTTTTCCTACTTTTTCATCAAGGTAGAGTAGAAAGCCTGCTTACCATTAGCTCGCCTGAGTGAAGCTCAAATGAGCTATAGTGATAACGTACCGTCCCACATAAACTGTTAACATTTTCGACATCTCCTCTGCAACCACTGCACACAATTTCATGAAACCTTACAGGAAGCAAAAACAAGGTCCTCTAATAAGTTTGTGTTTTTCGTGCCGATTGGTCAACAAATATGGCCACTAAGGACTCTGATTGGCTTACGCATTTTTAACTTTTCCTCTTCAGTCACTAGGGCTCTGATTGGCTGATTGATTTTCAACTTCTGCTCTGCAACCGCTGCACAGAATTTAAGGAAACCTTACAGGAAACAAGTACTCAAGGTCCTCAACCAAGTTTGTGTTTTTCGTGCTGATTGGTCAACAAATATGGCCACCAAGGGCTCTGATTGGCTTACGCATTTTTAACCTTTCCTCTTCAATCACTGCACAGAATTTCATGAAACCTTTCAGGAAGCAAGTACTCAAGGTCCTCCACCAAGTTTGTGTTTTCATGCCGATCGGTCAACAAATATGGCCATCTAGGGCTCTGATTGGCTGACGCATCGACTTCTCTTCAACTGCTGCACAGAATTTCAGGAAACCTTATAGGAAGCAGAACTCAATGACCTCTACCAAATTGTCCACTATCATTCTTTTGTCTGCAAGTCAAGTGAGGTTAGTGGCCCCCTCTTGTTTAAAATTGCCATTCTATTATCAAAATCCAACACCTTGAGCTATGTTGATGATTAGAAAAATATTCTACAAAAGTATAACAAAGGACTTTATTTTCTTGTACTGCTATTACTTGGTTGTTATTTCATGTGCTTTGTGTTATTCACCATTATAGAGAGTTGGTATGCTTGAAGTGCAAACAGGACATTTCTTCACCTCTTACCAAAATGAAACTTAAAGTTGGAATTCAGAGCACGAGCCTCGACTCTCACCACCATCTCACTGTAGAGGTAAAAATAGTTACCATAATGCTTTCCAGCTTTGTGATTGTATAAATTATAATGGAGAAGAACTATTTGTTTTTAAAGTAAGATATCATCTTTTCAAGCCCTTTGATATTATTATCATGTTTTCTGCTGTATAATAAATCAAGCTTCAACATTGAGAAATTAGATTTAGAAAGATATTTTGTTCCAAGTAAATGATGAAATAAAATGAAATGAATTTGTTTGTATCTTTCAGCTACAACAATCTACTATAGAGGAACTATTACCAGAGGAAGCCGATGAGGAGGTATGGAATACACTATTTTCATTTCACGTTATTTGAAGGTCAGATACCTGACATTAGACCTTATCCCACCTCTGGCAAATTTCTTGCAATCTGATTGGTCGAGAAGAACCGAATATTATGTTGTATTATTCTACTGACATGATATTATTTTAATATCCTGCTTCCACTAAGACGCTTTACGATATTGACGTCACCGAAATGCTTTGAAATATGTTGACGTTACATACACAAGCAAAAAGCCATCGATGGGATAAATTCGTTATACAGTGTTTTACAGGGGGGATACAAAAATATATTGGGTCGATGAAAACAGTTGTATTGGGCTCGGCTTGGCCTCGCCCAATACAACTTTTTTCATCGACCCAATATACACATGTATTTCTGTATCCCCCCCCCCTGTAAAACACTATATAACTAATATTATCCATCCTCTGGCAAATTTCTTGCAATCTGATTGGCCGAGAAGAACCGGATGTTATATTGTATTATGCTACTGATGGGATATTACTTAAATATCCCGCTTCCACTAAGATGCTTTGCGCTGTTGATGTCACCGAGATGCTTTAAATAAAATATGTTGACATAAACATACACAAACCAAAATCCATTGGCTTGAAAAATTCGTTATACAGTGTTTTACAGGGGGGATACAAAAATATATTGGGTCGATGAAAAAAGTTATATTGGGCTCGGCTTGGCCTCGCCCAATACAACTTTTTTCATTAACCCAATATATTTCTGTATCCCCTCCTGTAAAACACTGTATAACTAATAGTATAACAGCATTTTACAGCTTGAAATCATTCATCTTGTCATTGTTATTACTCAATATCTTGATATACTCAAAACTTCAGTGAGTCTTCGTAGATAAAATATTAGTACTCTTTGAGAAATATGAAATTCGTCTTTTAGAATAAGTATCTTATGAATGCTTTTCTTTCATAACTGGCCATAATGAGATAAACACTTGTTGCTAGGTGTGTGTTTCACAAACATTCTATATAGTTTATTGTACGTTTGTATATCAAAGTATATTAAACAAATGTTCTTCTTCCGTTTTCAGGGTTATGATGTTGGTAGTGTGATGGATAGAAGTGTAGGACCGTTAACATGTATATGTGCAAAAAGTCACCGACGACCAAAAAGTAAAGTTAGAGAAATCCATCTACTGGAGATCAATCTACCATCAGTATTAAAACAATAACTGAAGATCAATCTACCATCAGTATTAAAACAATAACTGAAGATCAACCTACCGTTAGTATTAAGACAATGACGTGGGTAGTGTGATGGATAGAAGTGTAGGACCGTTAACATGTATATGTACAAAAAATCACAGACGACCAAAAAGTAAAGTTAGAGAAATCCATCTACTGGAGATCAATCTACCATCAGTATGAAGTCAATAACTGGAGAAAAATGACAGATAAAACTTCGCAAAGACTCAATACCTCTTGGTATATAGAATGACATCAGCTCTTATCATTTTACTTTACATTTCATACCTTAATTTAGATATATATATACATGTAAATGTATTGATAATGCAGGTTTAATGTTATATGCAATTGAATTCAGTCAATTTTCTGCATATTTAAATATAAAAAATTATGATTTGTATAAATCCCCACACTGTTACCTTTGGTTGTCTTTATTGTACATGTATATGTATAATGACCTAGGATATTAAAGTACATTTATTGAAGAAAAATTGAAGAAAAAACAACAAAAACTGTAGGACTAACCGGATTGAACTGTATGTCCACTGAATAATAGTTAAGTCTACTTTGTTTTAGATTGCCTGTCTGTAAGAATATACCTGCAAATTTTAAATTAATAAATGAAATTAATGACAAACTAAAATTAGAATAAATAATTAAACTGACTTACAATTTTTGTAATGGGACTTTCAAGGGCATGGAGTATTCTACTGAGTCTAACACAAGTGTTTTCTTTTGAAATAAAAGTTTGGACCTTGTTCTGTTACAAAAGCATTTGTAGAATGATTCAGATCTGTTTTTGTTCATTGACTGTGATTGTGTGATTATGATGCATGCATGATACATGTACTCTTGTATGTACATGTAGATGTTAGATAATCATGATACCAATTGAGTTTATGTGTGAAAAGTACATATCTTCATTGAAAAAATCTCAATTTCTTTTAGTACAATGTATATCATTTTTGAGTAAAAGAGAATGTTGGTACAGACTTAACTTAGAAAATCAATATAATTCTTAATCTCTAGCCCATTTGAGATACATTTATTAGATTCCATCACCATGGTAGTCATGATTTAATATTTCAAACCAAGTTTATAAAACTGAGCTCTATTCATAGATGTTCTATATTAAGTGACATTTATTGTGGTTTTTATATTAAACTGCATTCAGATTTACCATACTTTGTGTTATAATTTATGCCATTTAACATTTTTCTGGAACTTAAGAAGGGGTGTTGCCAAGAACTGAAGTTGTCAAACTGTTGTGATCACAGTGATTTGATTGGAAAGTCTTTCCCAGATCATAATTAAACATCATGTACAGGATCCATTGGTGTGTCAAACCTTGAAGCAAGGTCAAATCTACAAGGTCACAATGCAAAGGAATGGTTAATACTTGTGCATGTCAAAAGTTTACGCCATTTCTAAGAATCAAAGAAATGTGAAGATTTATCTTCATTTTAAAGCATGCCATGATGTTGAATCAAAGTGATATAAAGTTTGTGAATCCTTGACAGGGTCAAGGCCACTGCGTGTAGGGATGGTGAAATCACGTCTGGAACCATAATCAATAGACCTTCTTCATATTACCGTTAGACTTGCATTTTAGACGCTCCAGAGGTATCAGTGTAATCTTAAAAAATTATTGATGTTCAGCTTGCAAGTACAGTGTAATACAATTAAGGAATTTTGTACTCTATATAATTTCAAGTGATAAAACTAGTATATGTTGATGTTGCTCTAATCAACTGTACGGATGGCATACTGATGGCTAACATACATGTCAAGTGGGAAAAGTTCAAAAGAGATTTCCCTCCTTGCATCAAATTGTCAAAGGAGGAGATTTTATGCAAAATAATTTTGTTACATTTCTTTCATCTATTATATCATTCAAATTCTGACTGAAATTTTTCAACATGGTGAAATCTACCTCCGGCCTATTTATGGCTTATAGCATAATGTATACACATTTTACCAATTTGTACCCGGTGGACACTTTGCTGACAGCAATACATTTTTGTTATAAAATTTAATACAGTCTACCCTTCTTCATTGGAAAAATGATAAGTAGGAGATGCAGCCCAAAAGACGGAGGTTGTACTTTTGAGGAAATGAGATACAAAATAGGGAATTTCCCTCCTAAATACATGTACAGACTTTACATGTATGCATGACTTTCTACTACAATATCTCCACCCCCCCCCCTGTTCCATTATGAAAAGCATCATTTTAATTCTATCCTTGTTATGCCTCTAGGATTAAGATTTTGGGGTGGGGTGTCCAGCCTAGTTTCATTTGAATTCTTCGATATAATTTGCAAAGGGTGCAAAAGAAGGAGGGGACCTCTAATAACACTCGATAATGCAGCACCCACAACAAAACCACAAAACACCCACTGAGCAAACTCATTAATTAATTAATTAGCCTATTAATTAATAATGTGTGCTAAAATGAAAACTTTAAGAAAATTAAATTAGCCTATTAATTCAAAATTAATTAATTAGCCTAGTAATTAAAAATTAATTAGCCTATTTATTAATAATGTGATAGGCTAATTTTAAATGAATGAGTTTGCACCATTTGCGTGCATTTGGATTTTCTATTGCTTGGTATGGATAAGATATGTTTGGTTAGGATGAGCTATATAATACTAATAGTAATGGTGTAAAGATCACCAATATATCAGACATCGCACCTGCTGGTGGACTTTAACGTAATGACGTCATAGCGGCTCCTGTCCGTCGAGTAATTATGACGTCATACTGTACTAGTAGTATAGTGTGAGTCCAGCAACAGGTGCGCGATGTTGGACATATCTCTGAGTCTCAGATGGGACTGGGATGCCACGGATATCTAGAGAAAAGACCAGTATATATAATGTCCTCCGAAAAAAAAATACATATACGACTTTATGTATATAAGTAGAGGATGGGGATGGAATCGCCCCTTCGACAATTTCAATCACGGAGAAAAAGATTGAACACGACACAAATCTTATAAATAAATCGACATAGATGTAAAAAATTTAGGGGGAAAAGGAAAAATCGGGATCATCATGATTATTTTCTGTCAAAGGGGGAAACCGGAGAAGAAAGCCGCACGTGTATCCAGATGGCCGATTCAGAGAAATTAAGCAAAAAGTGAGAAAATGTTAGCTTTGAAAATAAAGTTTACTTGAAATTAGATAGAGGTTCATGATGTTGTCAGTTTAACTATCAAATTATTCTCCCGAATTTCCTTCAGACTGCCACACAACATTGATTCACTGACACTTTTTATGAGTGATTCACAGAACTCGATACAGTACCGATCATATTTGATTGCAATTTCAATGTTTCAAAGTATTTACACTACATTTCATCACACACACTCAGTGATAAAAATGAGTATGCACACTCACTGACTCGGTACTTGGCAGAGGTATTTAGATATTGTGTCGGTATTGCATCATACTTTCTGTAAAACATAAAAGCCCTCACATTCAAGAATTGAAAACAATTTTGTGTTGTTCTATTACAACTTCAACTTACCTACTTTAATTTGGAGGGATTATTTTATCGTTTTAAAGGAAATAAATTTGATAGAACCACTATACAAGTGCAGATGGCTGATGATACGGAAAACATAAGTAAAAAGTAAAACTAAGAGTAATGTTATCATGGTTATCAGTGTTATAAAATCAGACATTTTTTTTAGGGTGGGGGTTGTTATATTATTGAATCTTTTGCGCTTTAACCTACATGTAAATTTTTGCCAAGTATGGGTTTACCGGGTATTTTACTCTGATATTCTAATGAAATCCAAAGACACTAGGGACTTGGGAGTATCAGTTTCAATATAGTTAAGTGATATTGATCTGTTGATGGTCAAACTGACTGCATGTTATGTCATTTATTGCTCTGTCAACTATCGTACCGCTTAATCCACTATACCATATTTACTCTGCGTAAGGCATTTTTAATTATTATGTTTTTAAAGGGATAAACTTGTAAGGATGGAGATGTAAGAATAAGGTCTATCAGAAAAAGGGAATGCCTCATGCTTTTTGGATTCATTTCAGAGATGTATCTTTTTTGCGTTAATCATGTAAATAATTCTCTCTAAGTAAGTTTCATCAGCTGTCAGATTAGTAGGTGGAATAATTAGCTCACCTCACTAAGTGAAGGGTCATACCGCGCAAACCAAAATCACGACCTTTTGCTTGTGTCATTATGAATAAAATTTACACCCCCCCCAAAAAAAATACATGTCAGGTCAATAAAGTTCATTTTACTGAAAGACATGTAAAGCATTTATTTAAAGTAATACTGCATAATCATGATACATGTGTAAAATTTTAGGACTTCATTATAATTAATCAAGGCCTGAAGGTTCATAGTTGAATTTGTTTGGCTAGATAATATATTTTTATTCAGTTATTGCTATACCATGATGAAGATTTTATGTGAAATGAACTCTACATTTCACTGCTTCAATTGTTTTAAACACTATAAAAACATTCGTTCCTTTTCATCTGCATAAATCTCCGTGTTTACGATCGTCTTCCCATTGACATTTCCATAATAATCCAAGCCCAGATTGTTAAAACAACATGAAAGTGGCTAATTACTTCCCATATCACTAAACAAACAGCCAAATTTACCTGTAACTGCAGGTGTTTTATTGAAAAAGTCACAGCTGGAAATTTAAAGACCCAAGTAATAGACGGAACCAAATCGGAATCGGGTGATTCCCGGGTCAGCAACAAAAATCGGGTGAAAGGCATGACCCGCGCGGGTGATAAAAAATAATCGGGTCAAAGGGTAAAAAAGCGGGACTGACCCGCCGAAATCGGGTCAGTTGACAGGTATGGCTAGGAAAGCCAAACATTCACATATGATGCATGGCTTTATCATGAGTAGATCTCATATCTACGTTCAAATGTAGGTCATGACCTATATTTTCCACATCAGTGCACACTTTAGAAAGATTTGGGTATCAATATTAAAAAGATTG
The DNA here is from genome assembly GCA_033119305.1 of Pinctada imbricata. NCBI lineage: Eukaryota > Metazoa > Mollusca > Bivalvia > Pterioida > Pteriidae > Pinctada > Pinctada imbricata. The sequence goes on along the minus strand of VSWD01000012.1, from coordinate 272,071 downwards.
TTTCTTTGTTATAAGTGCTAGGAAGACCACACTTGCACAGATGATGCGCCTTTATGAGTAAATCACAAATCTACGTTCAAATGTAGGTAATGACCCATACCCGTACATGTACATGTATTTTCCGCTAGAGTACACATGCCAGGAAGATTTGGGTATCAATATTCAGGGTTTTTTTTTCCTTGTTTTGGGGCCGAATTTCGGCCCCTTCCCAATGCCAAATTTCCTCTATTTTTCCCAAAAAATCACCCTGAAATTCCCAAAGAGGAATTATGAAAAATCACCTAAGAAAATTAGACCCAAAACCTGGAAGTCAGCACAAAATGTCCTATTTTAAGTGCATTTTTTAAAGTATTTTATTCATCCCATGTTCAGGTCAAGCAAATCAATGGATTATCAGTATAAATAAATGATACTTTAAGGTTATACTTCGGTGAGAATTTGTACAAAAATTTTCCCAATTTCAGCAAAATGTCGCAAATTTTCCCAAATGGGACAGGCACAGGCACCTTCCCCAAAATAAAAAAAAAAACCCTGATATTAAGGAATGCCTGTTTTGTTTAGTTGTTAGCATTTTCATTGGTCCTCAATAGGACAAAACTGTGTAATCTTTGACTACTCCCTGTTTGCTTCCATGACAAAATGCTGCCATGACTGGCATGAGGTGACAGTGATTTTTTTCAGTAATTTCGGAATGGGGTCGGGGCCCCTTCTATTGGGAAAACTATCGACGTTTGGGAATATTTTGTGAAGTACTAATATAAAAGTAAAATGACAGTTTATGCAATCAAAAGTTCAGAATTGAATGTTTAATCAAATAATTTTCTTTTAAATATGATTTAATTTCTTATGCTTAAAACACTAAAGCAAATTAACAGTAAAGCTACTTTTGAACCAGTAAATTTCACTGATTTCAGTGATAATTCCATCTTTATGTGATTGGGAAATTTTAGAGCCACAATTTGGAAAAAAGGATACTATTTTACATTGGGAATGGGGCCGAATAACGGCCCAAAAAGGGGCAAAAAAAATCCCTGGGTGAGCTTTGTTATCTTTGATTATACTGTGTTTTTGACATGTACATTTTACTAAGAATAAGTTTGACAAGCTAATTCTGTATTTTACTAGGTGAAGAAAGTTTGAATGTGCGTGCATTATGAAGTCAGCTAAGTCAAAATGAAATCTCTTATCCATTGCTGTCAGCGACTCGTCTTGGCCCAGTCAAAAATTAACGGTTCAAGATGGTTAATGGGCAGCTTAGCCGGGAAGAAAACCCTGGAAAGATTGAATATACATACATCTAGTTTTCTACTTTGGGGGAAAAGGTAATTTATTATTGGTGTGACGTTGTTAGTGACTACATAATGCATAATCATTCACAAAATTTCGAGGCCTCGTGTACATGTCTTGTGCAATCCTTAACCAATGTTAAAGTTAAAGTATAATGTGTAACATGAATTACATAAATAAATAAAAAAAAAGGTTGATTGACATGGAGAGATATAACAAAAGAGGGATGCAGCGAGTCTTGACAGTTTTACCTTTATTTTCAGTGAGCTAAAAAGGAGGGCCAAAGCTGCAAAAAAGGAAGCAGAAAAGGCTGAAAAAGGAGCCAAAACTGCCGAACAGTCCCAGCAATCGGCCAAACCAAAAGACACTACTAAACTTGTAAAGGAGGAGGATGTAATCGACCCCAATGTAAGTCACTGTGCCGGGTAGAGAGTTACTGTGCTGGGTAGCGAGTCACTGTACCGGGTAGCGATTACTTTTAATCTTGGACATTTTGTCTCATCTCACTTTCTACTGAATCATTCTTACTTGCAGCATCTTTACAAGTGATGTACATCACTACATGATAGGCAAAACTGAATGACATTTTTAAGGCGATTGGGCGAGTGTTATTTCAATGTACATTATCTTCTGTCTTAAGTAACAGGTATTAAAGAAGTTCTCTAGTCGTGGAGATTTTCATGTATATATCAGTTCATATCAAACTAAATTCCAACAAGAAATTTCCCCATTATGTAATCTCTTTCAGAGCTGATAAAGACCAATTTATATTTTACCACCTTTTCCAATTTCTCAAAATAGCTGTACACACCGGAAGTACGTCAGAAGTGTGTAAAAGGGAACCACGTTTCATAGCGCTATATATAGAAATGTACATGCATGTTTTGGATGCAAGTACTAGTACTCTTATAAATGCCAAAATAAAGGACATATCAAATGAGAGTGTATGAGTGATAAATATGATAAAAGGGCATTTAATAATGAAACCTAAATATTTACATTAAAACTATATTGTAAATATTTAGAAGTCCAACTAATGTACATAATTTATCTATATGTGTTGATATATTATAAACGACTTCCAGAATCCTAAAGTTTATCTCAGAAAGGGATTCTAAGACATATATAGATAAAAAAAATCTTAAGGTAATCTATCCTTCCTTTCCCCCAGAAAGAAAATGGGGGTACATGTAGCTATAGGGGGGTATGCCGTCTATTTCGGAAAAAAATCATACTAGTAAAACGAAGATAGAAATCTGCATTTTTGGCCAATCCAAAGGGTCATGACGTCCTAACCGTCTGGATCACGCTTGTAGATGGTTTGGGTGGGTTAGAGGGTAATACTATCCTATTTACAAAATTCTATTTCCCCGGCACTCTGACTCCCTCCCGTTCAGCCTATTAATACCACCCTCCTTCGTTGACATTTGTAACTCCCCACTTCCAGTCGGCACGTACGTACTTCAATATTACATTCCTTGCATTGGAAAAAGCATGTCATGTACATGTTAAAAGAGGGAGAAATTAGGTCTGTGAAATATCGGTGAGAATTAAATGTAAACATATAAAGTCATCGACATGTTCAAAGTACATATTGTACTTAGTTTTGTGAGCGGGAAAAAAAGAAAGAAAGAAGGAAAGATACAAGCTAGATTCTTTTAACATATAAACAGGCCCCAAGTGCCGACAAAAAAGTCAGTATGCAACAGCTGTTAAAGAAAAATGTTAACCCCCCCCCCCCCCCCCCCTGCTGCCCGAACTTTCAGACATAACTCTCGTCTCCAGACCCCCCCCCCCCATAAATAACGATACGATGTTTGATGATTGTTGTTGTGTAAAATAAAATTTTTAAATGAATACAAACAAATAAATGTCCATCAAATGTGTCATCAAACGGATCCTTGTGGAACATCGAAATACGCAAGAACTTCAGTTTTGGAGCGGAGCATTGTTAATAAATTAAGTCGGTCTTGAATTCTTGTAATGTACCCCGGAAATGAACATGTCTCTCTCTCTCTCGTACTGAGATACTCGATCAGTTAATGTTGACGAAGAACGCTCGTTACTTTCTGTTTAATTCTGAGACGATTAGAATTTCACTTTAATCGGTATACATTACATGATCACTTCTCCCGGTGTTGAATTTCAAGAAAGTCAGTTTTTTCCTGAAATCCGCGTTGAGCGGAGCTAGAGGACAACTTTCCAGGCCGTATCAGTTAATTTTTTGTCGACCCATATCATTTATTTTTTTTTTACCTTCATAACTTTATATAACATCAGATTTCATATTATCTGAAACGGCAAAAAATGTGTCGTCAATGACATTAATTTGTGACATTTGTCGTCAATGACATTAATTTTCATTTTTCGCCCTCTTCCTAATACATTTGCGCCCCCCGCCCCCCCCCCCCCACCCCCCCCCACCCCCCCCCCCCCCCAAATTTAATGGCTGATTAGAATGTTAATTTGAGATCCCATCTAGACAGCTAGGAAAGGCTTTACTATGGATTTCATATCCTATAAAGTTTCGATCTCTCATCTTCCCTTCATTATTTTATATTTTCCTTGTTCATGTAAGTCTTACCAGGAATGGGAATACCCCCCCCCCCCCCCTTTCCCTCCACCTGGATGGATCCGCCAATGAATATGTACAGGTAATTTAAAAACACTGATGTCTAATTTACTTTGAAAATGGTTAAACCGAAAAATAATTATAAAATCAATGTACCATATAAACAAAGAGACACATGTACTATATTTTACATTACGTCATCGTGTGAATGTGTAGAGCATACACACATCTGACGTCACGAATTTGTACTTTCAATTTCGGCGGAAGTTGCAGACTAGTTCTGTGTTAAATCGCTAGCTTGTGGATATGGACTAATAAATCGTTGTTTCATGGATATACAAGACAATATATTTTTATGGAACAACCAATACTTTGTAATTTGAGTTTGTCCGAGTAAATGTAAGTGAAAATACCCACGAGTAGAGAACTTCTTTAACGTCTTGAATCAATATATGTATACCCTTTACAATTTTTTTTGTGTTATATCCTTTAATATTTCACAACCAGAACCGTTACCTTTGTAGGAATACTTCAAGCTGAGAAGTAGAACGATAGAGCAGCTAAAAAAAGGGGGAGATAACCCCTATCCTCATAAATTTCACGTTGATATGTCCCTGTCAGAGTTTATAGAGAGATATCAGGGCCTGAGTAATGGAGAAACACTGGATGAAGTCGTTACAGTATCAGGTGAGTTATAACCAGAAATTTACATCTCCTGATTCATGTTATTACATATATATATATATGTACATTATTTAGTATTTTCTTTTGAAGTTTTATTATTTTTAGCTCGCCGGGACGAATGTCCGGAGAGCTATTGTCATACCCCCGGCGTCGGCGTCTGCGTCTGCGTCTGCGTGCGCGTGCACAAAAACTTTAACCTTGCTTATAACTTTTAAACCAATACAGATTGGGCTTTCATATTTCACATGTGCATTCCTTGTGACAAGACCTTTCCATGGATACCAAAATTTTTGACCTTGTGACCTTGACCTTGGAGATTGACCTTCTTTTGAAAAACTTTAACCTTGGCCATATTTTTGGAATGGTAAGTGATAGGGCTTTGATATTTCACATGTGTATTCCTTGTGACAAGACCTTTCCATGGATATCAAAATTTTTGACCTTGTGACCTTGACCTTGGAGATTGACCTACTTTTGAAAAACTTTAACCTTGGCCATATTTTTGGAATGGTAAGTGATAGGGCTTTGATATTTCACATGTGTATTCCTTGTGACAAGACCTTTCCATGGATACCAAAATTTTTGACCTTGTGACCTTGACCTTGGAGATTGACCTACTTTTGAAAAACTTTAACCTTGGCCATATTTTTGGAGTGGTAAGTGATAGGGCTTTGATATTTCACATGTGTATTCCTTGTGACAAGACCTTTCCATGGATACCAAAATTTTTGACCTTGTGACCTCGACCTTGGAGATTGACCTACTTTTGAAAAACTTTAACCTTGGTCATATTTTTGGAATGGTAAGTGATAGGGCTTTGATATTTCACATGTGTATTCCTTGTGACAAGACGTTTCCATGGATACCAAAATTTTTGACCTTGTGACCTTGACCTTGGAGATGATTGACCTACTTTTGAAAAACTTTAACCTTGGCCATATTTTTTGAATGGTAAGTGATAGGGCTTTGATATTTCACATGTGTATTCCTTGTGACAAGACCTTTCCATGGATACCAAAATTTTTGACCTTGTGACCTTGACCTTGGAGATGATGGACCTACTTTTGAAAAACTTTAACCTTGGCCATATTTTTTGAATGGTTAGTGATAGGGCTTTGATATTTCACATGTGCATTCCTTGTGATAAGACCTTTTTTATCGTTGTTGTTGCAATTTACATATGGTTGCCACCGGCGAGCTATGTTGTCATTCTGACAAGTCTGGTTACGAAGCCCTCTTTCCTTGGGCATGAAGTTTTTTTTACCAGTTCTTTACTTGAAGTTTTTTTTACCAATTCTTTACTTTGAGTTTTTTTTTACCAATTATTTATTTTTCAATGATATAAAAATGAAGACTTGAAAATTTTCAGGCCGTATCCATTCTAAAAGGATTTCTGGTGCCAAACTTCTCTTCTACGATTTACGAGCAGAAGATGTGAAATTACAGATCATGGCGAACGCTAAGTATGTTATAACATACATGTATATAAGAAAGCCCAATGTATCAGGGTATTCAATAACAAGCAGCACCCTATAAAATATCACCGTCACAAGTAACAGAAATTGATAGGAAGTATTTACTTAGAAAAAGTAATCTGAAGATCTGCCTCAAATTTCTAAATCACTGCCTCAAAAAATCTAATTGAGAACCCTGATGTATATTTTACTGAAATATTGATACATGTATATCAGATATGGTGTGTTGTTATGTATGTATGTTACACACGATACATCACATTCTGTTGAGTGACATGTACATGTATATGGATTTGAAAGTTGTAAGTTCATTGATAGAGACAATAAACTGATATTTATATTGATCTTTGACTGTTATAAGTAAGTAATCCTAAATACCATAATATAATATAATATATTTATAAAATCTAATTCTGCAGAGTTTATGAAAACTTACATGGAATATCAGACATTTGGCAATTTTGATCGGTCCAAATAATAGCTACAGTGTGAGCTTTTTATCGCACCAAACAAAATTTGTATCAGCATACATGTATCTGATTCTGACCAGTACGTGTTTGCATTTATCAAGGTACGGTATACATTGTACATACATGACGTGTGGTATACATTGTACAGACATGTACATGACGTTTGGTATACATTGTACATACATGACGTGCAATAAAATGACGTGTAATAACATGACGTGTAATGTCATCTTTTTTTTCAGACTATATACATCAGAGGAGGAATTTTCAAATATAAATAATCTGCTAAAACGAGGAGACATCGTAGGTGTGGAGGGCAAGCCAGGTAGGTTCTGTTATTATTGTCTATATGTAAATTCTTAAAAACAAAATGATTCAATATTTACTAGTCCACAGATGAAAGACTTGCACAATATTGGGTTTCATTTGTTAAGTTGCCTGGTCAGTTTTATACATGTATTTACTGTTGGAGAGGGGAAATCTTCCATTCTAGCCAGTAAGAGGGTGGAGGGGGGGGGGGGGGAGGTGTTTCAAAAGTTTTTTATGTGTTCAGACTATTTCCACAATTACTCCATTACTTGGTCTCTCCCACATTCTTAATTTATTTCACTGTTGAAGTTTAACGCCATTGTAGGAAGGACAAAGACAGGAGAGTTGAGTATTATGCCACAGAAACTTGTCTTACTGTCTCCGTGTCTACATCAGATTCCAGATCTATACTACGGTGTCAAAGATAAAGTAAGATCATAAAACTTATACAATACATTAGTAAATAAAAAAATCAAAGTAAGCTACATGTAAGTGTGCCAGGGTTATGAATTACAGAATGTGCAACTGCAGAAAAATGATTAAGAAAAATAGAATATGATTAGAGTATGAAAGTAATACCAAGAAGTTTGATTGATTAGATATTTAGTAAAAGGGAAAATGGCATTTTTCATCCTTTTGAAAAGGAAATTATTTTCATAATTTATACAATGTAGCATGTCTGAATTCCACAAAATGTTAAGCCGCCTAGCCTTTGATGATCATACTATAGCACAAAATGGTTGTTTACATTTATTGTAGGAGACAAGATTCAGACAGCGTTACCTGGATCTGATTATCAACAATGATGTCCGCAAAAAATTTATAACCAGAGCTAAAATTATAAACTATGTCAGGAACTTCTTAGATCAGCTTGGATTTCTAGAGGTTTGTTAAATTGTACATGTACTCTGTATGTGTAATAAAGTTAAAGAGGAAACTTAAATCAGTAACTATATCTGGAATTTCTTAGATAAGCTTGGATTTTCTGTTTTATCAAAAAACAAAATTATAAAAAAAAATATAATTCATGTCAAGTTTATTCTCTGCTATGTACATGAACAAAAGTAATGGATGAATTTGATGCGAGTGAAACAGGAAATTCTCAAGAAATATTTTACTTCAAGATCAGTTTCATTGTACACATTATTTAAGTTATTTAGACCAAAGCATTATTGCATTTACCTTTTAAGGTGGAAACGCCGATGATGAACATGATACCAGGTGGCGCCACTGCTAAGCCGTTTATAACACACCATAATGATCTCGATATGAACCTGTATATGAGAGTGGCACCTGAACTTTACCTTAAGGTATTGTGTTAATTATCATTGTATAACTCGTTACAGGTGTGTAATTGATTGCAGGAGTTTGTCATGGCAATTCTAAAGGCTGATTTCAGAATAATGAAAAAGGGTGGATAATTATTCCATGTTGGATAAAGCAAATCTTATAATAATCTCTTTGATATCAAGAAAAAAAACAAAAAATTGTACAGCTTGACTTTGATTCTTGACCTTGACATAATTGATAAACTACATGTAACACTGGAGCCATTCTGTGGATGTTACAGATGTTGATAGTGGGAGGGCTCGATAGAGTGTACGAGATCGGACGGCAGTTTAGGAATGAGGGTATAGATATGACACACAATCCAGAGTTTACAACCTGTGAGTTTTATATGGCGTATGCTGATTACGAAGATCTCATGACCATAACAGAGTCGTTAGTCTCAGGTAAAGTTAATGTACCAAAAAAATATAATATAAGTCTTTCAAAATTAAAGCTTCATCAAGTTGTATTAAGCTATTATGGTTATATTCTTGAATCTTATTTAAGGAAGTTAGCGGAATATTCTCATGATTCTGTGACAAATGTTTTGAACACACTTTCTGTATACCATACAATATTACTTTGTAAATCCCAGCTCGTTTCATTCTTGTTTACTTAATTCACTTCTATTTATCAGTCTATTTGTGTCATGTCCTTTTCTGTCTGACTGCTCAGTATATCATGTAAAAATAATTAAAGGTATAGATTTGTATTACAGGTATGGTGAAACATCTGACAGGAGGATACAAGATAACGTACCATCCCACAGGTCCGGAGGGTCAGGCATGGGAGGTAGACTTCACTCCACCCTTCAGACGGGTTAGCATGGTCAGCGAGCTGGAAAATAAACTTGATGTTAAATTCCCAGATCCGCAAGAATTTGACCAAGAAAGTAAGTTTATCATTTTTGACACCACACGAACAATTTGACCAAGAAAGTAAGTTTATCATTTTTGACACCACACGAACAATTTGACCAAGAAAGTAAGTTTATCATTTTTGACACCACACGAACAATTTGACCAAGAAAGTAAGTTTATCATTTTTGACACCACATGAACAATTTGACCAAGAAAGTAAGTTCACCATTTTTGACACCACACGAACTATTTTTTTGCTTTTACTTGTGGTTGTGCTCTTCTGTCATTAGAAAAATCATGAAATTATACGCTAAAAGGTTGGAACTGAAATCAAATTTTCATATTTGGTCATTGTTTAAAAAATATGATTTTTCCTTCAATTTTAAAAGTTTTGATATTTGTTAAATATGAATTAAAACAAACTTCCTATTTCTTTCATATGTAAACTAAGATACTAGTTATGGTACATACAATACTGCATACTGACTGCGCAATTTATTTTTTACAGGCACAAGGAAATTTTTGGACGACCTTTGTATTAAACACGAGGTTGACTGTTCAGCACCGAGGACCGTAGCTAGATTATTAGATAAGGTAAGATATCAATTGTTAGAACAGGCCAAACATATGTTCATACATGTACATGTACATTGTATTTTTTGTAAGATCTTCACAAATACCTGAAAATCAAGTAGACGTAGCATAAGATTTCAGCTTAGTTGCAAATTTGGGCTCTTTAATTGATGTGAGATGGGCCAGAAGTTGCTAGATGCTTGTCAAGCAGTTAATAGCAGCCGGGTGTTAACAGTTTGATTATGGACCTAAAGTCCAGTGAATTACATGTAAGTGCAATTGCAATTAAACTTCATGCACTTACTCACCATGAGTTAAAGATGTGTGTTATCCATTTCCAGGATCAAAGGTCAAGGTCTTAGCACTTTGATGTTCCCTTTTGATTTAAGGGTCCAAAGGTCAAATGTCAAGGTCATGATGATTGAAAATGGTTTCTGTGTCATAAGAAGTGCTTTTTGCTCCTATAATCATGAAATTTGTCAGAAATGCTCTCCAGGAATTAAGGATATGCCTTATTGATTTTGGGGGTGAAAAGGTCAAGGTCAAAGGACTAAGATGATTGAAAATGATTTAAGATCACAAGGGAGTGTGTATTACACCCATCATCTAAAACTTGATAGAATCTTTTCTCATGTGTCACGGTTGTGTCATAATTAATTTTGGATTAAAAGGTCATAGCTTTGTTAGTTGAAAATAAAACTCTTTTATTTCCCAATTAGGAAGATGGTTATGGTAAATTACAGTTTGATTTTCAGATGCTATTCTTTTAAATACAGTATTTCTCACAAAGAGACTGAACATTTTAGCAAGCCATGACAAATGTCCGGGGAGTTAATGTCATAGCCTGATTATTGGCATTTGTGTTGTTAGCACTTTAACATGGGCTATAACTCATGAACTATATAGAGTATGGCTTTGATATTTCACATGTGGATTCCATACCTTTCATTTGGGACCTTGACTTTTGACCTAGTGACCTTGATCTTGGAGTTTGACCTGCTTTAAAAGAACTATACGTAAGAGACAGGGTTTTGATATTTCACATGTGGATTCCTCATGACCAGATCTTTCATTCTGGACCTTGACTTTTGACCTAGAACTTGAAGTTTGACTTACTTTTAAAAAAAGCTTCTACCTGGGCTATATTTCATTAACTCTAAGGGGTAGGGCTTTGATATTTTAAATGTAGATTCCTCGTGACTCGATCTTTCATTTGAGTCTGTTGTGTTTGACTTGTGGCCTTGACCTTGGAGTTTGACCTACTTTTAAACTTTAACTTTGTCATATTTCACTAAAAATTGCCATTTTATACTACCAAAAATCTGTAAATCTTATTTTCTATTCCAGCTTGTTGGAGAATTTATTGAGGAGGAATGCATTAATCCTACATACATAACAGGTCACCCCCAGATCATGAGTCCACTAGCTAAATGGTAAGTCTATTTTATTCTCTTGTAAATTTAAGTCTATATTATTCCCTATCTTAAGTTTTAGCAAAGTGTTTGTTGCTTTGATTTAATTTTCATAAACAGTTACAGCACTGATCACATGCATTAAGACCTTTCTTTTGAAAATTATTATTATTGGGCATAATCTTTAAAAGCAAGGGATGGGGCTTTCATATATCACATGTTTAAGACCTTCCAAATTTTCAACCTTGACATTGGTTTTTGACATACTTTTGAAAAACTATTACTTTTGTATGTGACAGGGCTTTCATATTTTGTATCCATATTCTTATTTTTGTAAAAAAGACATTTTTTACATAAGATTTTATTTACCTGTGACCTTGACTTTGGATTTTGACCTACTTTTAGTAAAAGTTAACTGTACACGTATCTCTTTTATGTTGACTGGGGGCATCTGTGTTTCACTTATACATGTTTTGTTTTAACTTAATCACGTCTAAATTTTACAAAGATATTTTCATAAATTTTTTTTCCTTCAGGCACAGATCTATACCTGGATTAACGGAGAGGTTTGAATTATTTGTTTGTAAAAAGGAGATCTGTAACGCCTATACAGAGTTAAACGATCCCGTCGTACAGAGAGATAGATTTGCCCAGCAGGCCAAGGTGAGAAAGTATACACACGATTATTTTTCATGGGGGAATTTTCGCAAAGTCCCTTTATTTGTGAAATACATGAAATTGAGCTCCACATGAATGTTTAGTATGACCATCTTTGTGCCCATTCGTACAATCTGTAGTGATGATTTTACCCATTTCATAATTCTTTATTCTTTTCTAGGATAAAACTTTGGCTCCTATAGCTACAATAAATTAAACATTAAATCTTAAGAAAAATCAATTTAAAAAAGAAGACGTCAAATTTTGTAATGTAAACAAGAACTTCTTAAGAATTGATTTAATTTTGTATGTTAAAGGATAAAGCTGCAGGAGATGATGAGGCCATGTTTGTAGACGAGAATTTCTGTACGGCTCTGGAATACGGACTGCCCCCTACAGCCGGGTGGGGTATGGGTGTCGATAGATTGTGTATGTTTCTGACAGACTCTTATAACATAAAGGTAAGGAATACTGACTTCTTCATTTTGCCGTGTGAACTACATGTATATAATCTTGTACATCTAATGGACCGATTCTGGGATCTATTTGTCTGTGTACGTTTAAGGTCACATCTTTTGTTTACAGAAGTGCATCTACACATATACCATACCCATCAACTCTCCCTTTTTTGGAGGGAGACTCCTTCTTTTTTACTGTATCTCCCTCCTTGGCATTTCTCCCTCAAGGGAGACTAAAATCGCCCTCTTTTTGGCCCAATCACCCTCTATCTCCCTCTTTTGGAATATTTACCAAAGAAGAATAACTAAATAGTGACATTCAGAGCATTTCATGAGAAACTGCATGACAAAATTCAAGAAAATATGTAAAGAATGCGATAGATTATTGATACATGTTTCATAGATTATGAATGTTTTTCCATTGAAATGTCAGCTTTGAATTATTTGAAAATTGGTTCAGCACAAAATGTCGCGATTTGTTAAAAATGGAGCAAAAGGAATTCATGTTCAAGTGCCAAGGAGGGAGATTTTTCCATTGATGCCAACATTTTTTAACCAAGTGACCCTGACCTTGACCTTTTACATATGGTACTCAACAGAAAATGGTGTTTATACTAACACAGATGCCACCGGGGGCATTTGTGTTTCACAAACACAGGCTTTATATTTATATTCTTTATCGTTAAGATAATATTATTTTATCTATATTCTCTATCGTTAAGCTACATGTAATATTATTTCTCGTTACCAGGAGGTGTTACTTTTCCCAGCAATGAAACCTGATGATCCTAAGAAAAGTCAGGAGGATGCTTCAGCCGAGAAAAAGAACGAGAGCTAACACCGACTCGGTAAACGGAAGACTTCTAAGTGCTATACAGTGTAATATAAGGTTTTTCCTGAAACTAAGTTATGTATTTATATTGTTCTGAAACTAAATTATGAAAGGTAAACATTTGTGAGTGTATCAGGGGATAATGTGGACCACTGAATCAGCACGCAGGATTTACATTAAAATTTCTGTTCGTTATAGTGTGACATGCTGCAGAGCTCTCCCTTTTCTCAACTTGTTCAAATATTTCTTGTCTCCCAAGAAACATAAATAGAAGGATGGTTTTATCAATCACTGCCTATTATATATATTTCTATTGTTAACACTGTTATACAATGTGCCACATATCTATCTTAAATGAATACCTGCAGTTTTCTGTTTTCTTGGAAGATTTGCCATTTTTAAAAGATAGAAGTTATTTGAGCATCTTTAAACCTACTCCTTTGACAGGGTTTGCACTCTTTTTTTCTCTAATTACATTTAGTAAAAAATTCTAAAAGAAAATAGGGCATTAGCACAGGAAGATTTTCATTTAAACACAGTAACTATTTTTGCACCTGAATTCATTAAATTGTAAAAATTTTTAAGCTTTTTAGATCACCCAAACATTTTCCGTGCAACCATTGCACATAATTTCATGAAATTTGGAAGACTTAACCATTTCTTATCTGTCAAAAGCAAAAGTGCTATAACACTTGTATATATATAACAAATGTATAGACACACTAAGGTCTCTTGTTACTATTCAGATGTCACTTTAAAAGAATATAAAATAAGGAGTTAATTACTGTCAAGCAAAGATAACTCAAGAATAAGTTATCAGAGAAATGAGATTTAGAATTATCTTTGTCTATGAATTGGCTGAAAATTTGTGATTTTTGCAAAAATGTTTCATTTGAATTGTTATAATCTTGGTCATCCAAAACAAAATAAATAATGGAATATTCACGTATCATTTATCTTGTCTATATTTGTTTGTCTGATATGGACGTAATGAAATAATATTTAATGAAAGTGGTCCCTAGTGCAGGGCAGGCAAGTGGATATTTAAAGTCAATCCTAATAATGCTTTGAGGTCAAGGTCATACTATGAGGTCAGTAGAAGGTCATATTTCTTTTGCAGAGCAGGTGAGTAGAAATGATCAATATTGAAACAAATGTTCTTCAGAAATACCGTATAACCAGAAATTTTTATGGTAAAATAGGGTGTCTTTGTTTTCGCAAGTACAAATTTCAGCGATTTCTAAATTACGAACAAATATGAACACATGATATTACTGTTTTGTTCCTTTCATTATTTTTTTAGTTAGTCCTGTCTTGAGAATACACTCAATTCACTTCTGTTAACGTTTTTAAATCAGAAAGATGTGAAGAATGGCATATGTACAATAAGAACAAACTGATTTACAAATTTATGATATACCTTATAAAACACAAATTTTTCGCGCGAATATATTTTCGCGATTACATGTCACTTGGGAAAATTAGTATCTCGCGAAAATTTCTGGTTATACGGTAATTTTCTTTTTCATATGCACGGAATAATCAGAGCCTTAAAGAGAGGAAATAACGAATACTGAATAAATGAAGAATGACATTTCAAACATAAGAAGCTTTTCATATTTAATAATGGACAATTCGGTAGAGGGTCAAGGTAATATTCTTTCTTGAATCTGGACAGACCAGTTAATTAACCCAAGGACTTATGTTTATGAGTCCTTGGTTAACCTAACCCTAGGCCCACTAAATGAGCATTGCAAAAAAGAGTACACAAAATAAGTGGATATTTTATATGTGCAAAATGATCTCTATCCATTATGTTGTGATGTATGGAAACAGTTCAAATGCCTTCCCTAATGGAAGCTGCATTTTATTGCTTTGTATTTTTATGCTGATTCAAATGAATGGTTTCATGATAAGAGTTATCTCTCTTTGTCTTCACGTTATACCCAATAGAAACCCTAGAAAAGATTATATATCTGTATGCGCCAATCTTGCTGATAGAAAAAAATGCTTCTTATACATGTCTATATATCTGTTCTCTCATATTTCTTTACTTGATGAACAAGAAATGACACGTATCATAATATCTTGTATTTATTTTAACGACTTGTCTCAAATAAATATATTTTCATTTCATTGACGTTTTATTGCCATGTCGCCCTGATGAGACGTAATATTGTAGATATGTGATATTTATTGGTTATATCGAGTGCTCCATATTTCTTCCCAATGCATTTTTTGCACATTTTCAACCGATAGAGGTTTTCAAGTTTCACGATTTCGCATTAAAGTGATGATTTTTGGTGGGAAAGTTCAATTTGATAAACATGCTGTGTAATAAAGCGTCTGTAACTCTATCTGGTACATTAAGTCCGGACATATTGCTCTATATACTGTGACCTCTTACACACATACTGCCATTATAATCGGAATTAAGGACACGTACAGTCCCGTCTGTAAGATCTCAGAATCAATATGTTACGAGGGACTTTGTCAAGTTATAAGGGGAACATTTCCATGTCCGTGCAGCGCCATTGCAACACCCTGATCTAACAGCTATTTTATGCGGGGTGTGATATTAAAAGAAAAACATCTGGCGAAGTAAAAATCCTCCCCCCCCCCCACCAACCGATCACATTTACTAGTATTAGACAAAAATTCAAAGTTGGACACCCTCCCCTGTTTGATAAACAGTTGTACTATATTTGATGTTTCTTTGGTTAACAAGATATCATACTTCAAGTGAAGTCACTCTGGCATCTGTTGTAAAACAATGCATAGCGATACTTTTCTTTTTTTAAAGGGGAAGTGTGTATGGTTCATAATATAGTATCTTTTAAGATGAAAATGGTACAGAATCGGTTATCTCTATTTCCATTCCCACTCCATTAACGATGACGAACGTTGTACATAATTTATGCTATATATTGATGTATCCTACATTTGATGACGTAGATATAGCTGAATTTACTCTCATCAATATATTTTGAACAAACACGTATTAAGACATGATTTTAGATATCGGAACACACGAAATTAAAACGCTTCCATCCCACCCCAATATATCTTACAGAGCGTCAAGCGCCTGCGCACGCTGGAGGTGACGTTGTTACATTCTGTTTCGAGTTCATTTGTAGGTAAATCTACAATGCTCCCAAAAATGTTCCTATTATCAGTACACGACATCAAAGGGATAAAAGATTGGGTGTTTACGGTCCAACAGCAAGGGACATAATCTATATGAATGTAGGAAAATGACCTTTGAAAACACGTCGACATGTGTATACAAATGTATCTCTTCTTTTGCACAGAAAGACGTTTCAGGGCCCAAGTTATCCCGATGTACGTTGTTATTATGATTTTGACGAAGTGTTTTTTTTTTCAATATCTTGTTTGATATTTGGAGTGCAGTACAATGCGCTTTGAGGTTTGATGTTTGGAGTGCAGTACAATGCGCTTTGAGGTTTGATATTTGGAGTGCAGTACAATGCGCTTTGAGGTTTGATATTTGGAGTGCAGTACAATGCGCTTTGAGGTTTGATATTTGGAGTGCAGTACAATGCGCTTTGAGGTTTGATATTTGGAGTGCAGTACAATGCGCTTTGAGGTTTGATATTTGGAGTGCAGTACAATGCGCTTTGAGGTTTGATATTTGGAGTGCAGTACAATGCGCTTTGAGGTTTGATATTTGGAGTGCAGTACAATGCGCTTTGAGGTTTGATATTTGGAGTGCAGTACAATGCGCTTTGAGGTTTGATATTTGGAGTGCAGTACAATGCGCTTTGAGGTTTGATATTTGGAGTGCAGTACAATGCGCTTTGAGGTTTGATATTTGGAGTGCAGTACAATGCGCTTTGAGGTTTGATATTTGGAGTGCAGTACAATGCGCTTTGAGGTTTGATATTTGGAGTGCAGTACAATGCGCTTTGAGGTTTGATATTTGGAGTGCAGTACAATGCGCTTTGAGGTTTGATATTTGGAGTGCAGTACAATGCGCTTTGAGGTTTGATATTTGGAGTGCAGTACAATGCGCTTTGAGGTTTGATATTTGGAGTGCAGTACAATGCGCTTTGAGGTTTGATATTTGGAGTGCAGTACAATGCGCTTTGAGGTTTGATATTTGGAGTGCAGTACAATGCGCTTTGAGGTTTGATATTTGGAGTGCAGTACAATGCGCTTTGAGGTTTGATATTTGGAGTGCAGTACAATGCGCTTTGAGGTTTGATATTTGGAGTGCAGTACAATGCGCTTTGAGGTTTGATATTTGGAGTGCAGTACAATGCGCTTTGAGGTTTGATATTTGGAGTGCAGTACAATGCGCTTTGAGGTTTGATATTTGGAGTGCAGTACAATGCGCTTTGAGGTTTGATATTTGGAGTGCAGTACAATGCGAGCTATATCCCCATCTATACAGAGCACGTTCGAAAGTGATCGTCGAAAAAAGTACCCCCAAATTGCCAATATTTGTCTGAATCATAACGATATTGGTCATATTTAAAATATCGTTATAGCACAAGATTTCATCCAGTAAGTACATTAGATACGTTTGCTCCCCCCCCCTCCCCCTGCTATCTTACTAAGCGTCACCCTTCCTCATTTTCTCAAAAGATCTTAAGCAACCAAAGATTCAAATATCATTTCCTTAGTGTCATTGTATACCAATAGTGGATCTAGAGAGGGTTCAGGAACACCCCCCCCCCCCTTCTGGAATTTGTTAAGAAGGCTGATTTTCTCCGTTTGATCCGCCCATGTACTAGTAATCTATATTATAACGTATTAAACAGGAAAATGGTTACGACAAAGGAGGAGTACAGGTTTAAGTAGAGAGTAATATTGTGTGTCAGTGTCCTTTTATTCAGGAAATACTCTAATACAGTCTTACAAATGTATCAGTTTATAACACTTAAAGAAATCTTTCCCAAAAAAGTATCGAGGGGATGAGAAGTAAAGTTTCATAAACTCGGCTATTAATTTGATGTGAGACGGGCGGGCGGGCGTCAACAAGTGGTTTCCGGACTATAAGTCAAGTATGATACATGCTAGTGCAATGAAACTTCATACACTTACTCACCATGAGTCAAAGATGACCCCTATTGATTTTAGGGTCAAAAGGTCAAGGTTACAGGACTCTGATTATTGAAAATGGTTTCCGGATCATATCAGTGCCTGTATTGCACCTATGATCATGAAACTTGCCAGAAATGTTTCCCATGGATCAAGGATGACCCCTCTTGATTTTGAGGTCAAAAGGTCACAGGTCAAGGTCATAGGATTGAAAATGGTTCCCGGACCATATTATAGCCTGTAAAGCACCTATAATCATGGAACTTGCCAGAAATGTCTCCTATGAACTAAGGATGACCGCTCTATTTTGGGATCAAAAGGTCATAGGTCAAGGTCAAAGGTCTCTTATGATTGAAAATGGTTTCTGGACCATATTTGAGCCTGTATTGCAACTATTATCATGAAACTTGCCAGAAATGTTTCCCATGAACCAAGGATGACTCCTTGGCTATTGATTTTGGGATCAAAAGATCAAAGGTCAAATTCATAGGATTCAGGTAATTGAAAATGGTGTCTGAAATATAAATGAATGTGTATCAACATGAAACGTGCTAGTAATGTTTCCCATCTGTCAAGAGCATACAGTTATACAATTCATGTTTATTTTAAGTCTGCACATTCATACTTACATTCAATTTTTGCAACTCGGCACTTTGCATCTTTAATGCATTTTAAGCTTATTTAATATTTTCTAGTGTTTTTTCAAAGCTTTATCAGTCTTTCAATTTATTTTAATAATATTTCTATATAAATGATTTTAAAGCGACAATTTTTTTTTATTGAATTATGTTTGAGGTACATTTTCCAGCAATAAAATTTACTGCGCATCGACAAAAAGCGGTACGAAGTTGTTGACCTTAAATAACGCACAGTCGTTATCAAAACCCCCAAAAATCTTCAAACGATTATTTTATTTTATCCCTAATAACTATAACGAGTTAGTTTTAGTGATATACCCCCTGATTATTCAGTGCACGATCCAAGCTGTAGCGGAGGGAGGGGGGATTGCTAGTTCATACCTTGAATGTTCTTTATGTAATATGTACATAATAATGTACACTGATACGACAGAATACTTCTTGTACATTTAATCACACATCGATAATAAAAGCTTTCTACTAATATTCGTATTTACAAAAATATCTTATTGATCATAAATACGCGAGTTCGGCGAAAAACCGGTTTTTCTTAGTCGTCTGTCAGAGAGCATAACAGGGGAGATCACTACGAAAAGTCATTCTAAGCATTGGTATTTTATGAGAGTTATCTATCTTACTTGATAGGAATTTCGCTCGCTCCATAAAACCCTTGTTTTCACGGAAAACGATTATTACAGCAGCAGCAACAACAAAAATAATTGGATGTATAGATAAAGTGAAATAAAGGCGCTTATCTAGAGGGAACTTTGAGCCCCAAGGCCCCCCCCCCCTTTCCTTAAAGGAATTAGTTTTGTACACATGTGGTTATTCATTCATAAAATTTCACTCAAAATTTTAAGCATAGCATATTAAAAAGAAAGATATCATTTCCATATTTTCCCGCGTTGAATCCATCTTTTGTCTATACTTTATCCGACCAGGCCCGTGTATCCATTTGACAGATTTTATCAATTGACCGGACACCTTTATCTATATATCTAAACATCAATATAGGTGAAAAACCAGCGCACACAAACTCCCTTCATATAGATCTAAACATCAATATATATGTGAAAAACAACGTACAAACTTCCTTCATGTAAATTTTACTTGGGAATCCATGAGCTGATCTAGAGGGAAAAATACAAATGGCCGGGGGGGGGGGGGTTAAACTTAATACTTTACGCTAATATTTTAAAACGAAGGAAAGCATGAACTGATCTAGAGGAAAAATGTATAAGGGTGGGGGGAGTTCAACCTGGAAGGCTTGTCAAGCTTTTATGAAAATGTGGAAATGCATTGTCTGAAAAAAAAATCCAGGGTTCCTGGACACCACTACCTGCCTCTAGATCCGCGAACGAGGATTTGATTTTATCAGTATAAATTATTTTCATTTTCGAAATCTTTTTCTATCATACAGTCATACCTTACCAGGAATATTTCCTTCTCTCGACATGAAACTAACAATGAGATAGTTTTAAGTATTGTGAATTAATCACGGTTGAAACAGGAAGAATTTATATATACATACGAAGTGAGTCCCCACGATTTATGGGAGATAGTGTATAATAAAATCCTGTTCGTAGCTCGTGGACTTTTCGAGCTCCATATAAAAGCTTTTCAAGGTTGACTCCTTAGGTGGATTTTAAATACTATGTCATATTTAAATACTTTGAACTGGATGAAGTCTACATGCAGTACGTGGTTTAAACAAAACCAGGTTACCTTTTTTTCCGTCCAGGTAGGCGAGGTGTAAGATTGTGACGGACATTTTCAAGTATCTACAAGTCGTAAGAGAATCGTGGAAATACGATTGGATCATTACCCGGGATTATGATCAAGCAGAGTTCGATATATAGCTAATTATGGTAATCAGAAGGTGTTTCCAGATAGTGTAAATTACATTGTGACATCGACTGCACGTACGTATCTGTATGGTACACGGGGTTACTTTAACGATATAGGGAAACTTTAACCTGGCGATGGCCGATCGATCTGGTCGTTAGTTCCATGGAATGAATAACAGCCAACCAGACCGGCTCCACAGACATGAGATCCAAGCTAAAAAGATGGATTTACTTCGCGATTTTTGTGTATATCGTTTGTACGATCCTTATATGGCACGCGGACAATGGAGCATACACGGGTGTAGGTACGGAGACCTACATGCCAAGTTTGGTGCCCAATATCACAGCTGTAATAATCTCCATCAACTCCTCTGTGGGTCAGATGAAAACAAAGGCGGGTAAGGTCATCAACTCGACGTTTGACAAAATCTCTGAGATTGCAGGACATGTGCAGAGTAACTGTCCGGGTATGACGTTCCCTAAAAACCTGGTAAGGGACTCGTGGACCAGCGTGTGGGAAGACAATATCTATGTTTATTCAGCTTTCTATGAAAGCACCAAAAATGAAATTCGCGTGATTGCTACCAGAGATAGAAAGAAAAGTAGTATTTTACATTGCCATGTTTGGACAGAGAATGGAACTATGTCTATTAGTAGGGCAGTCCTACAGGATTTACCTGAACATAAAGGAAAAAGGTAATATTATTATTCAGAACATTTGAGGGAATAGTCTTGGAAAGGGGGTTGTAAGCAAATGTATAATTAGTCTGTGTTTCAGAGGAACACCCCCTTTTTTCTGAGAAATTCTCGATTACATTTTAACAAGGACCTGCGTCCCTGATTTTGGTTAAGTCCTTATAGGTGAATAAAAAATATAATCAAGTTACTTTCGTATACAAATTGGCAATATGCTAAAATAGAAAAAAAGTATAGACTAGAGCGACGCCTGTACTTTTCTTCAAAGATGAACGAGTGAAAGGATATCACCCCCCCCCCCTTTTTTACGCCATGCAATGATTCTGGATATACGCCTGCTGAATAGAAGTGTGTATTTTGTCTATTCCAATTCATTTCCTCATAAAATATTCAAGGGAAAGAGGATTTAATTTATCTGAGTAGCGCACGGCAACAAACACATATATGTGCATTTACAATATACAGTAATTTAAAAATTCTAGTACATATAGAACTTTTAATTGGCTGTACGATCAAAACGTAAAATAAATGCATGTTTATGCATGTCATGCATAACCAATGAGCAAATATATATAATGTAAATCAAACTATCCAAACAAACATTTCAATTGTACGAATTCATGAATTCACGCATGGCTGGGTGAACTTGCGTTTCAAATTATTTCAAAATACATAAAACTGTCCTCTTTTCATACATGTTATAGTTTTTAGACTATCAGCTGGGGTATAAAATTGTAATTCCACACCCCAGTAGTTTTCATTTATTCTATAGTCATAGGTGTACGACTTTTGTTCCCCCAATGATTTTCGAAGCATCAAACAAAAGTAAAGGCACATGACGCATTTTGTCACATATTTTCGAGTTCTACAGGGTTCTCATTCAGGAAAAAGTAGGAGGCGATCGAAGGATGCGAGTGCGGAAGGCGTCCATTATCCCCATCTTTTTTTCGCCCATGGAAGCTTTGAACTATCAGTCATAATATTGGTACTTTGATATATTTTTATGGCGCTTTCCTCATAGACATCGGCGAAGTCGCATTAAAATTCCCTATCTAAAACTACCTTCTTCCATTGTGAGCGTAGTATTAAACTGTAGGTACATATATCATACATCTTTGTTTTGCCTCGGACTAGTTTGACCCAATGGGAATGCTTGAATTTGGTCATGTGACTGCCCGACAAATTCTTGTGGAAAGTCAGTTTCAAAAATTTGTAAGGCAATGGCCGACAATTAGCAAAACTGGGTAAAACTTTACAGCACTATTGCTTGGTAAAGCAGGAGGACAGTAGGAATCACCATGTCAAAATGGTCCTCGACAAAACAAATCAGTTATTAGGTTTGTTACTGACCTTACACGGAAATCTGTCGGGTTGATAAAGCCCATAGAAGGCTCGGCGCAAGCAAGCGCCTCGCCTTCTATGGGCTTTATCAACCCGACAGATTTCCGTGTAAGGTCAGTAACAAACCTAATAACTAATAATGTAGAATTTTGCCGACAAAGAAGAGGAAACATCAATTTTCCGATTTCTGCGCGGACATGAATAATTTGAGGGAATCTTGCTCAGAAAAAAGGAGGGGGAGAGGGTTGTAAGCAAATACATAATTAGTCTGTGTTTCAGAGGATCCCCTTTTTTTCTGAGAAATTATTTATTATTATACAAACTATCCAAACAAACGTTGCAATTGTACAAATTCATGAATTCACGCATGGCTGGGTGAACTTGCTTTTCAAATTATTTCAAAATACATAAAACTATCCTTTTATCCTACATGTAATAGGTTATTAGTCTACCAGCTGGTGCATAATATCGTAACTCCATACCCCAGTAGTTTTTATATAAGGTTTGGCTATTTGGATGTATTTATTTTACAGGCACAGGTGTACGACTTTTGTTTCTCAATGATTTTTTAAACATCCGACAAAAGTATGATGCATTTTGTCCCATATTTTGGAGGTTCAGGTTACGTGAGGATTGTAACAGTAGTGTATAAACATTATGCTGTGTCTGTCTGTCCCATATTTTGGAGGTTCAGGTTACGTGAGGATTGTAACAGTAGTGTATAAACATTATGCTGTGTCTGTCTGTCCCATATTTTGGAGGTTCAGGTTACGTGAGGATTGTAACAGTAGTGTATAAACATTATGCTGTGTCTGTCTGTCCCATATTTTGGAGGTTCAGGTTACGTGAGGGTTGTAACAGTAGTGTATAAACATTATGCTGTGTCTGTCTGTCTTTCGGTTGTAAGGTGATTTGATGATTTCTACATGTATTCAGGGGCGGATTTTGTCCAATATTTTGGAGGTTCAGGTTACGTGAGGATTCTAACAGTAGTGTATAAAAAATTACGCTGAGTCTGTCTGTCTGTGTGTCTGTCTGTCTTTCGGTTGTAGGGTGATTTGATTATTTCTACGTGTAATCAGGGGCGGATACAGGGTTTGAGTTGGGGGAGGAAGCGTTGAATATATCAAAAGGCCTCCATTCTAGTGGGTCCAGGACGAAATCCTTGTTGGGGGGAGGGGTTCCTACTCCCGTTTAAGATGAATAACCGTTTTGTTTGAGTAGACAGTTGTGAATAAAATGTAATTTTATCCGTTTGAATAGAAGCATTTTGTTTTATGATATATGATGTATCTGGCGAGGGAAGCGAATCAGCCATTTTTTTTTTCAATTCTTTTTTTGTGGGGGAGAAGGTTACACACCACAAATCCCTTAGGGTACGTTGACTAACTTGGTATATTCATAGGAAACAGACCATTCAAAAACTTAAGTTGAGGTGTGGAAGGGGATACTAGTACATAACGTCATTGTCGTTAGAGTATGGACTGGGTATCACACTTGTACATATACTAGATTGAGCCAAAAAAACCACCTTACCGTGCCCCCACGCCCCCGTTTAAATCCGCCAATGTTCTTATTTGTCTCTTGTCTCCATTGTGTATATACGCTTTGGAATTCGTAAAAATTGCACAATTTCTTAATATCAGGAAGTTTCGCGGTATTCTAGATTGGACCTTTAGGCAAAATGTTCTCACCTGGAAAAGTCACATATATGTATCCTCCGCCCCTTTCCCAACCCCAAAAATAATTAACCCTTCCACAATTTCCGTTATTTTATTGTTCTTGCTCCAAAAAAAAAAAAAGAAAAATAGCGCTAACTCTTAGTACCTCACCATTGTTACATGATAAGTAAACAATGAAATAATGCAACTTGACGGAGTGTTTGACGAAGGGTGAATTCGGTCGAATGCTCCATTCAAATGCATTGTATTGGGACACCATGTGAGAATAGAAATAAGAGTGTGTTGATTGCAGTACTTAAAAGTTGGTCGACAGATTTATGTGAACTTCGTGAAGTTCCAATATTTATCTTTGCCCTTGTACATGTAAACTGAAACATCTTTATCTCAGACGAGACTGTTATCTGTAATCACAAAATATTCATGTAAATTGTATTAGTAAAACAAAGTGATATGCACTTTACTTGTCAACGCTCCATACCTAGGTAGATAATAGATGGAGACCACGACGTTGACCAAAAATACTTAGCAGAAGCGGAAATAGGGTGGTTTTTAGCTCACATGAGCAAAGCTCAAGTGAGCTATTGTTATAGCGTGGCGTCCGTCGTCCGTCGTCGTCTGTCGTCCCTCGTCCGTCGTAAACTTTTCACATTTTCAACTTCTTCTTCAGAACGGCTGAAGGGATTTTGATGAAACTTGGTAGGTATGAAGTACTAATGGTCCCCTACAAGTGTTGTTGTTTTTCGTCCGGATCCCTCAACAGGTGGCGCCACCAGAGGCAAAAGTAGGTCCCAGAGGGTACCCTCCTTTGACAAACTTCTTCTTCAGAACCGAAGCATGTATGGACAAACCGAAAGCATCTGGATGATCTAGAGAGATGTCTTAAGAAGTGTTGTTATTTTTGGTTCCACTCCGAAGTCAAATTTTTGACGCGTTTTTGACGTCTTTTTGGACTTTGTCAGAAATGCACATTTTTGCACTATTTCTTTCAATAACTCAATAAATGTATGATTTAATGCAATCATTTTCTGTATATTTATCATTTTTAAGTTACTTAATGCTTTGATATGTATTTTATGCTAAAATTTTATTTTTTTGATTTTTTATGAATTTTTTCCTTATGTAAAAAAGGAAGGGGGGGGGGTGATTTTAATACATTTTCAGCTTCTTTTCCAGAACCACTTGGCAGATTTTAATGAAACTTGGTAGGTACGAAGTACTATTGGTCCCCTACAAGTGTTGTTGTTTTTCGTCCGGATCCCTCAATAGGTGGCGCCACCAGAGGGAAAATTAGGTCCAAGAGGGTACCCTCCTTTGACAAACTTCTTCTTCAGAACCGAATTATTTATCGACAAACCGAAAGCATCTTGATGATCTAGAGAGATGTTTTAAGAAGTGTTGTTATTTTTGGATCCACTCTGAAGTCAAATTTTTGACGTGTTTTTGACGTCTTTTTGGACTTGGTCAGAAATGCACATTTTTGCACTTTTTCTTTCAATTACTCAATAAATGTATTATTTTATGCAATCATTTTCTGTATTTTTATTATTTTTATATTACTTAATGCTTTGATATGTATTTTATGCTAAAATTTTATTTTTTTGATTTTTTATGAATTTTTTCCTTATGTAAAAAAGGAAGAGGGGGGGGGGTGATTTTAAAACATTTTCAGCTTCTCTTCAAGAACCACTTAGCAGATTTTAATGAAACTTGGTAGGTATGAAGTACTAATGGTTTTCTACAAGTGTTTTTGTTTTTTGTTCGGATTCGTCAATAGGTGGCGCCACCACAGGCAAAATTAGGTCACGGGGGGTACCCTCCTTTGACAACTTCTTCTTCAGAATCGAAGCATGTATTGACAAACCGAAAACATCTGAATGATCTATTGAGATGTATTAAGAAGTGTTGTTATGTTTGGTTTGACTCCAAAGTCAAATTTTTGACACATTTTTGATGTCTTTTCGGACATTGTCAGAAATGCACATTTTTGTACTATTTCTTTCAATAACTCAATAAATGTATGATTTTATGCAATCATTTACTGTATATTTATCATTGTTATGTTACTTAATGCTTTGAAGTATATTTTATGCTATATTTTTATTTTTTCAATTTTTATGAATTTTTTTTCTTATGTGAAAAAGGAGTGGGGGGGGGGGGGGGTTCAACATCTTTTCGGACTTAGTCAGTACTGCAAAATTTTGCACTATTTCTTTTGAATATCTCAATGATTTTTTATGCAATCATTTACTGAATATTTATCTTTTTAAGTAACTCAATGGTTTGATATAACTTTAATTCTCAAATTTAATTTTTTTCAATTTTTGATTGTAGTTTTGATGATTGTTCAAATTAATCAGAGTTGTCTTTCTTTGTAATTTTTATTCACTGTCCTGAATATCTTTCTTTGTTATTTTTATTCACTATACTGAATGTAAAGGCATGATAGATAATTTCAAGATTAAAAAATAATTTTTAAAATATGCATGTATAATGAAAAGAAATAGAAAGAACATTAGAAGTTTTTTTGTTCATTTTTCATCCAACTTTCCTTGGTACAAAGGAAAGGGAGGAGAGGTTTTTTGTGTCGCATGCAAAGCATAGCGGCACATAGTGATCACTTTGTCCGGTGTCTGTCTGTCTGTCCGTCTGTCTGTCACACTTTTATATAAAAGTGATCCTTAAATGCTGCTATCTTTCGCAGGTGACACATGCATTACTCAAGTCAAGTGGGGTACCCTCCTTTGACAATTTCTTTTTACAGAACTTAAGCATGTGTCCACATCATAATCTAAGATTGTTATACTATCATAATCAAAGATTGGACATGGTTCTCAGGTGAGCGATGTGGCCCCCTCGGGCCTCTTGTTTTTTTTCAATATCAAGGAGCAGATACATGTATAATAATATCATCCTTAAAATAAGAGTCCCCTTCGGCGTTGCCGGTAGGGGACTAATAAGGAGGAGGACCAAAGTAATGATTAGGCAAATTAGTACTTTCTCATTACAGATAAGCAAAAAAAAAAAAAAAAAAGAAAAAAAAAAAAAAAGGATAAGAACATTTTACGTTAAAGTGATATTAGAACATCTGTGAAAATAGTATATAGCATTTAGCTCTTTAAAAATGAAATTTTTCATGCTGTAACCACAGAAAAAAAATTCCTGGTTTTAGAGGAAATCGACACTTTTGTCAATTTACCCAATAAATTTTCGGGATCGACTGTATTCTTCGTGGGTCTCAGTAAATGACGTCAGAAGTTGTACACGACAAAGTGATTGCCTGTACACGCACATGTATATAAGCATGTGGTTACCATTTCAAGAATAAAACAATCAATATCTAAAACATAGTTTTTTTTATTTATGAAGATAAAAAATAAATAAAGATAAATGAAATAAATAAATAAAGGGTGCACAATTTCTAAACATGCTCATGGCTGGCGATCACCTGTAGATTCAGGACAGAAGTTTGACATAATTCATATTCTGATTAAAAAAAAACAATCGTGCTGGCCAATATTTTTGATTGATTCTGAATCTACATATGGATTTATGGATCTAACACTTGCCGAATATTAGATCGTGGATTGCGGAGGTAAATCCCCCCCCCCCCACACACGCGCACATTTGTCCCGGCGTTTTGAGTCGTTGAGAGAGAGAGAGAGAGAGATCATCCAATCTTTTCTATCATCAATTGCCCCGCATGAAAACGTATTTCAAAAATGTTTTCAGATCAGTATAAATTTATTGCTTCGTTCTTTTATTATTATGTTATTCCATTAAAAACCGCTAGCTGTGACCATAACTTAATGATTTAGAAAAAAAAAAGAATAATGTCGAATCGTTTTTCGTTGTTAATCCCTAAAATTGTGACCATATATATTGACAGAATAAAATTTTATCCTTATTTTAATTAAAATCGATTCCGTGACATCGACTTGGAGCCTCAGAATAATATCAAAATTTACTGAGTGTTTTACCCACTGGGGAGCTCGTGAAATAAGGTCTACCCTATATCCCTTGCACCAATGCAGGTGAATTTTGAAATAATTATTTATAAAGATGAATTCAAAAAAATATATGTAAAAAATAAATTAATAACGTTTTGTTTTAGTCATTATACCCCTCGCCCCCTTCCTACGCTTCTCCGAAAGATTGTTTTCAATGTTTACTGTGATCCGCCCTCCCTATTTTAGATTCCTGAATCCGTCTATGCCAAAGATATCTCCATCTGTCATTTGTCATTAAAGTGAATGTATATGACAATATGAATATAGGTAATACTATGTTGTTCACTAAGCTCAATAAAAGGATGGGCAGGGGGCCTCCCGGTCTCAAACTCCAGTCACACGCATTCTAAGTTAACACCCCCCCCCCCTTCTGCATTTGAAAAAGGTCAGGCTGTATATTCAACCATAGTTTCAAATCATGCGTGTGTAGAACAAATAGTAAAATAGGACAGACAGAAAATATGTTGTGACATCATGTGTGAAATCGTCCATCTCAAGACCCTTTCCCCCTCCCCCTCCCCCTTTTTTTCTCACGGACAGATGCATTACTAACATTAAACATTTACATACATGTTGTATTAATACCCGACATGATCAAGAAATGATCAAAAGATGTGAAACTGAGCAAATTAAATGCGGACTCAGCTTCAATACCTCAACGGTACATTGCATTGTTTACACTACTTTCGTCTTTCATGTACAACTTTCTACGTCATAAGTCTCTCCATCATATTTACCGGAAGTGATCATTTATAGAATCAGGGTTTCTGTGAATGGCTAAAAAAAGCAACTTCAAAACTGATTTACGTATGTGTGCGGTAAGAGCTGAAAACTATTTTCGGCGTATTATGGTTTGTTTTTAGGGAAAGTTTTAGGTAAAAGTATTATCTCATATGTTCTAATATCACTTTAAGGTAGAGTATCCCCCAGGTCAGAATTGCTGGTAATTTTTTGCCTGGGTACCATATTTTTTCTCTTTAGATTATTGTTCAGAATATCAAACTAATATGGTTTTGGGAAAAGAAACTTTTATAGTTACATTTTATCATCTCTAAAAAGGGATTTTTCTTACTTTTCTCATAGGGTCCAATGTTAAAGTTCAAACGGCTTTTAAGGTAGAGCATCCCTCAGGTATCAGATGCTTATATTTCCTAAATAACAACTTTTACAATACTTGCATTGCTTATGTTACACCTTATATGCAAACAAAATATAACTCTTGGTTTCATGATTATACCGAGAGTGTAGCCGTTTGAACTTTAACATTGGACCCTATGGGAAAAGTAAAAAAAAAACCCTTTTTATAGATGATGAAATGTAACTATAAAAGTTTCTTTTCCCAAAACCATATTAGTTCGATAATCTGAACAAAATTCTGAAGAGAAAAAATAGGATACACAGCCAATTGTGCCTCACATGAAATTCATATGAAATGAGCATCATGTAAATTTCACATGAAAGTTCTTGTAAAATTCATGTAAATTTCACATAAGATTTATGTGAAAAATATTTCACATGAATTTCACATAAATTTCCTTCACATGAATTTTTCTAAGTGACCTTCACAGGAAACTGAATTCACATAACATGAATGTAAAAATCTTCAAATGAATTTCATGTTCATGCTCGTTTCACATAAATTTCATGTGAACTTTCATGTAAAGTTCATGTAAATTTCACATGAATTTCATATGAGGCACAATTGGCTGTGTATCCAGGCATTAAATTTCCAGATTTCTGACCTGAGGGATACTTTACAAGTTAAAAGTTCTCAGTATAATCATGAAACCACAAATTATATTTTATTTGTACACCAGGTTTAACATAATCTTTGAATATATGGACATGAAGATATTGTAAAAGTTGTTATTTTGGAAATATGAGCATTTGAGACATGAGGGATGCTCTACCTTCAGTTCGCTCAACTTTGGGATAGGATGGGGGACCCCACCCCTATAATATCTTTAATTTCCTTTTAGATCTGCGCATGAATGTCAACAAAGGAAAAAAAGTGTGTGTCGGGGATTGGGATGTTATTTGTCAAAGACTCAAAATTGCTGGACCCCCACCTTCCCCTCTTTGAGACATTTTAACCGCACCCCTCAAAATTTCTAGATCAGTACTTGTTTGTATCCCATGTATTTCACATCCCCCTTTTCATGTTACCTATATTGATCTTTGTAAAAGTCAACGTTATACATTTATCAAGGTATTAAAAGTTCCTTTAACATACTGCCGAGTGTACCCCTCACCTAACCTTATCTAAGATCTTAGCCAATATTGAGATCCCCCTTTGTCAATTCCAAATCTATAAGGTCGATGGATTGAATTTCCTTGTCAATGTTCACGACATATGATGGTTTCAATAAGTGATTTAGGACGTAATCTGTACAAAGTAAAGATTATTATACCATGTTAATGATCTTGTTGGTGCATATACCAATTCATTTATAATCTCATCTTACATGTTTAACACCCTCCTTTACTTTAAAGAACTACTGCATGCGCCGACAGTAGCATATCTAGAAGGCCTTATGGATTATTAAAAATGGGAGGGGGGGGGGGCTAAAAGCATATCTTCAAGTGATACTTGAATGTGTTCGGACTTTCCAGGGGGATCTTCCAATATTGTTTTGGGGATTTCATCCCCCTCTACCTTTCCCATTTTGGTTTGAAATGATGGTATAACTTGATACCTCTTTGGAGATCTTTGCTGGGAAAGCGGGAGGGTTGTGCACATGTAATCTGAATAATACCACCTTTTGCTATACATAAGTTTGCTCCGGGTGTACATGTGTCTGATCCATGTATGTTTCTGCTTGGTTTCTTCATCAGTAGATCCTGTTGTTGTATGTCACATGTTCTTGTGTGTGTTCATCGGTAGGTCCTGTTGGTGTTTGTCTTTTGTCATATTATCTCCAGCTGTCTGTGTGTTATCCGTTGTATGTCACATGTTCTTGTGTGTGTTCATCGGTAGGTCCTGTTGGTGTTTGTCTTTTGTCATATTATCTCCAGCTGTCTGTGTGTTATCCGTTGTATGTCACATGTTCTTGTGTGTGTTCATCGGTACGTCCTGTTGGTGTTTGTCTTTTGTCATATTATCTCCAGCTGTCTGTGTGTTATCCGTTGTATGTCACATGTTTTTGTGTGTGTTCATCGGTACGTCCTGTTGGTGTTTGTCTTTTGTCATATTATCTCCAGCTGTCTGTGTGTTATCCGTTGTATGTCACATGTTCTTGTGTGTGTTCATCGGTAGGTCCTGTTGGTGTTTGTCTTTTGTCATATTATCTCCAGCTGTCTGTGTGTTATCCGTTGTATGTCACATGTTCTTGTGTGTGTTCATCGGTACGTCCTGTTGGTGTTTGTCTTTTGTTATATTATCTCCAGCTGTCTGTGTATTGTCCGTTGTTTGTCACATGTTCTTGTGTGTGTTCATCGGTACGTCCTGTTGGTGTTTGTCTTTTGTCGTGTTATCTCCAGCTGTCTGTGCATTGTCCGTTGTTTGTCACATGTTCTTGTGTGTGTTCATCGGTAGGTCCTGTTGGTGTTTGTCTTTTGTCGTGTTATCTCCAGCTGTCTGTGCATTGTCCGTTGTATGTCACATGTTCTTGTGTGTGTTCATCGGTACGTCCTGTTGGTGTTTGTCTTTTGTCATATTATCTCCAGCTGTCTGTGTGTTATCCGTTGTATGTCACATGTTCTTGTGTGTGTTCATCGGTACGTCCTGTTGGTGTTTGTCTTTTGTCATATTATCTCCAGCTGTCTGTGTATTGTCCGTTGTTTGTCACATGTTCTTGTGTGTGTTCATCGGTAGGTCCTGTTGGTGTTTGTCTTTTGTCGTGTTATCTCCAGCTGTCTGTGTATTGTCCGTTGTATGTCACATGTTCTTGTTTTTGTTCATCGGTAGGTTCTGTTGGTGTTTGTCTTTTGTCGTGTTATCTCCAGCTGTCTGTGTATTGTCCGTTGTTTGTCACATGTTCTTGTGTGTGTTCATCGGTAGGTTCTGTTGGTGTTTGTCTTTTGTCGTGTTATCTCCAGCTGTCTGTGCATTGTCCGTTGTTTGTCACATGTTCTTGTGTGTGTTCATCGGTAGGTCCTGTTGGTGTTTGTCTTTTGTCGTGTTATCTCCAGCTGTCTGTGTATTGTCCGTTGTTCGTCACATGTTCTTGTTTGTGTTTATCGGTAGGTCCTGTTGGTGTTTGTCTTTTGTCATGTTATCTCCAGCTATATATGTATTGTCCGTTGTTTTTGTCGTTCCTGTGTGTGTCCCGCGGTGATCAAAGAACAAGATTTTTATTTTATGACGAACTTTTTCCTAATGTTTTTGCAATTATGATGACTTGAAAATATGAAGGTTTTATTCTTAGTAGATAATTAAGAATTCTAATATGACTTGATTCTTTTTCCCTATTAAGACAACAGACGCGAGCCGGGCTCTATTCTCCAATATAGGCCCTATAGCGATAAGCCACGCCTACCCATTTTCTGAAATCAGATAAACCGGCAGGAACTGGTTTTTACCAAGAATCGATTTTGTCGTCTGTGTTTCATTGATCTAAGTTTGGTCATCATTAGAATAGAAATAAAAAATGACAAGCCGGGCTCTATTGTCTCATAATGCCCGAGCGTCCTCAGCCAATCATATTTATCACCTCGCCGCTGACGCGGCTCGGTAATAAATGTGATTGGCTGAGGACGCTCGGGCATTATGAGACAATAGAGCCCGGCTTGTCATTTTTTATTTCTTAAATAATCATAATGGGTACAGAGTCACCCCGTTTCCTACCACTTCGGAAGCTTTCAGATGCGACCGAGATAAAATAGAATAAAAAGATCCGACTCCCTTAAAACAAATTCTGGATCTGCCTTTGTCTATGCCTATTTTCTCCATCCATTCAGATTTTAAAAAAAGTATTTGACAACACTATTTCATTTCCTGCGCAGTGATGTAACAGTCTGAAAGGACAACGAACTCAAAATGTGTTTATCTATGTCCCTAATTAGTCATCATACATATAGGGACATAGCCAATTTCTCTTTCAAACAGAGTCGTATCTATTGAGTACCATGTAAAGTGCCTATATCAACAGAGTCTAAAGAGATTTGAAGGGGGATATTTGGATAGAATAAACCTGTAATAGTGTTGAGCTTCAAATATACGCAGAACTCATGGACTGTATGTAAATATTCTGTGTACGAGCACTGAGTGTTTCCCATGTACCCTTTGAAATCAATCAGCTCATAGCGGATATCTACAACTTGTGACTAGTTACTAAGGCAATAAACCTTCCTAATGTGGCATTCGTCAAACTCTCAACTTAAAATGGATTTCCGAGGTATAAACACTTGTAAGCAAGGATATAAAATGTATCAAACTAAATTTCAATTATTTTCGCAAAGCAGTCAGTTCTCTATTGCATACCAAATATTGATCTGGAGCAGGGGGAGAAAAGAACATTTTCTGCTTTTTCACATTTTCATGTATACTTTTGTCTAAAACACTGTCTCCATCCCTGGCGTCCCGACCTGTCCCCACCCCTGGCCTCCTCTCCCTCCTGACCGGTCTGGACTGCCTCCAACCCTGGAATAATTTACTTGATCCGCGCCTGTCACTTGTGATGAAATACTTTTATGTAAGTTGATAAGAAATATATTTCAATTTTGTTATACATCTCTGAAGTAAAATCGATACATCGGAATTTCCTTCTTTTGACATAACTGGCTTATTGTCTCAAAAGATTGATTTATCCAGGGAAACGTCTCATCGGTAATACAATGAATACACATACATGAGAAAAACGATGAGTGTATCTTGGCTGGGTTTTCAATAGAGCTGCATTTTATATTATTTTAATTGAGGTATTTACTTTACATTCTCCACGCTAAGTTTGGGTGGCTTGAATCATTCGGTGTTGATGAGTTTGTTTTAGCCAGCAAAGCACAGACAGTATCAATATTGTTATAATGAAGCCTGGTCAATCACTTAGGTTCATGCGTCAAATTATCTTGTCCGTAGTGTCGACTTGTACAAATAGTAGGTCATATTTGTGTACCAAATGACTTCACCGTTTACGGTCAAGTAGATGTGGTTCAGCCCGTGTAATCCGGATTACTGCACTATTAACCTCTCCTATGGTAAATGGAAGTTATAAGGCGGCTATTTTTGCAAGTTTATATTTTTATGGTTTAAATTTTGTCTTTTATATTTCATAAATTCATGGTTTTGTCTTTAATTTCGTCACAAAAACACGCGAACATACAATTGCATGAATACAAAAACCAAGAAAATTGAATATACATCTACGATCAACAACATGGAAGATTGATTGTAGACTTGTAAAACCTATTATGGTTCATGCATGGGTTAATTTCTCCCACTGCTGACACCAATTTTATCTGTGACGACTTACTTCGTCAAAATATTCCCTTCCTATTTCAGATAATGAGAAATGAGATTCTAAATCAAAAATCAATGCTAGTATTCAAGTTTCATTTTCTCATCTTTGATGAAAGTATTGTTGGCCATACATTATTGATATTTTACGAATCGCCTACCAGTAAAATTACTTTCAGGTTATTCGGGAGAAAAAATAATTTTTATTGGCTTCTTAAATTAATGTATTCTTATATTTCAGGTATATTTGCTCCTACTATTTATGTAAGACGGAGGTAAACATGAAACCCATAGCACTCTCTCTAGCGCCCACCCAGTGTGGAACGTCAAAACACGCACTATTCGTTCAAGACGACAAGCCAAAAAGGGCAGCAAAATTCACGGTGTGCGTGACGCCATTAAACTATAAATATTCCAAAGCATACGAGCTTGTGGAAATGGTGGAATTGAATAGAATCTTAGGAGCAGATCGCATCGTCTTCTACAACCATACAACAAATACTAATGTGGAATCCGTCCTAGAACATTACAAAAAACTTGGAATCGTCGATGTTCATCAGTGGAACCTTCCAATGGGGGTGGATACATGGCCAAGAAGGAATCCCAATGTAGAAGTCCACTATTTTGCTCAAATTTCAGCTTTGAATGATTGTTTGAACAGGGAACGATATAAAAGTGATTTTCTTGTTTACCAGGATTTGGACGAATTCATTATTCCAAGAAAGGTGAAAAATTGGACTGAATTATTTTCAAAGCTTCCTGGTGGGAAGTCATCATACATGTTCCGAAACACATTTTTCCGAAAAGATTTTAAGGAGGATGCAAATTTTACATTGCAATCTATAGCAACAAAATATAAACTAGTGACATTACTAAAACAAGTCAGGGAAGCCAAGATATTTACTCGCAAACATCGGTCCAAATACATAATTAATCCACGAAAAATAGAAATTCTTGGAATTCATAGTGCTACGAGGTTCCGAATAGGCGGTGGAGAGTATTTTGTTGACCCATCGGAAGCTCTCTTGCATCACTATAGAGACTGGGAAAATCCAACAGATAAAGCAGCAAGAGAAAAGGATACCCGAATGATGGCTTTCAAGGATGTTCTTTTACAAAAAGTTTTAATAGCGTGGAGTTCATTGAAAGATATACCATTGGGTCCCCTATCGTAATGTTGCTGTTATGTCTTATCTACGTCTTAATATTTTTTATTTAAATGCCGGAAATGACGATAAAATGTCTTTTAAATAACATTTAGCAATGCGGATACAAATTTTCCGTTACAAAATGGGAAAATTTGCATCCTTAGTTCAAATCTATATGGAGGCTTCATACATATGTTGGCGGTTATAGCGCGTCTTAAGATTATTTTTTCCGGTTCCCGTGTTTTTGTGATGTACAATTTTCACTCATACATTGGGATTTTTTTCAAAAAAGTTTTCAACGTACATATCAAACACTTATCGGACAATGTTATGTCAAACACTTATCGGACAATATTGTGAAGTTTTGTGAAGGGAAATTATTATGTTTCATTCCGAGTTGATATTGTT
Source organism: Pinctada imbricata (assembly GCA_033119305.1). Lineage (NCBI taxonomy): Eukaryota > Metazoa > Mollusca > Bivalvia > Pterioida > Pteriidae > Pinctada > Pinctada imbricata. Next base: position 235,928 of record VSWD01000012.1, on the reverse strand, counting down.
GAGCATCTTTGTTTTGACTTTTTAATAGTAATATTTCATAGGATGTATGTAAACGATTTCTTAGAATTGAACTTGAGACTCATGCACATACGTCCTACAAAATATACTTGTCAAACTTCCTAGCTTACCATTTCACTAATTACTGGAATAAAACAATTGGTAGAAATTATTATTTTACATTAACAACGAACGTTCTTCATGTTTAAGGCAAAAAGTAATCATCCTGGCCTGTGTATCTTCAAATTCCACAGCATTTTAACAGAACGTTGTCAGCTTCCGGTTCCAAAGAAAACTTGGTCTCATTACTGAATAAGTCTACAACAGGAAATTTAACACGGTTATCATGCGATTCCTTTTACGATATTTGAAATATTGGTGGTCGATAATGTTCTTTCGGCGTTATACGCTGATATTAAGGTTTCGGAAGTGTTATGAGTCGTTAACACTTCCGGTATCATTGATATGGTGGGTAAGGATTTTTTTGGTCGAAACTTTCCCTGCGAATGTTTTATAAGATTTTCCCCCTTGCGCTTTGCAACTTTTCATGTTTCTCAAGCCAAAAAAGATGCTCCCTCAATGGAAGCTTATTTTACATACCACTTGCTACACTTGTAAACGCACAGCTGTTTAATGTTAATTTCATTTAGATTTAATTGCTTACTATCGCCGGTGTAACACATGCATTCCATTTAATTTCTGGGTTTTTTTTTTCTAATGTAACATGGTTCAAGCAATTTTTATAATGGTCTTTGGGTGTAATTTACGGACAAAATTCCCTAAATTCACGAAATAATGTCAAAATTCAAATTTCGTTACGGTCCGTTTCCGTTAAAACAAATTTCATTTTTCTCGATTTTAGGGTAAAGAGTGAAATGTTGTAACTCATAATAATTATCACAAAAATCGTTTAAATTCCACAATAACGAAAATTCGTACCCGTAGAATAGTAAGTTAGAAATTTTGACAAGTATATTACTAGTAATTGGAAAAATTGAACATCATCCATCCATCAAAAGTGTTGTTATTGCTTGAAGAAACTAGAATGTATGAACCTTTAACAGCAATTCTCTGTAAGAACCAAAGAATTTCAAAACATTTTGGCACGGCATGTCATGGATTTTTGGTATGGAAGTTCAATATGAAGTACTAGTATGTAAATCAACCCCAGTTTTTTCAAAAAGGTTGTCGTTGCCATGGTAACCGTGTCTGAAGTTTCAAAAATCGGGAAAATCTATAGGACAAGGCAATTTCGTAGGCTTCGTTACCATGGAAACAGGTACATTTTAAATCTTAAATTGCTTTGATTATTTTCTTTTAATCCTTATTATTACGCATATTTGTAAAGTTTTTTACATTCATCTCGGATGCCTTATGTATACAAGATGAAAAATTGGGCCGAAACAAGGTATCAAAAGGCTTTGTTTTGGGCACTCAAAGACCCTTTTTTGCATGTTTTTACTGTTTTACAAGGTTGAAAATTTCATAAAAGCACCAATTTTTGAAGTCCAAATTGTAGTTATCCAATTAGTATCATCTTTGAACTCTACATGAATATAAAAAATTAATTGGGCTAATTTGTCCTTTTATATGCAAAGCAGCATCAAATTTAGTTGCTATGGCAACAATCGGCTGAAAGGTTTCAATACGATGAATTTAAACACAACCTCTATCAAACTATCTACGCATGATATTGGAACAGAAGTTCATGTATACATCTATCAAAGGCGTTTTGCTATAAAAATGACCTTGAAAATATTTCAAGGTCATCCACTGAATTTTCAAGGTCATTAAACTTTAAGTGACCAGATTTGACGAAAAATCCTGATTTTTCATAAAATGAAGGTGTTAATATTTTAGAAACCTTGAAATACTGAACTTAACAGTTATTTGCCATAAAATGATAAATGTATCACTTATTTCTTAGAACTATTGATTACGTTTCTTCACATCTTCGAATATCTAAATTCTTGGTGAGTATGTTGATAAAAAAGGGACGAAATCTGTATTTTTCTTGTTTTTTGACGGAAAAATATTTTCCTATTGAATAGCTACAATTCAATAAATTCTAAGATTTGTCTTTCTTATATTCATTTGCTTTCATAATATATATGACCTATGAAAATATTTAAATAAAAAAATCACTAAAATCGGTAACAAAAAAATTTAAAAATCAATATTTTATGCAAAATTTGAGTCTATAAGTATAAATGACCTTGAACATCAAGCCAATGACCTTGAACATTTTAATTGTTCTTATGTAAAAGATACAAGTCATATATATACATGCATACATTTTGACAATCTTATGTAACTCTAAAGAGGAATAAAATCAATTTCAAAGATAATATGAAACAAGCAAAAAGGTCTAATGTTGCCATGGCAACGGTCTTTGACGACATAATTTAGGTAAAACTCTGAAATACCCACTCCAATTTTTCGTTCATTTTATTTGTCAATAAACATACATTTCCATTGATGAAAATCACTAGTCTCCTATTGGTGCCTTTTGTGATATTTAAAATTGAAAATGGCCAAAAACACACTAAATTGGCCCTTATTTTCACCTCTATTTTTCGCTTTATTTTGACTTAGTTTGGCTTAATACAATAAGCTTCCTGTAATAAATATCACATAACTAAGTGTACTAAGTAAGAATGGAAGTAAGGAAGAATAGATTATATAAAGATGAACAAGCTGTTACAGTGATATCCATGGCAACGAAGTCTCTGGAGCTGGCTTATTTCATGGTCCCAAAAGTGCTATAAATAGAATGACCTCGTTACCATGGCAACCAGTGGTCACATTGGATGAAAATTGTTATTTTCATGATCAGTACTCAATATGTACCCATTATACTGAAAATCATCAAAATCCATGACATGCCGTGCCGAACGATTTTGGTCCTTACAGAGAATGGCTATTAATAATTTTATTCATATGAAATGTAAATGTAAGAAAGATAGTGTTCTTGTGTAATTTCGAAAGTCTTTTATCTTCTAAAAATGTTGTAAGTTCAGTTATTTGATTTTTCTTTGTTACTAATATTATATCTTTAAGTTTCAGCCAGTTTTTTAAACTCTTTATAAAAATGAAAAGTTACTTTCTGGCTATACTTTGGGTAAAGGTTACTTTCTGGATTTACTTTGGGAAAAGGTTTCTTTCTGGCATTACTTGTGGTAAGGGTTTCGTTCTAGCTTTACTTTGGATAAGGGTTACTTTCTGGCTTTACTTTGGGTAAGGGTTTCTTTCTGGCTTTACTTTGGGTAAGGGTTTCTTTATGGCTTTACTTTGGGTAAGGGTTTCTTTCTGGCTTTACTTTGGGTAAGGGTTACTTTCTGGCTTTACTTTGGGTAAGGGTTTCTTTCTGGCTTTACTTTGGGTAAGGGTTTCTTTCTGGCTTTACTTTGGGTAAGGGTTTCTTCTTTGGGTAAGGGTTTCTTTCTGGCTTTACTTTGGGTAGGGGTTTCTTGCTGGCTTTACTTTGGGTAAGGGTTACTTTCTGGCTTTACTTTGGGTAAGGGTTTCTTTCTGGTTTTACTTTGGGTAAGGGTTTCTTTCTGGCTTTACTTTGGGTAAGGGTTACTTGCTGGCTTTACTTTGGGTAAGGGTTTCTTTCTCCTTTACTTTGGGTAAGGGTTATTCCTCCTTTACTTTGGGTAAAAGTTACTCTCTCCTTTACTTTGGGTAAGGGTTACTTTCTCCTTTACTTCGGGTAAGGGTTACTTTCTCCTTTACTTTGGGTAAGGCTTACTTTCTCCCTTACTTTTGGTAAGGGTTACTTTCTCCTTAACCGGGAAAAGGGTTACTTTCTCCTTTACTTTGGGTAAGGCTTACTTTCTCCCTTACTTTGGGTAAGGGTTACTTTCTCCTTAACCGGGAAAAGGGTTACTTTCTCCTTTACTTTAGGTAAGGGGTTCATTCTCCTTTACTTTGGGTAAAGGTTTCTTTCTGGCGTTACTTTGGGTAAGGTGTCATTCTCCTTTACTTTGGGTAAGGGCTTCTTTCTCTTTTTCTTTGGGTAAGGGTTTCTTTCTCCAATTTTCTTTCACAAGACCTCGTCGAAATTAAGAAATATGCATAAAGTTTTGATTTCGAAATATAATATACTTACACCTTATATACGTATAGAAAATTATACAGGAGGGATCTATCATGATATTTATTTGTTTTTGTATCTCTTTTCATAAGAAAATGTTTCACAAGAGAAGATTTATTTTTCGGTGAATTTTACCATACACAGACTGAATTATCAAGTCCCTTGGCCACCGCTTGTCGTGGAAGTTAAGGGAATGGATATTAAGTTTATTCCATACAAAGTTTACAACAGCGTGCTGTGATATTGTTGATTTCATTCGTGCATAAAATGCACAATGTCCTTGACCTCTGACGTGACATATATCTTTTTTGCTGACTTTTTCTTTGTACATGTCATGTGTGAATATTAATTTTTGAGTTTGTAAAATTATCATTTATCTTATGATAAAAATGACGTTCATTCTTTTTCTTCATGTGAGGCATTTCCATGTGTAATGCGTTCAAGAATATCGCATGTTTGCCAAGAATGTTCGCAAAACTTTACAAAACATGTGTCTCCCTCCACTCGATATCCACCCTCATCCTCCCCTCTCCCCCTCTCCCTTTCCGTCCCTTCAATATTAAAGTTTTATTATTTGAGTGATATGAAATATAAATTGCAGATATAGGTCCAACTACGCAACTGGCATGTTGATTAGTTTTATTGAGAAAATGAACATATTTTACGAGGGCTGATTGTCATGTTGTGAGCCTCGTATTGAAGGATTTGAATTTTATCAGACATTTAGCATTTATTTATTTTTCTACATAATCCCCTTCAGTATCTATACACTGTTACCGCCGGTGTCAAGGGCCTCAATACCAGGGTTAAAGAAATCCTTATCTTAGCCATCCACTGCAAGTATGGCTTCATCATCGGACTGAAAGCGGTGCAAGAAATAGCTGCTTTCAGTTTTGAGAATAGATGAAAGTCTGATGGAGCATGATCAAGTTAATAAGGCGGATGCTCAATCAAATTAAAGCCAAAAGGCTCTGTCTGCTGCGCTTAAATTCCGCCATCCACCTTTTCAATGTAGCATATAAAGGGACATCTTTCCCTAGTGTTGCTACCATATCATTATGGATATCCTTAGGTGTTAAAACTTTTTTATACATACATGTATATTGGATCACTGCACTTTTACCGATTTTGTCCATTTTGCGAAAGGAACTTGTCTTGTTTATTTTAGAGTGTTACCTCGTCGATTTAAATTGACGAAATGAGGCCAGTCTTTGGGTAGATGACCTTATATATAGTCAGAAAATAGCAGGGCTTACCAAGAACATCCCTGTGTATCTCCTTCAATACGAGGCTTACAACATATTAGTCAGCCCTCGTACAATATGCAAAATGAATAAAACAAATTTTAGATAGTACGACTCTAGAATAATTTCCATGTGCGAATCTGGTGAAAATAATACAAAAAGGGCTAGATAGCGGTTGGAGTTTCATCCCTGTAAGGGAAAGGGGCCGCTGGATTTTATGAAATTATAGAAGCATTTATAACTTGAAAAGAAAATTAGAGATTTTTCAATGAATTTCAGAAAGGGTTCTGACCCGAGTACATGTAACACCCCTAGATCCGCGAACTTTATTCCTTCTACAACAACAATATACAGAACTTATATACATGTATATATGTATGTATCTCGCAATGGTATTTTTTCTTTAACTTGTATATTATTTTATGTTGTTGATATCAAGTTAAAGTCCGATCAAAGAAGTTATGCATAATGAAAATGGACATTTTTCATGTTCGCGGACTTCACAATTCGAACTTCGCACTTGGAAGGGACTGTGTGACAAAAACAAAATGTTGATTTTATTACCATGAACTTAGAATACTTTTGTAGGGAATTTATTTATTTTCATGTGTGAAAAAACACATTTAAAACCCTCCAGTGTCATTTCGTCAATTGTGTGTTAAGATTTTACTTTTCTAATCACACCTCATTTCTTTTATATGACCCCTAAAGTGCGAAGTCCGAAGTACGTCAACTTAAAAAATGTCCAATATGATACATCCGAGACGTAAAGCATGGATTTGTATTTCATTGGCCTTTGTTATTGAATTTATATATATGTATGTAAAAAAATTATAACAGCGACGAAACGGATAAGAAATCTGTATATTTACTGTTCAACAATGAAGTTTACATTTGATATAAGCCAACTTACTGGGAGACATTTTATTCTTGTTAATAAAACCTTTACACGAAACATGTTTGTTTGTTTTATCGTTTAGAAATAATTACATGTTTAGAAATAGTTTATAACACGAGTTGGATTCTTTCATATCTCAATGGTCTCTATATTTTTGATTTTTGCTCTACGAGTGTATCGGGGATCCTTCCTTGGTCTCTACCTTTTTATGCTGCGTGCGAAACAATTCTCTTAAGCGATACAGAAAGTCAGCCTGATTCAAAGTCACAGATTTATTTGATTTTGGTTGTTGTCCTTGTCTTGATATTGACCTCATTCAATCTTTTCCGTCTGTAAGAATCATTTATGACGGTTGATACATGCTACAAAACCCACTTTTCAGATGTTTCGAGAAAATTTTGTTAACAGAAATCTTGGAATGCATTTGAAGAAACGATCAACCTAAGTTGATCGAACTTGGCTACATGTACATCATTTGTACATGTACCCTCGGGGACTCCACTAGCAGTGATTCGTCTCCAAATACATAGCATCATTTAAGAACAGATCAATTTGCAGCATGAACCAGGCAAGCAATTCTTTCATCTGCTATGTTTTATGATATACACAGATGGAGTGACAGAAGATTTAGATCAACTTTATGTTGAGATGTACATCTTTATACTATTCAGTTTAGATATATAAAATAATGTGGAAACTACGAAATAAAAATATTACGTATAATAATTTACAAATATAGACTTTGGATAGGGTCGATAGATTATCATATGGACCCGATGAGATTTGTAATGGAATTTTCATCAGGTCTAATGACACATTGACCGAAAACAAACTCCTTATTCATTATAAAACACATGTATGTATTTATGATCCTTGAGTGAAAAACAAAATTATTTATATCGTATTTTCATAAATACAATGTATAATATATTTATCTTTCACCAAAGGTCAATATCGTATATATGGATATAACGTATAAATGTAACTTGTTGCCCATTGGTCTCGTTGGTTTATATGTTCAAAAATGTAGTCCTTTTTGTTTGATGTTTCTATGTTGTTCGTTGACGTTGCTTGTCCCTTTGCGTCTCTTTCTGTGTTCGTCTGCTCTTGTGTTTTTGCACTGGGTATTTGGGGTTTTGCTGTGGGTGCTGCAACCTGGTGTTGTTGGAGATCCCCTCCTTTGTTGTACAATATACATATCACTTTCCTACACCTTTGATGTTTGATAGACACATTTCATTTCAAGAAACGCGTCATACGTACGCCTATGGTACAAAGGTTAATATAGTAATTAAAACAGTCCATCTGACAAAATTCAATTAAGATAAGATCACTAACATTCGTCTTTTAATGGACTTGTCCGGTTTGATGTTTACTAAATCTAAGAAAAGTTTTTATCTTTTTCCCCTACATGTTTATAGTATTACTTTCATCTGACATGAAAAGGGCGCATGAAAAGATTCTAGAATAGGTAGGCTTTGTGGACAACTTGATAAATTATCATGTTCACCATCATCACACAACTTTGACTACCAGTAATTAGAATATTTGAGTATCTTAAAATATAAAAGGACATTGAACATTGATTGCACTTCATGAACGTTGGTCGACAGATTTATGATTTATCTAGCAGTAACTCTTTACCCTTGTGCATGTAAAATAACTATCAAATAATTCTGAAAGAAGAAAGGACAGTCATAACTTTGAAATAATTAAATATAAATAAGGGTGGAGGTTTTTGTTTGTTTGCTTTGGTTCCTGTTTTTCCTGATTTTGTATGCCTTCGGTTTCTGATTTTCTGAATTATCGATTTTGTGTTGTATATAGGAATATTTTCATTATCAATATTTGTCATTGGACATTAAAACAGAAGGTTCACACACAATCAGAAATGTTAAATGACTTATTGCATACAAACAGATAAAGACTTAGTGATGGTGGTATGGTCTTTTATACCCTTTGTAATTTGTAAAAAATACACAATTTCTCAATATTATAGGAAATAACCCCAGAAAGCTGTCAGGATTCTAGATTGGACATTTATACATGACTTTCTCGCTTGGAAAAATCACCTATATGTACCCCCCCCCCCCCACCTCCCGAATCCAAATAATAAATGTTTCGAATGCTCCCATACTAGAACTCGCTTGTTTAGTTCAAATGCATAGGGACACAATAGAAAATAGAGTGTCTTGATTGCACTTCATGAATATTGGTCGACAGATTTATGTGAAGTTCCAATATTTATCTAGCAGTGATTCTTTGCCCTTGTACATGTAAACTGAAACATCTTTATCTCAGACGAGACTGATATCTGTAATCACAAAATAGTCATGCACATTGTATTAGTAAAACAAAGCGATATGCATTTTACTTGTCAACGCTCCATACCTAGGTAGATAATAGATGGAGACCACGACGTTGACCAAAAATACTTAGCAGTAGCGGACATAGGGTATTTTTAATATCAAGAAGCAGATATAGTGATTTCACCATTAAAATAAGAATAAGGAGTAAATGGGGGAGTGTTCGACTCCATTTGGCAGAATAGTACTATCTCATGAAAAATAAGCAAAAAATAACAAAAACAATATCAAGAACAAAACAAATCATTATTTGATTAATTTTTGGAGAGGATGAGGACTCCACCAACCCCTTTTAGATCTCCGCACGAATGTCACCAAGGGGAAAAGTGCGGGGGTATTAATCAAAGACTTAGAATTGCTGGATTCCCCTTCCCCCTTGAGACAAACCACATCCTCAAAAATTTCTGGATCCGCGCATGTTTAGTCAGATGTATTGAACATTCCCCTTTTCATGCTACTTACCTTATATTGATCTTTGTTACAGATCAGGTATAAAAGTCAAAGTTATACATTTATCAAAGTATTAAAAGTTCCTTTAACATACTGAAGAGTGTACCCCTCACCTAACCTTATCTAAGAGCATATATCCCCCTTTGTCAATTTCCTATCTATAAGGTCGATTGATTGAATTTCCTTGTCAATATACACGACATATGATGGTTTCAATAAGAGATTTAGGACGTAATCTGTACAAAGTAAAGATTATTATACCATGTTAATGATCTTGTTGGTGCATCTACCAATTTATTTATAATCTCATCTAACATGTTTAACACCCTCCTTCACTTTAAAGAACATCTAGAACTACTTAAGAATTATCAAAGGTGTGGGGGGGGGGTTAAATGTTAAACGTCTTCAAATTCAATGGCATCATTTAATTTACAGCATGAACAAGACATGCACGTTTCGGGTACTTAATCCTCGTTAGTGATCCTCCATCTAAACAATGTGGTATGACCAAAGAGTGTGAAAAATATTATGTCCAAAAATGTACCGAAAACGTAGCAGGATGGGTGGGATATGATGCTACAGGACCATATCTTATACCATAATATATCAACTTTTATGCATCTTTAACTGGTTAGGACATTATCGGGGGATCTCGTAAGATTGTTTTTGGAATTTCATTGGTTTGAAATGAATGATATCTTGATATGTCTTTGGAGAGCTTTGTCGGTAAAGCGGGAAGGGTTGTGTACATGTGATCTGAATAACACCACCATTTGCAATATTTACGCAAACACATGACCGTCCAGTCTGCTCCGGGTGCATGTTTGTCAGCTCCGTGTATGGCTTTCTAACGGTGTTTCTGCTTGGTTTGTTTATCGGTAGGTCCTGTTGGTGTTTGTTTTTGTCATGTTTTCTGCAGACGTGTATTGCCCGTTGTTTGTAACACGTAACTGTGTGTGTTTCGCGGTGACCAAGGAACAAGATATTAGTTTATAGAAAGCTTTTTATTTATTCTTTTTGCAATGATGATGACTTGAAAACATCAAGGCTCTTTACTTTGTAGATTATAAAGAAACAATAATAAAGGCTACATAGTCACTCAGTTTCCTATCTCTCAGCTCATCAGATACGCTAGAGAGTGCTCCCATGTTTCGGACTTCCATGACAATAATATACAAAAAAAAAACCAAACTTATAAGCCAAGGATTTAGATATCATAAATTTGTAAAATCTTTTTGGAAATTCTATAAGAACAATTCCTTACTTCTTTCAAATTTTGGGACGACTCCGGCATCAGAGTATGTATAAGAAAGGAGGGGATTTCCATCAAAACTCGGTTGCAGTACCAACAGCAACACACCAAACACCCCAAGTGAAAACACAGAGAAGACATATACAGCAAGAGACAAGGAACAGCAAATGAGACATCAAACATCGAACATAATAGAAAACACATAAACCAACGAGACCCATGGGCAATCGGTATCATTGGGAATATTATTGCCTTCATTTTACGGTGACCTTATAAACAAAATCAGAAGGATCAAAGGCAGATCACACTTCAACCAAAAATGTAAGAAAATAGTCGGTCGCCTGCTTTACCGAGGTTATGATCCTAAAATCATCACAAAAACGCTGGGCATTGTACCGGACCAATCTCCAGTTTTGTACCAGTGTCTTTCCCAACGTTGTACACTGGTCAACCGTGACGACGGGACTCCATGATGGGTTTTGTTGAAATCTCGTCAGGAAACTTGATCTTGATTTTCTGTCCCATCTGAAAGTTGGTCAGACTTCTCGAATGATTGATCTTGAGCTCGCTTCAGCCAACAGAGCACAGACTGTTATACGCATGCCATAGAATGTTTTAGATTCATTTACATAGAATCTGTGTAATAAGAGGCCGCTGCGTTTAACTATCTTGTTTGTGATGTCACCTTACAGTGAGAAGTTATATGTTTATACAACAATTATGTGTCTTTGGAGACCTCTGTTATCCAGATAAGTGGGAGGGTTACCACAAAGATAACCACACCATTTGCTAAAAACAGATTGCCGTCCAAAGTCGGTGCCGGGTGCACATTGGTCTCCGTCCTCTTATGTGTTGTCACCAATATTTAATGTTTCTGTACGTCTGTTAAGATTGTTTTGTATGATGTTCTAGTGAATATTGTTGTGTCTTTTTTGCGATTTTGAGTTTGTATGATGTCATTTATTTGTCACTTTCTTGTGGGTTTGTTTCGCTGGGTGAATGCAGGGTGGTCATGCCGGAGATCATTCAAATTTTCTTTTCTACCGCTTTGGAAGCTTTTTGATGCAATCGAGATAAAATAGAATAAAAAAAATCTGACCCCCTTTGAAACAAATTCTGGATCTGCCTTTGTCTATGCCTTTTCTCTCCATCTATTCAGATTTCAAAAGGTATTTCAAGTCGGCACCGGTTACCCAATTGGTCTCGTCGGTTTATGTGTTGTCTTTTGTGTTTGATGTTTACATGTCGTATGTCTCTTTTCCGTCTCATGCTGTACTCGTCTTTTGTGTTTTTGCATCGGGTGTTTTGGTGTTTTACTGTTGATGCTGCAAAGGGGTCTTGTTGGAGATCACCTCCCTTCTTTTTTCAATTCCTGCTCAGTGATGTTATAGCCATACAGGACAACGAACTTAAAAAATATATATCTATGTCCCTAATTAGTCATTTATTCATATAGGGACATAGCCATTTTCTCTTTCAAACAAACTGGTATCTATTGAGTACCATGTAAAGTGCCTATATCAACAGAGTCTAAAGAGATTTGAAGGGGGATATTTGGATAGAATAAACGTGTAATAGTGTTGAGCTTCAAATATACTCAGATCTCATGGACTGTGTGTAAATATTCTGTGTACGAGCATTTAGTGTTTCCAATGTACCCTTTGAAATCAATCAGCACATAGCGGATATCTACAACTTGTGACTAGTTACTAAGGCAATAAACCTCCCTAATGTGGCATTCGTCAAACTTTCAACTTAAAATGGATTTCCGAGGTATAAACACTTGTAAGCACGGATATAAAATGTATCAAACTAAATTTCAATTATTTTTGCAAAGCAGTCTATTGCATACCAAATACATATTGCTAAAGTGGGAATCTAGAAGAGAGGATGTAGGGGGAGGGCTTCTCATCTTGGATTTAATTGCCAAAAATGCTTATTTTCCCTTTTTATGTACAATTTTGTCAAAAACATTGTCCTCACCCCTGGGTTCACCCATCCTTCCAGGGTGGGTTTGTCTCCCCTACCTCTAGGATAATTTCCTTGATCCGCTCCTGTCATTTGTGATGAAATACTTTCAAGTAAGTTGATAAGAAATATATTTCAATTTTGCTATACATCTCTGAAGTAAAATCGATACATCGGAATTTCCTTCGTTTGACATAACTGGACTATTGTCTCAAAAGATTGATTTCTCCAGGGAAACGTCTCACCGGTAATACAATGAGAATTTCAGTACGATTACACAAATACTGCTGTATGGCCAATAGAATATCTTTATAGCTAGGTTTTCAATAGAGCTACATTTTGTATTCTTTTCTGTACTTCTCCTCGCTTAGTCTAGGCGGTAAATAATCTAAATCAATTGGTATTTATGAGTTTGCTCAAACCAACAAATCACAGACAGTCTTATGAATGTCCCCTTCATATTTTCATATCTAAACCTGAAGTTCATTTAGGTTTATGCATCAAATTATGTTATGGTCGACCGTTATATTTATGTAGCAATTGAGTTTGTGGTTTCCGGTCAAGTTCTGCCCATGTAATCCGGATAGCTACAATGTTTACCACGCCTTTGGTTAATGGAAGTTCTACAGCAGCTATCCTCCCGGGCACCCGGTCCCACCTCTAGCTTGCTAGGGGTCCATCGATGCTCAACATGGTGCTCTATTGTGAGTGCTATTGAGATTATCGTCAGGATCTTCTTTAATTCATTGACAATGTAAATCTTCGATTTATTTTTGTCTTCTATATTTCATGGTTTCATAGTTCAGTGCTCTGAGTGCCTTTGTGTTGCCGACTTTGTTTCGTTAAAAAGTGTCTTTAATGTTAAAACACAAATACGCAAACATTTATTCATGTGAACACGAATACATAAAATACTAGGATATTGAAAATATTGACTACCATCGACAACATCGAAGATTTATTGTTGACTTGTGAAACTTTCCCCCACTCCTGACACCAATTTAAGTTCCTTCCTATTTCAAAAAATACATATGCGAAATCAAATTTTGGTTAAATTGAAAACAGTTACAAGTATTCAATTTGAGATTTTTCATGATTGATGAAAGTATTGTTGACGATGCATTTTGATATTTTACGAGCCGACTTACTGGTACAATTTCTTACTGGCTTTTCGGGAAAAGAATAATTTTTATTGGCTTCTTAAATCAATGCATTCTTTATCTTTCAGGTATATGTTCTCCTACTATATATGTAAGACGTAGGCGAACATGAAACCCACAGCACTCTCTCTAGTTCCTACTTATTGTGGAACATCAAAACACGCACTCTTCTTCCAAGGCGACAAGCTAAAAAGGGCGGCAAAATTCACTGTGTGCGTGACGCCATTAAATTATAAATATTCCATTGCAAACGAGCTTGTGGAAATGGTGGAATTGAATAGAATCATAGGAGGAGATCGCATTCGTATTCTACAACCATACAACAAATACTTATGTGGAATCCGTCCTAGAACATTACAAAAAACTTGGAATAGACAGCATAACCTTCGAAAATGCGTCAGAATCATCAAACGCCTCATTTGTGTCACACTTATGCCCTTTGCCGTGTGGAGCTCGTAAAAAAGTTCTCCGCGAGGGGTTTGACAGTAAGTGTTTTGAATATATTTCCCTGACAAGGTCGCTATAGCACTTTCTATATAGACATAACCTCGGACAGTGCATGCACTTTATGTACTTTGTTCATTTTCGTGCATTAACATCGACGGCGGGTGCGGCTAGCCAACAGGGGATGCTTACTCCTCCCGGGCACCTGATCCCACCTCTAGCTTGCTAGGGGTCCACCGATGCTCAACATGGTGCTCTATTGTGAGTGCTGATGAGATTATCGTCAGTATCTTCTTTAACTCATTTATACCGTGGATATGATCATAATGTCTCCAGACGGACACTAGGCTTGGTCCTTGACCAATCTACAGTCTTGTACCAGCGCATTTTGAAGACTTTCACTCTGACTGTGACGACGGGACTCCATGACGGGCCCTGTCCAAACCTCTATAGAGAAGTCAGGGCCCCAACCACCTGTCCTCTCTGAATGTCAGTCGGACTCCTCGGGTGATAACATACATGAGATCGCTATGTACAGCCGACAGAGTACGGACTGTATTACGTACGATCTCTTTTTATATCCATTTACATATTCATCTGTGGTGCTTGGGCCCCTGCGTTTTGCGGTCTTGTTTGTGTTTGGTCATCTAACAGGAAGTCACGGATACCTTATTGTTTCTTGACGTCATGCGAGATTTTCCCGTAAAAACGTTCAAACGTATGTATTTTTTTCTCGCTTCAGATCTTTTAGTTTTGATTTTCTGCTGAAATGAATTTCATTCGTGGTGTATTCAGTCATTATGAATAAACCATTTACGTGTACGATCTTTTTAATGGTGAAGCAAATTTTACAATCCATCAGCAAATAAAAAAGTTAGAGATTTTACTGTCGACGCCATTTTGAAATGACAATTTATAGGCGATTTGCAGTATGAGCCTTCGGCTGGGGAAATAGATATTCCAGACAAGGTATACCTGTCTGGAACCGTAATAACGTATAATGTATGTTGCAATGGTATGTGTTATTGAATTTAATTGTATATAAAGAAATTTGAATAGCGACTAAATGGATAAGAAATCTTTATATTTACTGTTTAACAATGAGGAAGTTTACATTTGATCTAAACCAACTTACTGGGAGACATTTCCTTTACACGAAACATGTTAGTTTTTTTTCCATTTAGAAATAGTATATAACAGTATAGTCATATCGGGAGTTCGCTCTTTTCATGTGGTGGAGGTTTTTGTTTGTTTTCTTTGGTTTCTATTTTATCCTGATTTTGTATGCCTTCGGTTTCTGATTTCTGAATTATCGATTTTGTGCTGTATACAGAGATATGGTCATCCTCCATATTTGTCATAGTAAATAGTAATAGTAGAAATAGTATATAAAGTTGAATTCTTTCATATTTCCCGATGATCTCTGTATTTTTGTTTTAGCTCTACAAGTGTATTGGGGATCCTTCCTTGTTCTTTACATTTGTGTGTATCTGGGATCCTTCCTCGGTCTCTATTTTTTTGATGAACCAGCGATGAAACATTGTTTGTATGGATATGTTTATGCATTTTAGGTATACAATATTCATCTATGTGTTTCTTCAGCACCTGCGTCATGCTGGCGGCGTTCTTCGAGACCTCTGGGTATTTTTTTTTGTTTTATATCGGAAATCCTTCCTTGGTCTGAACATTTTTGTTTTGGCACTACAAGTTAATCGGGGATCCTTCCTTGGTCTCTTCATTTTCGTTTTGATTCTACAAGTGTATTGGGGATCCTTCCTTGGTCTCTACCTTTTTTATTATGGCTTTATATCGGGGATCCTTCCTTGTTATCTATATTTTTGTTTAGGCGCTACGAGTGTATCGGGGATCCTTCCTTGTTCGATCCCTCTTAATTTTTTGTACTTATCGACCTGTTTATGCTGTTTGCGAAGCAATTCTTGAAAGCGATATGGAAAGTTTCTTTGTCTGTCTGTCAGTCTGATTCGAATAATGTCGAAGGGTTCCAACTCTCTACCTTCTTGAAGAAAATTCCAAACAAATTTACATGCACCAGACACGTGTTTCGAATATTAAATTCTCATCAGTGATGCTTTCAGCGGAGCCACCTAAAATAAATTCAATAGCGTCCTCTTTAATTTTTTGAAGTGAGATTTTTACCTTTACATTACAGAGAGCGCGCGGCTCCAAATTTCCTGTAGGGTCGATTCAGTAGCATACCCAAATAAAAATCTATGTTCAAA
Source organism: Pinctada imbricata (assembly GCA_033119305.1). Classification (NCBI taxonomy): domain Eukaryota; kingdom Metazoa; phylum Mollusca; class Bivalvia; order Pterioida; family Pteriidae; genus Pinctada; species Pinctada imbricata. The sequence continues at coordinate 219,810 of VSWD01000012.1, read as the reverse complement.
ATAGCATTGGAGGGATGGTGCTAAGATGTTAAACTCCTTTAATTTCGATATTTATCGGTGAAATGGCTAGTTTCCGAAATAGCAAAAAAAAAAAAAAAATATATATATGATGTCACATTGATAAAAGGCCAAAACAAAGCTTCTTTCAGGTGACAGAGCTGGAAAGAAGTAATTAATACACTTGACAAACATCAGGCCACGGGGAAGTCACACTTTCATTGACTATAAATGATTATGGTGTCCTTGACTCCTTGTCTTGATATTGACCTCGTTCAATGAATTCTCGTTATATATTAGAAATCTTTTCCGTCTGTAAGAATCATTTATGATGGTTGATGCATGCTACGGAACCCACTTTTCAGAATTTTCGAGAAAATTTTGTCAACAGTTTGTTTCAATAGTACGGAAGTGTTCCAACTCTATGCCTTCTTGAAGAAAATTTTAAACCAATTTTCATGTTACAAGACACGTGTTTCGAATATTAAATTCTCATCAGTGATGCTTCCAGCCAAAGTGCTTTTAATCAGCAGCCCAGATTCATTTCACTAGCGCCCTCTGGTTTAATTTTCAGAATCTAAATTTCTGCATTTACTTTAAAGAGAGTGTGCAGCTCCAAATTTCCTGTAGGGTCGATTCAGTAGCATATCCAAATAAAATATATGTGAATTATTGTTCAAAATAGCATCGGAGGGATGATGCTTAGATCCTAACCTCCTTTAATTTCGATGATACTTTTCGATGAAATGGCAAGTTTCCGAAATAGCAAAAATATATATATATGATGTCAAATTGATAAAGGGCCAAAAAACAAAGCTTCTTTTAGGCAAAAGAGCCGGAAAGAAGTAATTAATAGACTTTAGTTGATCGGACACGGCTACATGTGCCCTCGGGGACTCCACCAGCAGTGACACTCACCAAGTGGTACAAATGTTACATGTCTTCAAATTCATAGCATCATTTAAGAACAGATCAATTTGCAACATGCATGGACTAGGTAAACAATATTTATAATGTTTTCTTTTATCTATATTCTCAGGTGGTATGACATACGATTAAGATCAACTTCAACTCCATTCTTACATTTTTATTTTATTCGATTTAGATATATACAATAATCTGGAAAGTTCAATATTGAAAATATTATGTATAGTAATTTACAAATATAGACTTTGGATAAGATCGATAACTTATCATATTGACCCGATGAGAGTCTTCAGGTACAATGACACATTGACCGAAAACAAACTCCTTAAATTATTCGTAATATAATACATGTATGTATTTATGATCCTTGAGTGAAAAATAAAATTATTTATATCGTATTTTCGAACATACAATGTTTAACCAAATCATATTTATGAAAAAAAAAAAGAGAAAAGAAATAAAATAAGAATTAAGTTGAGTTTTCTTCACGATTTATTTTCTGCCTGCTAAAAATTGTAGGAAATACTGACAATAAGAACTCGGAAACTTTACACCAAGTCAATATCGTTCACCATCGGTCAATATCGTTCACCAGCGGTCAATATCGTTCACCAGCGGTCAATATCGTTCACCAGCGGTCAATATCGTTCACCAGTGGTCAATATCGTTCACCAGCGGTCAATATCGTTCACCAGCGGTCAATATCGTATATTGTATATGGATATTTATACAACACATAAATGTACAGATTACTTTGATATCTGAAAGACACACTTCATTTAAAGAGACGCGTCAATTACGCCTGTGATACAAAAGTCCATCAGACAAACTTCAATTAAGATAGAAACACTGACATCCGTCTTTTAATGGACTTGTCCGGTTTGATGTTTACTCATCTAACAGAGTTTTTAACTTTTCCCCTTGATGTGTACATTATTACTGTAAGAGGACTCAGGAATAGTTAGGTTTTGCTGAAAACTTGAAAATTCATGATGTTCACTATCATCACACAACTTTGAAAAATAACTACTTGTAATTAAAATGTTTGATTATCTTAAAATATAAGTGTAAAATAATTCTGATAGAAAAAAGGACATTCATACACTTTGAAATAATATATAGAGATATTGTTGAGTTAGAATATCAAGACTACGTTTCGTTGGCTGATGATTAAGGTCGACAAAATGTCTTGAAATGAAATATGTGTGTCATCTAGTGATTGGAACCCCCCCCATACTACATGTGATATTGACCTAGTCTTCAGTAAGTACCGCGTGTTTCAACTTTTAAACACCCCTTTCCCCTCCAAACAGAAATCAAGCACCTGTAAAATCAGTAAAATACTGCATGCCGCATGTATGTTCAAATATCTGCCATTAAAACAGAAGGTTCACACACAATCAGACATGTTCGATGACTTATTGCATACAAACCGATAAAGACTTAGTGATGGTGGTATGTTACCACTGGGAGTTTACTCATATTGCCAGGTTTATGAAAAGTTTAATCTCCTGTTTTTTCATGATATCATAACGGCTTAAATCTCTTATGATTTTATATGTTTCGTTATGGTTTGTTTTTGCTGGTTCTTGTAAATGATTTTTGGGTTTCTCTAAATATATATTCATCTAGAAAATAGTTTCCTTCCCTTGATCAGTTTCCATAAAGGAGGATAAAATTGATTAAAAAAATGAATAAGAAAACCATTACCTTACAAAGTATACTCAAATTAATGAAAGATCAATTAAACAAAAGCAAATAAAAATCCTAGCAACACCAGCAAAATCAAAAAAAAAAAAAAACAAAACAAAACAAAACAAAACAAAACAAAACAAAACAAAAAACAAAAAAACAAAAAACAAAAAAAAAAAACCCCATATTTTTTCTTAAGACATTAAAAACATAAAAATACAGGAAACAAAGAAAGCGCCCCCTCAATCTTAAAAAAAAGAAGAAAAAGTTATTTTTCTACATTATCCCCTTCAGTATCTATACACTTTTGCCACCGGTGTTAAGGGCCTCAATGCGGCTTTAAAAGAACTCCTTATCTTGACTGGTCAGAAAGCTATCCACTGCAAGTATGACGTCATCAACGGACTGAAAGTGGGTCAGTTTTTGGGAATAGATGAAAGTCTGAAAGAGCAAGATCAGTTGAATAAGGCGGATGCTCAATCAAATTAAAGCAACAATCATGAATGACAGTCATGGCAGTGACAGACTTGTGAACAGGAGCATTGTCCTAATGGAACAACACACCTTTAACTAGTGAGCTTTCCGCGGCGCTCAAGTTAAATATTTTACCGTAACTGTGTCAGAAGTGATGCATAGTATGTGCCATTGTTGTGTTGTCCTTTTTGAGGATAATCTATCTGCAACCCAGAGAACCGAGGCTCACAACATATCAATCAGCCCTCGTGTGTCATTCAGTAGTGCAAGAGCAATAACTCCTACATCGGTAAAGACCATTAAAAGATACGGGGGTAAAAAAGACAGTTCCTCATAATCACCATCCCTGGTTCCGAAAGCCAACAAAAATAGAACCAAGGTCATCTTCCACATCTTTCACATGTAGCCAAGTTCGATCAATTTCGGTTGGTCGTTTCTTCAAACGCATTTGAAAATTTCTGTTTACAAAATTTTATCAAATTTCTAAAACCTGGGTCCTGTAGCATCATATCCCAGCCATTTTGCTACGTTTTTCTGTGTATTTAGGACATAATTTCACAGATTTTGGTCATATTACATTGTTTAGATTGATGATCACTGACGAGGGTTAAATGCCCGAAACGTGCATGTCTGGTCCATGCTGTTAATTTATCTGTTCTAAAATGATGCTAATGAATTTGAAGACGTTAAACATTCATTGAGCACTCCAATTCTCCTAAGACCATACATATACATTTCGACTTACCGTAGAATAAGGAGGAAATATTCAACAGGATCACACTACATTGACTACAGCGGAACACTCGCGCACACACGCTCAGAGGACCGACACACAGAGTACAGAACAAACGAACAACAAGAGACAATGTGTGTTACGAGAACACTCTTACCAAGGGGAACAACGAGCGAAGTAATAAAGCAAAGAAACATGGAGGCTGCACCAGAGCCGACATTGGACGGACATCAATTATTTTCATATTAATTGGCGTAGTTATCCGGATGACATGCGTACAACTGTCCTATTGATCAGATGCACAAATTCCGTTGTCATAGTTTGACAGGGTGTTATGTTGGAAGACAGTAGATTGGGCCAGCATCATGGATAAAGTCACGACAAAGAAGAAAGTTGTGATTATCTTTTATCCATCGCTTACCATAATAGTTGAAAGGTCCAAGGAATGCTTGTGTACTAATTTTTAAAAGTGGATCAAATATGTAGGTCAAGGTCACTACGTCAAAATCATTTATATTAGTAGGAAAGTCTTATCGAATGAATTTCACTTGTGAAATATCAGACCTACTACTAACCAATCATAGGATAGGGCCTATCTCAAATTTTCAGAAAAGAAAGTCAATCATCTAGGTCAAGGTCCCTAGGTCAAAAAATTTGGTAACTGAAGAAGCAATACACATGAGAAATATTAAACCAAGCAAAAGGTATGTCCCTTCTTCATTCTTTGTTAAAGTAGGTCAAATATCTATGTCAAGGTAACTAGATAAAATAGTATGTTATCTGTAAAAATATTTTACAATAAGGAATACACAAAGCACCACCACTTACCAATGAAACGTAAAACCAATCTTAATTTTGTTGAAAAGCATGTCAAATATTTAGGTCCAGGTCACTAAATAAAAAATTATGGTATGTGTAGAAAGTTCTTGTCACAATGAATGCACATGTGTAATATCAAAGCAATATCACTTGACAGTCAAAAGATATACTGGCTGGAGACAAATTCTCGCCATGTACCAATTCCAACACCATGGTTTTGCATCCAATTCGCAAAATTTTCTATTGAATGTTTTTTGTGCAGATAGGATAATCAATTCAGAGTGTACAAGAAACAATTTGGCAAGAATATACTCCTAAACCTGTGGATAAAACCGATTTTCCCTATATTACTTTTTTTGAAGTAGGTCGAATATTTAGGTCAAGGTCACTAGATAAAAAGTTATGTTCTTGTCCCAAGGAATACAGATGTGTTATACCAAAGATATTTCGCTTACAAATCAAAGATATACCCAATCTTCATTCTTTTGGAAAAGTAGGTTAAATATCTAGGCCAAGGTCACTAGGTCAAGTTTCGTTTTTTAATTTGATTCTTTCTGGTCAAATATGAATTTCCAATATTAAGTATATTGTCAAAAATACCTGAATGAGCCATTGGAACATTTCGTATAATTAACTTTTTAATCAAATTTTGTTTTTGAAGATTTTGTATAAATCCTTTTACATAGTACGCGTATAAAAACAAATCCGTAACAAGAGGCACACATTTAGTACCCATAGGAATTTCAACAACGTTTCTACAGAGAGTGTGACAAAATTATACTAAGATTTTACCTAAAAGGAGAAATAAGACCATGCAGAGTCCAGAACGAATCCATGTTTAATATGCGTTGTATTCTACTGGAGAGAAGAATTCCTTTGTTATAGCTATGAGATAAATAGACTTTGATCCGTCACATCTCACCACAATATTTGAAGACACATCAGTTAGTTTTAGTCATTTACTACGTTAGAGTACGACTCCCAGGACAAACGGACGGACGCCAGAAAGCTTCATCGCTGTAGGCCTCCTCAGGTAGATCCATGGTGCCTCCTATCCATCGATTTAACTTAGAGTTATTTCTCTTTCTACATAGTGTGCGAGCAAAGTAAAAAAATGACATAGGATAACCCCTCCTCCAAAAACAAAACAAAACATAACAAACAAACAAAAACAAAAACAAAACAAAAAAACAAAACAAAAAAACAAAACAAAAAAACAAAAAAAAAAAACAAAAAAACAAAAAAAAAAAAAACTAAACAAACAAACAAAACAAAAAAAAAACCAAATTCAACTTAAGTTTTCATAATATATCTAATATATTATCAAAATTCCAAATATTAAAAGATAAGACTCCAAGAAAATGTCAAAGGGTCCAAACTTCTGTTACCAAGGGAAAGGTCTTGTGAAAAGGAATGCACATGTGAAATATGAAAGTCCTATTATTTATCATCCAAAAGTTATGATCAAGGTTGAAGTATTTAAATATGGGTCAACCTCTAAGGACTAGGTCACAAGGTCAGAATGTTGTTACTAACGAAAATGTATCGTCACAAGGAATATACAATGTGACATAAGAAAGCCCAATCACTAACCATTCAAAAGTTATGGTCATGGTTAAAGTTTTTGAAAAGTAGGTCAAACTCCAGGTCAAGGTCACATGATGAACGATTTTGGTATCCATGGAAAGGGCTTGTCACAATGATTACACATGTGAAATATGAAAGCCCTATCACTACCATTCAAAAGTTATGGTCATGGCTTAAAGATTTTGAAAAGTAGGTCAAACTCCAAGGCCAAGGTCACAAGGTCAAAACTTTTGGTATCCATACAATGATCTTGTCTCAATGAATACTACAGACGGTGAAAGCTTAATCGCTATGCCTCCCCAGGTAGATCCATGACGCCTCCTATCCATCGATTAAAGTTCCTTGACCTGGAGTTAGTAAGTTTAACTTACAGACGGACGGACGAACAGACGGACGCGAAAGCGGGGGAAAAACAAAAACATTCCAATACGTATATGTGAATTTTTAGTTTCTGTAAGTTCTCTCCTGCTAGAACATAGCATGCTTTATCACAAGAACAAAACTAGAAAAAATGAATTTGCGATATATAAGCTATGGTAAGTATAGGCTTTTATCTCCAACAATCTTGAACACAGTTGACGCACACCGTTGAACACAGCTGACGCTCCGCCCACTTCTTATTCATGTAGAAACTTCAAATTACCTTCTAACCTATACTTAGGGTTGTTGAAATTCTGTGCAGCGGTTTTTATGGGAAGTTGAAAATGTGTCTGTCAATTAGATCCCAAGGTGGCCATCTTGGATTTCGATCGGGTTGAAAACACGAACTTAATAGACAACATTGAGTACCAAGCAGCAGTTGTGGAAGCGACGTCGAGAATATAAAATAAGCCAACGACGTAGGGATGATAGAGAACGAACGAAGGACGGTAACCAATAGCCCAGTTAACACAAGCATGTTTTAAAAACATGTCAAACATATGTAAACGGTATAGAAACGTGATTTTGTATGGTTCCAGAATATTAATAAATCATTTTTGGAAACATTTCATTTTGTTCAGCACTCTTAAATGTTGTTAAAACATTCTATACAACTACACAGTGTTTCTTAAAAAAAAAAAACATTCTAAACAACTGCACAGTCTTTTACAAATGTTCATGGAACGTTTGCCAGAAATGTTTCAACAGAAACCTGTTTGAAACCATTCGAAAATATTTCGAAAATGTTTTGTGTTACTTTGGAGCTTATACCTTAATTTGAGCCAATAAAACTATTTATCACAAATTTTGACATTAACTGCAGCAAGCTAATTAGAGCTACAACAGAGGATATTTTGCTTTGTGATTTATTCATGTTTTTAATCTGAAAATCAACGACTTTTCATGTCATGAAAAAAAAAAAAAAAAAAAAAGAAAAAAAAAAACATGCGTGAGAGACCGAGAAGGGTAATTTTTACTATCTTTATATGCCCCCGTTGTAAAAAAAGCTTATGAAATAATTAATAAACAATAATGAAATAATGATTTGAGAAATATTGCAAATTCAAATACATAAGTTTTTAAACAAGAGGCTTTAGAAAAGCCATTATTTTATGTAGTATTCATTCTAACTTATATCAATATCGCTGTGTACTGATTCTAGAAAATGTTGAATAAAAATTATTATTACTAGTAATAATAAAACCCTCCCCCTCCTTCTGATCTGCAGTGAAAGAACGGTCTTAAAACCATGAATCATGGTAGTTGTTCAAAGTGAACTACATGCGCGGATCTAGCGGGGAAGGTGGGGGGTCGGAACCCCCTACCCCCTGAGATTATTCAAGTTGGTGTTCCAATTTTGCATAGGAAGAATTAGGTATTTAATTTTTTTTCTAAAATCTGGATTGCTACGCTCGCCAATATTACAGATGTGTGTGTATGGAAGTTCAAAATGAGGCTTTTTCTTCCATTTTGAATTATCATTTTCGTCAAATGAGGATACATATGGATTCGTTAACCGAAACAAGCTGTTCCCCTGTAGCAGAGTTTGACACTTAGCTTTTCATCTCAATATCGTCACAAAGATTATATAATAGTGTTACCCCCCCCCCCCTTATCATCTCAATATCGTCACAAAGATTATATATTAGTGTTAACCCCCTCCCATTATCTTCTCAATATCGTCACTAAGTTTATATATTAGTGTTACCCCCCTCCCCCTTATCATCTCAATGTCGTCACAAAGATTATATACAAGTGTTACCCCCCTTATCATCTCAATGTCGTCACAAAGATTATATATAAGTGTTACCCCTCTGCCCCTTATCATCTCAATGTCGTCACAAAGATTATATATTAGTGTTACCCCCCTCCACCTTATCATCTCAATGTCGTCACAAAGATTATATACAAGAGTTATCCCCCCCCTTATCATCACAATGTCGTCACAAAGATTATATATTAGTGTTACCCCCCTCCCCTTATCATCTCAATGTCGTCACAAAGATCATATATTAGTGTTACCCCCCCCCTCCAAATTATCATCTTAATGTCGTCACAAAGATTATATATTAGTGTTATCCCCCCTTATCATCTCAATGTTGTCACAAACATTATATATAAGTGTTACCCCCCTCCCCCTTATCATCTCAATGTCGTCACAAAGATTATATATTAGTGTTACCCCCCCCTTCTCCTTATCATCTCAATATCGTCACAAAGATTATATATTAGTGCTACCCCCTCCCCTTATCATCTCAATGTCGTCACAAAGATTATATATTAGTTTTACCCCCTCCAAATTATCATCTCAATGTCGTCACAAAGATTATATTTAGGTGTTACCCCTTATCACCTCAATGTCGTCACAAAATTATATATTAGTGTCACCCCCCTTCCTATCGTCTCAATGTCGTCACAAAGATTATATATTAGTGTTCCCCCTCCAAGTATCATCTATGTCGTCACAAAATTATATTAGTGTTACCCCCCTCCAAGTTATCATCTCATGTCGTCACAAAGATATATATTAGTGTTACCCCCTCCAAGTTATCATCTCAATGTCTTCAAAGATTATATATTAGTGTTATCCCCCTTATCATCTCATGTGTCACAAAGATTAGATATTAGTGTTACCCCTTCCCCCTTCTCAACTCAATGTCGTCACAAAGATTATACAAGTGTTACCCCCTCCCCCTTATCATCTCAGTGTCGTAACAAAGATTATATTAGTGTTACCCCTTATCATCTCAATGTCGTCACAAAGATTATATATAAGTGTTATCCCCCCCCCTTCCCCTTATCATCTCAATATCGTCACAAAGATTATATATTAGTGTTACCCCCAACCCCTCCCCCCTTTAACTTAAGTTTGCCTTATGCAGAAACCTCTTTAAAGTACAGAATTTTTTAAAATACAGAATCATCTTCTGTAAAGTGAAGAAGTTCCAAAGCATCCCGGGCTACGTTTCCTTATCGCCACTATTACTGGTTACAATATAATGATTTTAGAGTATGAAAGAATAAGATGGGGCCTTTATTTGTCGAATGCCCCTTTCTATGCATTACTTCCATGGTAGGTTTATACATGTATTTATCTTCAAATTTCGCCATAACGTTGACCAGATCTCACCTCGAAATTACAATAGCTTATCTCAATATACCTGGTCTTCTTTATATCGATGAGATTCACTCACGGTTAAACAGGGATCTTAACTGATCAATGGTCATTGGTATCAAAGTACTCTTAGTACATGATATTATTTGTACGAAATGTACTTCAAATAAAAGGCATTATCTGATATTAGTAGAAGGCGTCCTCTCGAATTTAAAAAATGAATCTTTTATATAGATAAACCACCGCAATATAAGATAATGCAGTTTTCTGTGAAGCCTGTTTTACCACCTAGGCAATAGACTGAATTTTTGAACAAAATTATTAGGGATTAGGCTTAATGCCTGATTTTTCTGGGCATTTACTAAGTGACTAGTCATCAAGCTAATGCCTAGGGAATAGGCTTAATGCCTAATTTTGCTTATTGCCGCTAACATAAAAACATTAAGAAAGGGAAACCTTCTCGATACATGTTTATTACCCGCTACAAAGGAATCGTCGCAGCTTTAGTCAAAATAATTCAAACTCGCTTCGCTCGCCGATAAAAAGAATTGTTCCCCCTCATTACCTACCAAAAGTATAGGAACAAACAAAAACATCCCAATCCCTTTAGATGGTCGGGGAAAGGGCGAGGGGTTGGGGAGGTAATACTTTTTCCAAGATTATTTTCTTTACCGATGAATGTACAATTGAGTTGGTTATGAAAGTTTCATAACTTTACTTTGGCCCCCTCTGAGGTAAAATGCTAGATCCGCGATTAAAAGTAAATCGGGGTAGTAATTTAACTTTAAGAGAACAGAATAGCAGAAATAATGGTGTGCATTTAAGAGACGGAAAAGGCGTAAAAATTCACGAAAAAAAAAATTAAATACACAAACATCAATCAAACATAAAATATTTCTGATCACTCAGATATAATTTGTTTTTCAATGAATTCAGATTTTTATATAACGGATGGATGGAAAATGATTCCATATTCTTTTTTCCCCCATCCACAACGGATGTTCAAATTTGTACTGCAATCGATATCTTAAATGGAAAGATCGGGAAGTAATAAATAATACTCCGTTTAGCTCTATTACCCCCCCCCCCCCCCTCATGTTAAAATACTTAGATCGGATAATGTTATTAAACCCCATCCCGTTCATATAGATAAAGAAGATCATGACAACAATCTCAACAGCACTCACAATAGAGCACCCCCTGTTTGGCTAGCCGCACCCGCCGTCGAAGATGAAAACAATGTCTACAGAAAATGCACTGTTCGAGGTCATATCTATATAGAAAGTGCTATGGCGAGAATGTCAGGGAAAAAGTCACAACACTTACTGTCAAACCCCTCGAGAGGAACTTTTTCACGAGCTCCACACGGCAAAGGGCATTTAAGTGTGACACAAATGTGATAAAGAAGATTCTGACAACAATCTCAACGGCACTCACAATAGAGCACCAAATTGCAAACATTTAGAGCCGCGAAGGGCATTCAATTCATTGTGTATATTCGTAATACTATTGCGTATATACGCAATAATTGTTGCGAATATACGCAATAGTAAATGCGAATATACGCAGTACTTTTGCGAATATACTCTATGTTATTGCGAATATACGCAATAAATTCATTATTGCGTATATACGCAATAAATTTATTTTTTCTGTGTCACAGTGAAGCCAATTGGCTTCCGTAAATAACCTTATGTACAATGAGATAGCTATTCATGTAGTGTTTGTAGCATTACTCCCGCGTGTTTGATGTGCTGTTAACAAAAACGTTTATCATACTTGCATACTTTTCGTTTTCGAAAGTCGATTTACGTAAAAATTAAGGTAGAGCATCCCTCAGGTCAGAATTTTGGAAATTTTATGCCTGGATACCCTGATTTTTCTCTTCAGAATATTGTTCAGATTATCAAACTAATATGGTTTTGGGGGAAAAGAAGTTAATAGTTACATTTCATCAACCCCAAAAAGGGATTTTTATTACTTTTCCCATAGGGCCCAATGTTAAAGTTCAAACGGCTACACTCTCGATATAATCATGAAACCAAGATGATATATTTTGTTTGTATATCAGGTTTAAAATAAGCTTTGAATATATGAAAATGAAAATATTGTTAAAGTTGTTACATGTAATTAGGAAATATGAGCATCTGAGACCTGAGGGATGCTCTACCTTAAATCGCTCTTTTCTAATAAAGAATAATATAAGAAGTGAATGTTTGAATTTTCTTTAGTTTTAAAGACATATTTATTTTCAAATGTCACCACACCATGTAAGGTGTCCTGACGAGGGATGATTTTTTGTGTTATTTGTGCTGGATTTCTTGTGTACGTCCTGGATTTCTTGTGTCATAAAATTGATTGAAACTCCATAAAATGCTCAATTTGACATTTTTTCATTTTGTTTTCATGTATTTATGATGTCTAAGTCATCTTTTATGGACCGCAGTTAAAAATATACGAATATCACTAGATTCAAAAGAGTTGAGTATGTCCTGACTTATTTGTGTACCTAGTCCTTGATTTTCTGTGTGATGTCCTGGATTTTCTAGTTTTGGATTTTAGAATAATTGTCAATAGGTTTGAAAAGCAAGCGAATATTTTAATATAATCGGCTCATATAACTCATTACTTTTATAAAAATGACCCATGCCTTAGTTTAAACGAAGAGAAAGCTTGTTTTTTATGCAGACATCTCTTTGTTTTGTTTTGCTTTTGTTTTGTTTTGTTTTGTTTTGTTTTGTTTTGTTTTGGTTTTTTCCCTTCTATACTACGGTGACTCTAAGCGGACATGTTGGTTTGTTTTTCATATCGCTCCAAAGGCAGGCGGGTAACCAGAATGCTTTTCTGGTGGAAGCACTTTCAGTCATAAGGTGTGGGGATCGCTTTGAGGCCCCAATTGGGTCCAGGGAGAAGCCCTTGTGGGTATCCAGGCCAAGGAGCAAAGCCCCGGAATCTAATGCATTTTACACATCTACAGAGCAGTTTTCTACGTTAAAATGACCCATGGTACACTTTCTTTTAGTCTGCTTTGCAAAACGATGTAGAGCATTCGGTACATAAGTGCGCCTGGCTATGCGCCTTGCTAACCCCCACCCCACCCCACCCCGCTCTCTTTTCTCCTTTCCTTTGAACAGATTATCAAACATTACGCACAAAAGGAGAGGGGTGGGGGTCATTCACCCAGTTCTTTTTGTACGGTGGTATGTATACGCTATATATTCAATGGCGTTTATATAGGAACACTTGGTAAAGAATGATGAACGAATGGCCATAAATCCTTTTTATTGATTTTTGTTGTTGTTCGTTTGTTTGTTTGATTGTGTGTCTGTTTCTGTTATTTTTTTATGTTTTTTTTTTATGTTTTTGTTTTGTTTTTGTTTTTGTTTTGTTTTTGTTGTTTTTTGCTTTTGTTTTTGTGTTGCTTTTTTTTTTCGTGTTTTTGTTTTTTGTCAAATTAAATTGCCCCTCCTATCATTTCCATCAGAGGTATACCTTTGCATGCAAACATGATAGCAAAATTACTTCCAATACTAGTATTACATTATGACACACAATTGTAAATTGTAGATGACCATTAGCGGATCACAGGTGCCTGCAGATATGATCGTTTCCCTCCCCCCTCTTTCTTTATCAGAATCATGACTAAAATGGCCGTGGAGTAAAGAAGGGAGAAAAAAGATATCCTTTCTTTACTCCACGGCCATTTTAGCCAAGATTCTCAAAAAGAAAGAGGGGAGGGGACGATCACATCTGCAGGCACCTGTGTGGCGGATGGGCGGGGGAGGACAAAGTCCAGTTTCAAAGACAATTTTTACGGAAAACTGACATGCGAAAATAGAAGTTATATTCTAATTCCTCCCAGTGGGTTCCTTAATTAATGACTTTTAACTTGCTTTTATTATACAATTATTACTCCACGGCCATTTTAGCCATGATTCTGAGAAAGAAAGAGGGGGGGGGGGGGGGGGGGGCGATCATATCTGCAGGCACCTGTGGTTTCGCCCCCTCGTCATCTTTACACGATTATTTGATCGAAAGGACGACTATCAATAATCAGTTTGCAATATACAGTGGAAGGACATTGAACAGAAGCCTTCTTAATTTTTCTTTGAATTTCAACAAAACATTTTCGTTATGGCTAATGCCACAGTGGCGGATTTAACGGGGGTGGGGGAGCGAAGGGGACGCCCCCCCCCCCTCGTAGAGCGCCAAAAAACTTTTTTAACTATGTTTTTCAAGTCTAATAATTTTTACAGCCAAGAAAGGGGAATTCTAAACTACTGTGATAAAATAAAATTATTGAAATATTTGTTTCATTTACATATAAAAACTTGTAAACATTGTAAGTATGAAATCGTGTTAATCCTTGAATATAAAACAAAACGAAGATCAAGCAAAGTTGTTCAAAAGTGGCATCAGATTGCACCATTTGCGTCTATTATTCGCAAAAAATTCAGGGGAGCCCCCGAGGCCCCCCGTACCCCAATCTACCCCTCGGCGCTTCGCTCCTAGACTTCAGTCCCGCCTAACACCCCCCCCCCCCGACAATGGACCTTCTGGATCCGCCACTGTGTCAAGAATGTGGGAAAATGATTTGCTTTATGTAATTTCCGGGTTGATACACTTATATATCAATTAGATATATTTTTATTTTTTATACATTCAGATACATGCCAGTATCTCTTTTCATACTTTTAAAAAGGCACAAAGCATTTGTTCTCTGTCCACCCTATAGATCTAACCCTAGGTTTACACTATGTTCCCGGCGACCACGGCAGTCATGGTGGCCAAAAACGTAGCACACCGTATGATGTTTGGCAGTTTTTATCTTGGTATTCAAGTTCTGTTAGGTCTCGTTACGTTTTCGCACGGTCTTTCAAGGTATCCTTGACGAGCCGCGGCTCCTGAATCCCGGAGACCTGACGGCGCCCCACGTTTCAACCTACGGCTTGTTACGGACGTTTGTACGTTTCCTCACGACCTGTCACGTTCTGATAAGGTCTGTCACGGTTTGTTACGATCCAATCAAGTTGGCCACGACTACCAAGTTCTGTCAAGGCCCACTACGATTAACCGTGACCGCCGGGAACAGGAGACACAAAAAGCTGCATAAAAGGGTTTGGTTTGTTATACTTCTTGTGTGACCGTGCGTGCCGTACCAGGCCGTAGTAGAACTTGAAATAAACCGTAACAAGCCGGGACGTACCGTGACTGAACGTGACGAAACGGCTAACACATTCCTTAGCTCGCCGTGAGAAACCGTAGCACACCTTGATAAAACGTGCATCTGCCCTAAAGCAGCCGCAGCTAGAAACGGGACATAAACGTGGCAGACCGTAACTCAACTTCACTAGCTAGGATCCTTATTTGTTGAGTCATACTTTTGCCTCCCGTTCCGCTACGGACACTGTCCCAAGTTTTGTCACGGTATGTAACGTTCTGTCACGTTGCGTTGCGTTCGACCCGTTTTGCTACGGTTTCTAAAGTAGGCCATCTGCACCGTGGGCTGCCGTGACAAATGTTTTGACAGTTTAAACATTTGCCCCGTTAGCCCCGGCAACCACGGCTAGTTACGATTGTTGATCCCGTTCCCCTACGTTGTCTCACGGTCACCACGTTTCGTCCACGGTGGCTTGAAACGTGGCCGCCGGTAACATAGTGTAAACGGGGGGTAAGTTGGTCTTGACCTTGATCTTGGTCAGTAGACTGCGTTTCAGCATTGCTCTGGCTACGTTCCTGGCAACTTCGGACAGTCATCTGCTGCATTATTTACAACAAATGGTGTGTTTTCCGGAATGTGTGAGCACGACCCACCATTAACCTGATACATATTGGTATCTTTTAGTCTAACATGTATTAACAGACAATTTTTTTTTCATTCTGAGGTAACGATCCAAAGAACATGTTAGTGACTTAGTAGACTATACACTCATGATCAATTAACAAGGGAAGCCTGTCAAATTAGGACATATTTCATCTGAATACAGAAATCAGAACTAATACACAGTGATTTTTGTAACAAACAAGGGTTGCAAACTAAAATTGCACATAAAAGTGGAGCTACTGCCATGGCAAAATCCCCTGAAAATTAATTCTAATGCAACGTAGCTATAACGTCGATTTTCATTGGTTGTTTGCTCCTTAGTTACGGCTGTAAAACGAGAACATACTAGGCTTTGAGGTTGCTAACTTCACATTTCGCCTTATGTTCACAAAAATATAGATTGCATTAGAATGGGAATAACTAGATACTGACGTTATGTTTGCGGACGGTAAATGCTGATTTTACGGTGCAAACATCCGTTTTTCTGGCTCCGCTAACGCGTCGCCAGAAAAAACTCAGTTTGCGACCGTAAAATCAGCATTTACCGTCAGCAAACATAACGTCAGGAACTAGTTATTCCCTAATTAAACTCTATTAGATTGTTAAAGAAATATACAAAAGCCAGGACAGCAAACACAAAAAATCCTGGACAAAACACAAAAAAGTCAGGACATCTAACTTTTTTTTAAATTTTGGTTTTCTGCCTTGTGATGCCGTTTTATTGCTCGAGAAAAAATATGGCTAGCACTGTTGAACTGGCACAAGTTCTTCGTGTTAAAATATTTGAACCTAGTCTGTTGAAACGACGAGAACATGGATTTTTATCAAAAGAGTCGTAATCTCTTGATTTAAAGACAAGCTGACAGCTCTAAGCATTGATTCGGTCTTATAATGCATTTACAATGTTTAATGCAAAGACACGTATCTCACGATGATCTACATGTCCGTTTATTGTCTAAAAAATATGAAATTTTGCCGATTTCGCTCGAAACGAACACAAATAATCCAGGACAAACACGAAAAATCCAGGACAATTAACACAAAAAAATCCCTCGTCGTCAGGACACCTTACATGGTGTGGTCACAAGCTTTTATGAATTTACATACAATGTAATAAATTGGACTAGAAAAGAAGCTGAAAGCTTATATAAATTCCGCTCCTAGGTATTTATGACCGATATGTAATTTCAAAAGATCATACAACAAGAATGGATTGGATCTCCAACAACACCTAGTTGCAGCACCAACAGCAAACCCCCAAAACCGGTGGGTCCCACCGTAAAACATAAAGAAGACACGCGCAGAAAGAGACGTAATGGTACAAGGAACGTCAAATCACAGAGAAACATCAAACCAACGAGACCAATGGGCAATTGGTGCCGACTTATGACTGTCAGTAGCAGATGGTGTGGTTATCCTGGATTACGTGCGCACAACCCTTTAACTTTTCCAGTTTCCCAGAGGTCTCAAAGAACGTACAATTGTGGTGTAAAACAACCTCCTGTGAACTGAACAGAAGAAAGAGAGAGAGGTGAGAGACATTATAGTAATTAAGTGAAGAGAGAGTAATGTTGAAGTAGAAGATATGAAAAAAATAAACACAAAATACTTGCTATGCTAAATTTTATTTGAACACTTCTATATGAAATGTTCAAGATATTAAGACATCACGTATATTATCACATTTGAACTCATTATTTCTGAAATGATTCTAAAAAAATAGAACGATACAAATCTTTTTCGTTCAATATGTATTTTTTTTTTTACTTTACCGGGTATTTAGATTAAAAAGTAGGGAGCTAGACTGCTAATCCCCGAAGATATCGTTCTCCTTTTTTCACACTGTTTCTCTACTGACTTGAAATATATTTTGTTGAATTTGTTAAATTAGAAAAAGACCCAAGTAAACTACATAGTATCCTCGTGTATAGCTCTGTCTTTAGTTGGCGTTTTGGTATATTTCACTGATCATTTGTAGAATGACTCTTTCCAGCTATCTATATCTTACATGTATAGCTCTGTCTTTAGTTGGCTTTTTGGTATATTTCACTGATCATTTGTAGAATGACTCCTTCCAGCTATCTATATCTTACATGTATAGCTCTGTCTTTAGTTGGCGTTTTGGTATATTTCACTGATCATTTGTAGAATGACTCCTTCCAGCTATCTATATCTTACATGTATAGCTCTGTCTTTAGTTGGCTTTTTGGTATATTTCACTGATCATTTGTAGAATGACTCCTTCCAGCTATCTATATCTTACATGTATAGCTCTGTCTTTAGTTGGCTTTTTGGTATATTTCACTGATCATTTGTAGAATGACTCTTTCCAGCTATCTATATCTTACATGTATAGCTCTGTCTTTAGTTGGCTTTTTGGTATATTTCACTGATCATTTGTAGAATGACTCTTTCCAGCTATCTATATCTTACTAGTATTTTGATTTCCGCATCACTGATTAAACATTGTCAGTTGAAATGCTCATATGGTGCACTAAAAATCTCTTTCATAGAATAATATCAAATTTACTTTATTAAGGTAAATCTTAACAAGATTAAAACTTCTGAAAATTTGACAGTAAGAATTTTACCTGGTTAGTAATTAGCTTGCTATGTAAACACATTACCTAAAATAAGCAAAGCAAATGTAGAAATAAACCTTTCTGTCAAACTGATAGAGTTTAGACACCTGTTATCTACCCCGGTATTACTTACATACTTGTTAATACATCAGATATTTATATAGGTCAGGGATATAACATACAAGGTAGGTTTTTCAAGAATGTACTTGTAAATTCTGCTATTAGTCTAAAACACCATTCTGAACCAATACCAATTCTAAACGAAGTGACCAGACATTAATTTACATGTCGTATGTCTCTTTTCCGTCTCATACTATGCTAGTCTTTGTGTTTTTACATCGGGTGTTTTGGTGTTTTGCTGTTGGTGCTGCAACAAGGTCTTGTTGGAGATCCCCTCCCTTCTTTAATGTTTGGGAGAATGAATCCTCACTAGAGAAGCCAGAATTGTTCAGTAGCTAAAATTCTTATCGTTTTACTTCTTTGTTCTTAAGTTTTTTTTTTATTACATAATATGTTTCCTTACGATCGGGAGTATTATATGCGGGGATCATACATTTGTTGGTATCCTGTTCTTCAAGACGTGTCATTTCAACAATTCGTTACGTACTTGCTTCTCTGTTATGCTGTTGGATACTGTAACCAAGTCGTATTGGATACCTTCTCCATTTTTGTGTGGATTTTTCAAGGATTGGGGGGGGGGGTGGGGTTATTACCTAGATATAGGGAATGGAAATCTCATATAGATTTGTCAAAAGATAATTATACATGTTGAAAAATTAGGAAGTTAAAACATGCAGAGGGATGTCAATATTTTTCGCACATCATATATTAATAAGTTGAATTTACTCTCTTTCTTTCGGTCATCAGCATCAGTGATGAGACATTATTTGTTGAAATATGCCAATGGTGAACGTTAATATTACCGTAATTCTTACTTACATTTCAATATTTGATAAGCTCTTTTTGCCCATGACATATATTATAGAATGCAATGCAAAACTGAAGAATTATGATAAAATTGGCAGAGATCGTGTTTAAAATAAAACCACTTTGGCAATGCAAGCTTCCAAATATGACATGAAGCCATCTAGTTTTCACCGAGAGTATCCCGCCATTACTATGGTGTCAATTTTCATATTCCAACCGTGGAATCGTGAATTCTCATATGATCTATGTTACTTTGATAGTCCGGTCTTAATTACCTAACAAGAGTGTGCCTAAAATACAAACACCAGTAATGATTGATTGGAAATTTGTCCATGGAAAGCACTGCATTGTTCCCGTCATCCCAGTTTCCCTTTATACGACATCACTCCCGATCGCTCTCATGTCCCATTGGAGTGAGTAAATGTAATTAGATTAGGATAGCATTAATAATGGCTCCCATAGGAAATGCTGCTGTTTTTCCCAAAGTAGAATATGACAATCGACACTTCGGTGTGATGTTAAAAATACACTGTTTTGTATTATTTGGCTTTCCGAGGGGAATCAAAATTCTGGTATAAAATTTCAAAGAGAGGATCAAATATGAGCATTCGCATGATATTATGAGATAAAGTTCCAATACACTGCCCGAGGCGGAGTTGTCGGTCCTGATAACAGTATTATTTACATTAATCAGGGGTACGGTCCACTATGCTAGCTACTGGACTTATTTGGTATGTGCTGAGAGAAGGAGTGTTATCAAATAAAGGACCAACTCCCCGTCTTATCACCCAATTATTACCTCTTCTCTAATTTGCCTATGACAGAGCCTGAGGTCACGCCGAGGAAACCAGTGAGTGACCACTGGAAGACCAAGTACAGAATGGTGACCAGTATAGATGACCTCCGGTCACTCAGATTTTGGAAAGCCGTGGCGGCAGAATTTGTGGGGACTCTGTTGTTAGTATTTGTCGGATGTGGCTCCTGCATCCAGTGGGTCAAGGACACTGATGTGGTGCAGATTTCACTTTGTTTCGGCCTGAGTGTGGCTACCATAGTGTGGATAATTGGTCACGTGAGTGGTGGTCATATCAACCCAGCCGTGACCACAGCATTCTTTATCACGCGTAGGATAAGTCTCGCACGTGCCGTGATGTACATCGTCAGCCAATGCGTCGGCGCCATTATTGGCGCGGGAATTTTGAAAGGTGTTACCCCGCCCGGTAAATGGGGGAGTCTTGGAGCTACCCTCCTCCACGAGGAGATGGACGGAGGAAAAGCGTTCGGTGTAGAATTGTTTATAACTATTGTACTAGTGTTGACTGTATTTGCGACCTGTGACAAGAGAAGGAAGGATTTGAATGGATCGTTCCCCCTGTCTATAGGACTTTCCATCACCATGTGTCATCTGTTTGCGGTGAGTAGAATTTATATATTTATGTATAAAAATTGTACTTTCAATTTTAATAGGTCTTAATCTATGAGAATATTTTTTTTCTTTTGTAATAGTATGCCATTTTTTGGTAGTATTCTTCCACTGTTATTTACAAATGCCACACATGTATCTGCTTCTTTATATTTTACGACTGATATCTATTTGGATGTTATGATTCGCCAAATTTGCAAATTTGTAACTCAATAGTCTTTCCTTAAGAGAGAGGGTTGTGCCATAAATGGAGAGAAATTAGTCATACACTGATGCAAGGGTGTTTACACATTACAAGTTCATGCATGCATCGTAGAGACAAAAACTTGCAACATGGATTAATTTTATATTTTTGTGATTTTGGACCCTCCATTTATAGGAGAACAATTTCAAAACTTGAATTAAGTTGGAATACGAAAAATTATGCGAAAATCAAATCGTACAATTTGTGAATGATAGCATTAACACAGACTCAAAAAAAAGGAAGCAACCAAATCAACTGGTATTTATGATAAATGGTTAGTACACTCCACTATGGAGGTCGTGACTTAAGGGATTTCACTGATTGACAAATTAAATACTAACATAAACAGGTCAAAAAGATAAGAAAATACCCTCCGGACATCATGACCTGGTCAAACTCAAAATGGTGATGTTTTATTTCCACATATTTTCAATTTTATTTCGTTGTAATTGGACGATATGATTTTAATGATGATGGGGTGTCAAATAGAAAACATTCTATCACATCAAACAGGGAAAGGGAACAATTGATGAAGAAGGGTGTTGACACTTAACTATTTCAATTCCGATAGCAGTTTTTGTTATAAAGAAGAAAAGGGTTTATAATAACAAAGTCTTGAGTATGACGTAAAATCTGCCCCGGAAAAGTCGAAATTTCAAAATTTCAAAATGAAAAAATATTGAAATTTCGACTTTTTCATCAGAAATGTCCACTAACTTATTCCACATCTGAATCTAAGGTCAGGATGGATATGGTTAAAACGAGTGGGTTTTTTTTCTCTATAGAAATTTATAAAAAAAAAAAAACAAAAAAAAAAAAAAAAAAAAAACAAAAAAACAAAAAAAAAAAAAAAAACAAAAAAAAAAACAAAAAACAAAAACAAAAAACAAAACAAAAACAAAAAAAAAAAACCGGAAAAAAATTTAACAACATTGTTTCCCCTCGACCAAATATCATTAATACAAAATTTCTGACCAAGTGGGGTTCTGTTACTCAGGGTGGAACAATGCCCGACAGGCACAAAACGAAAAAAGGGGGATGGGCTTTTTTTAATACCAGTCTATAAAGCTGTTTAATAGATAAACATTTGATTTCTTCTATTTATCAAATGGAATAAAAACTTCTGACTGTGAGTTGATGAAATAGACAGCAGTTACGAATGAAATCAACAATATATACAATGTAAAGTTGTGAACACAGTGTGAATTTCGCGCCAATGTGACAAGTTTAGTATAAGATAAGACGGTTTTACGTTTCCGGATTGTAGATTTAATCGATTTTATTGATAAACAATATTCAAAATTGATTTTTCTCTTTGAGTTTTCACATCTAAGGTGATCAAAACATTCTACACATCAAATGTGTAAAATAATGCATTTTAGGTAATACATATTTTTGTTCGCTATTTGACATTTTCCGACATCGGTACCCCCAACCTCTTCAACCATTATATTTCTAAAATGTTACAATTAAATATTTTTAATAAAATACCTAAAAGAAGTCTTTTAATACATTATATTTTTATCCGTACAAACTTAGACCTTCAGAGAAAGGACATCGCACGAGAAATAATTTCAAATGATTCTAGGGCTAAATCAAGCCCTTATTCTTACAGATCCTTTGAAGAATGCATTTCAAGTAGAAGGCATGTTGTAAAGCAGGAGTTGATTTGTCTATCTTGATGGTGGACATTATCAGAATATAGAATTTAAGCGTATGGCAGGTGAAATATTAGAATAAACATTTGACAGAGATAACGCTGACTTCAGAAGTCCAGACAAGTTAAACCATTATATAACTTTATCAAATACACACTTACGAATGATAATCCACACGGTTGATAATAACGACATGGTATCTATAAAGTTTGTGCCCTTTTATTTACAAAGATAATATCATGTCTAAATCTTTATTGACATCGGCACCGATACACAGAAGCATTTAACAAATACAGGAATACCGAAACACGATGGCAAGAACTCGGCAGACGTAGAAATCACACAAACATTGTATCAAAAAATATTCAAAATAGTCTCATTCTTTCACGAATTGAATCAACAAAAAAGTAAAATAAAACAAAGAAAGAAAAAGAAAGAAAAATAAATGAATAAATAAAAAGAAAGAAAGAAGAAAAAGAAAACAAATAGATAGGTCTCCTTAACCCCCAGGTCAGACATAGTAAATGATATTATATTGATGATAGATAATAGATGAAGATCAAAACTTGGGATTTGTTACGGATGCGCAACATATTCAGATTTTCATACGATAAATGCCTTTTCTTTGTGTTGTATACTCGTACAAAACACAAATTATGATATTTATTACGCACCACCATTGCCAGTATTATCCTCAGTTGTTGAAATCGCTAAATTGTCGTCGCTGGTTCAGTCTTTAGCAGCCATGATTGTGATCTTACGAAAATGCAAAAGATCCTATTTTCAGAGTTCCATCGCGGAGAATTACATTGGTTGTACATATTTGAGAAATTGCAATGTTTTTCAATAAATCAAATTTCAAAATAATTTTTGTAGAAAATTCGTTTAAAAGAGCAATGTGACAAGGCATTTTGAAATGATACATTTGCTCTTTTGTCTTTTTTTGTCTTTTTTAGGTCCGTTATACCGGGGCAAGTATGAACACAGCTCGTAGCTTTGGACCCGCTGTTGTCATGGCAATCTGGACGGATCACTGGGTCTGCATTTTATATTCTAAAGCTATGTTGAAATAAGAAATAATGTATTACAAATTACAATATCGAACATTAATGAAGAATAAAAATAGTTTCATTTTGAAAATAGAGAAAATACGACATGATGCAACACAGAGTATTGTGTAGCTGTAAAGCATTTAACGCTTACTCCTTCTGAGCATCTGATCTCATCTCCATAAAATTTGGGATTCATTTATGTCCATTGCGGAGTTCGCTTTTATTTTCTTTTGAAGGGCTTGGTATCTTTCTTTTCTCCTGGCCTCTGTGATTTTTGAGTCTGAGTTTTCGTGAGGTTATTTTTTACCCTTACTCATTAAGTAATTTCAATTAGCCTTCAGAGAAAGCGATATTTCTTTTCCCCATGAGAATTACGAATCTACTTTCAAATGCCTTGGATTATATCAAAGATATCAAACCGATAGTTACGCGCATGCCTACAGACACGTTACCTTAACTAAACAACTCATCGACCGAACTAGCAAAAAAAAAAAAATTATGTATTACGCTCTCTGAGTGTCGGTCGGACTCATCGGATGATAACATGCATGAGCTCGGTACAGCCGGCAGAGCACGCACTGCATTTCGAAGGCCCCTTTTTTATATATACTTACATATTAATCTGTGTTGCTTGGGCCCCCGCGTTGTGCTGTCTTGTTTGAATGGTCATCTTACAGTGAGGAGGTTATTTTACACAACAATTGTTCGTTCTTCGAGACCTCTTGGTAACCGGAAAAATGGGAGGGTTGTGCGCACGTAATCCGGATAACTTCACCGTCTGCTACTAACGTGGCTGATTGCTGTCCTATGTCTGCACTGATTGCCCATAGGTCTCGTTGGTTTATGTGTTGTCTTGTATGTTCGATGTCTCCTTTGCTGTTCCTTGTCTCTTGCTGTGTGTGTCTTCTCTGTGTTTTCACTTGGGGTGTCTTGGTGTGTTGCTGTTGGTGCTGAAACCGAGTCTTGTTGGAGATCCCCTCCTTTCTTGTAGACACTTCCAGGCAACTGATTATCTAAGAGAAACAACAACGCTGTACATTTTTGAATATTGAGTGTTAATTGTTATTATCTAAACTTCCCCACGGGGGACTTTACTTCATTCTTCCAAATGATGCACACGAAATAATGAATAGCAAAAGATTAAACTTAACCCAAAATGTCTGTCAAGTATCTGCTAAGGACAGAACCGTGTCATCAGAGGGATATCCCTTAGCTTAAGAAATGTTCGTTAAATTTTGTGACGGAGGATTTACAAATATATTTCCAGTCTTGTGCCGAACCACTGCGAAACTAGGCGAATGATATCCACGGGGACTAAACTATCTGCCAGCAGAGATACCAACCAAGTCGTTGAAATTGTCAACTTGAAGCATTTGAATTTCCTTGTCCATGTTTGTGTATTACCCTTGATCTCGTTATGTTTGAATTGTAGTTACCATTTCTGTGTTTGCGCCTTGGTGGTTTGTGTATGTGCGACCTTTGGAATAGTAACGTTTGGGATAGTGGTATTTATTACTGTGTATGACCCTTGATCTCGTGATATCATATTTTCTTTTTCTTGACGGTGCTTGTGTTACGTGATTTTGGATTGCCATTTCCATTGTGTCTTGTGATAGTTTGATTGCCTGTGTATTCATTACACTTGATGTTTGGACTGCCGAATTTGCTAGCGCAAGACTGATATGATACCAAGAATTATTAATTGAACATACATTAAACACTGACATTTTGTGGAACTTGTAATTCAGCTAACGGAGATCATACGAACGACATTCAAGCAATATACAAGTAATGGAACAGACTTGTATGCGCATTGATTACACCGTGTTTGTTTGGTCCTTTAAAAAATGTTTGTTTGGATTGCCGTGTTCTGTTTGGTCTTTTTTAAAAATGTTTGTTTGGATTGCCGTTTTCTGTTTGGTCCTTTTTAAAAATGTTTGTTTGGATTGCCGTTTTCTGTTTGATCCTTTTTAAAGATTGCCGTATTCTGTTTGGTCCTTTTAAAAAATGTTTGTTTGGATTGCCGTTTTCTGTTTGGTCCTTTTTAAAAATGTTTGTTTGGATTGCCGTTTTCTGTTTGGTCCTTTTAAAAAATGTTTGTTTGGATTGCCGTTTTCTGTTTGATCCTTTTTAAAAATATGTTTGTTTGGATTGCCGTTTTCTGTTTGGTCCTTTTAAAAAATGTTTGTTTGGATTGCCGTTTGCTGTTTGATCCTTTTTAAAAATGTTTGTTTGGATTGCCGTTTTAATTTTCGTGGATGTCCCTTGATAACATGTTTCGATACTCACTTACATCCCTTTTCACATCTTTGAAACAAGCTGTGTATAAAAGAAAGGGGGGATCTCCAACAACACCCGGTTGCAGTACCAACAACAAAAATCCATAACACCCAATGCAAAAACACAAAGCAGACACTCACAGATAGAGACTCAAATGGTATGTAGCGTTGGCCTTATGAGCGTTTTCTTGTGTGTATTGTACCTTGCGACTAACTTGTCGCGTAGTCTGTTTAGTACCCTTGGGTATTGTAATTGTTGTGTAAACAATCTACTTCTACCAATTAGAAGTATACCGAGCGGTCATTCCTGATAGATTATAGAGCAGGTCGTCTGCTCAATTACCGTCGCAACATCCAATGTTGGACAAAAGTAACGTAGATCACAATAAACAAAAATCTAAATAATCCATGTTGAAATAAGAGTCGCAATAAAAGTTCACCAATTTATTAAATATAAGTCCAATAATAGTAATAAGCGATGTTTACAGTACAGATCCCACTTACACACTGCGACGCATTGATCAGGTGCGCGCTCCTTATATACTCTAGTGGGGCAGCTCGAAGTGAGCTGCCCCTACAACATGTTAAATGGGCAGCTCCAAATGAGCTGCCCCTCCAACCTTACATAACTAAGCGTAGGATAATCAATTAAAACAGCATTACAAGATAAATATATACATATAAACAAGACATAATCATTATTTCGTTACAACTCCCCCCTCCTAAGATTCGATCCCCTGATCGAAAAGCATAAAACATATAATCATACATCAAACGACAATAATGAATTAAATATCATAAATGCAAATAATACAATAAAGAAAGTCAAATGCAAAATCTCAAATAAATGTTCATAAAACAACTGTCGTTCTTCCATCTCTGTCTTCTGGGGACATTTCTGCACGATCCATCTGGAGTCCTGGTCCAACATTACGGGGATTCCTGGTAACGTCCGTAATATATATCCATTCCCGTGCGTCCATGTGGCATCTATTATCCTAAGTATACTACGGTGATTTCCAGGCAACGTCCGTAGTATGCTTTCCAATTCGTATTAAATAGAGTGCACATCTAACGAGTACACATATAAATCCTTATTATACCACGGGAATTCCAACATCCGTGATATACATGTTTTCAATTGCATGCACATTTAACGAATGCATAAAAATCCATTTTACACCATGGGGACTCCAGGCTACGTCCGTGGTATTCATTAATCCAACGATGATATTACACATTTGACATAAAATCACATAAATCCAAATCATACTACGGGGATTCCGGCTTACGTCCGTAGTACGTCCATCCATCATATAACACAGAAAACACGAACACAAATAATCCAAATATACTACGGGGATACCGGGCAACGTCCGTAGTATGTCCATCCTGATTCCAACGTTGATAATATCATATAACACAGAATACACGAACACACATAAATCCAAATATACTACGGGGACTCCGGGCAACGTCCGTAGTATGTCAATCCAACGTTGATAATATAATAAAACACAGAAAACACGAATACACATAAATCTAAATATACTACGGGGACTCCGGGCAACGTCCGTAGTATGTCAATCCAACGTTGGTAATATCATATATACATGTAAAACACGAACTAAACTACTGGTGATCTCACTACTATCTAGTATTTACAGGAAATTAACACGTGTCTTTATTCTCTAAAACGAACAGGGCGTTTGATCACACGGCCACGCCTTGTTTTCACAGGATCACTTTCTAATTTTTCACTTTCACTAGCGGTAGATTCTTTCTTATTCACTTTTGTCGTCGCTTTCTCTGTTTCATCCTCACTTTTGTATTCAGGAATATCATCATCCTCTTCTTCACGAGAACTATCTTTTTCTTTCACGATGTCACGAAAAGTATCTCTTTCCTTCACTATATCACGAGAACTATTTTCTTCTTGCACAATTTTATCAGGAAGTTTGGGAATGATATCAGGTTCCTTCACACTCTCATTCACTTTCTTGGTTGCTTCACGCAGCACTAATCTTTCTAAATTTCGACGTACAGTTTTTCCTGTGCGATATCTTTTCAAATTGTCGGCATGAACGATTTTCGGATTAAAGTTCCTGGAATGCTGAATTTTGTATAACACATTAGAAAGTCTTTCTAGCACAATCCACGGTCCTGTCCAATTTCTCGACAATTTAATCTTAGTTCCGGTCACTTGTTTAGGTTGATAAAGTCGCACTGTATCGCCAACGTCATAATTCTTTTCTACGATATTGCGATTGTAGTTCCTTTTCTGTGTTTTCACTGATTTTCTTATATTGTCCCTGGCAATTTTATGCGCCATTTCGAGATTTTCACACATTTTCTGCACATAATCACTACGATTGACGGGAATTTCTTCCTCGAAACACATAAAATCGCTCATCACATCTATCGGCACTTTCATTTCACATCCATACATCATGCGATATGGCGTTATTCCTGTAGTTTCGTGAACAGATGTGTTATATGCCATACATAATGTGTCTATAAAACGATCCCAGTCCGTTTGCACTAAATTCACATATTTTGATAGCATTTCCTTGAAAGTACGATTTAATCTCTCCACCATACCATCGGATCTAGGGTGAAATGCGGTAGTCCTTGTTTTCGTTATATCCAAAACAGTGCACAATTGAGAGAATAACTGACTCTCAAACTGACTACCTTGATCTGTATGGAGTTCTAGTGGGCATCCATAACGCTTGATCCAACCACGGAAAATCACATCAGCCACGGTCTCGGCTTCAATATTCGGTAACGCATACACTTCGGTCCACTTCGTGAAATAATCCGACACAACTAACAAGTAAACATTTCCATTCTCTGTTTTAGGTAAAGGTCCTGCTAAATCGGCTGCAATCCGCTCAAATCGTCCTCCAGCAATATAACTTTGCATAAAATGTCTCTTTTTCCTCGGTGGATTCTTCTTTTCTTCACATATATCACACGAATTCACATAATCTGTGATATCACGATGAAAATTAGGCCAATAATATGAACTCATATCTGCTCTGTTTATTGTCTTTTGAATTCCTTGATGTCCAGATGTCGACGAGTCGTGTAAATACCACAAAATTGCACTTCGTAACACTTTTGGCGTACATATTCTTAGTCGAGTAGCACTCTCCTCAATCCACTTAATACACAGTACTCCATTACACACGGTGAGCACTTCCCAACGTCCTAACCAAAACTTAAATTCTGGATGTAAATGACTTATCGACTCGAATTTCGGTTTAACTTTGGAACCATGCTTTTCTATAAAAGCAATTACGTGTCCAAGTACGTCGTCTTTAACCTGTAGTTCTCGAATTCCGGAAAACGATAAATCGGCATCTGGCATCGGAATAGGTTTAGCTCTCCTAGGTCGATTCTCTCGTCGCCCTCTTTTTGATTTTAAATCCTCTTTCACGTTTTTATCGTCACTGATCGCAAACAAACATTGAATATCACATATAGCTTGATCACTTTGTATGTCAATACCACTTCGATCACTTCGCAAGTCCTCTATGTGACTCTCTCGCACACCGTAATATTCATCATCTAATTTCCGTTTGCACTGTCTACACATGGTGTCATTTTCGGTCATCTTAATCCTTGAAAGTCCGTCAGCATTACTATGCTTTTTACCGGCTCTGTGCACAATCTTAAAATTGAACTGGCCTATTTGTTGTAACCATCTGCACATTTGACCGTCCGGTTCTTTAAATCTATGCAACCATGTAAGAGATCCATGGTCAGTTCGTAACACAAATTCACGTCCTAGCAAATAGTGTTTAAAATACTTCATGAAATACACCACTGCAAGCATCTCTTTGCGCGTCACACAATAATTACACTCAGCAGTTGACAGAGCCCGGCTTCCATAAGCGATCACTTTTTCATTGTCACCTTGAATTTGCGATAAAACACATCCAATCGCAGAATTACTCGCATCGGTATCAAGAATAAAATGTCCTCCTTCCGGATCCGGATATCCTAGGATCGGAGCACTCACTAATTTCTGTTTCAGAGTATGAAAGGCATGGTCACACTCCTCCGTCCACTCCCATTTCTTTCCCTTTTTCGTTAATCCATGTAAACATCGCGCAATATTTGCGAAATCCTTTATGAACTTTCTGTAGTATGACACTAATCCTATAAAACTACGAAGTTCACTAACATTGGTTGGTTTTGCAGCGTTTCTTATTGATTCTGATTTTCCTGGATCCGTTTGTATTCCTCTGGCTGATACTACGTGTCCTAGAAATTTCACTTCCTCCTTGAAAAATGAACACTTTTTCGCTTTCACTTTAAGATTCACTTCGTCTAATCGATCGAACACTTTTTCCAAATTTTCCATATGTTCGTCAAAATTTCTGCCGAAAACTACGATGTCATCTAAGTACAAAACGGCTATTTTCCACTGAAGTCCTATCAATGCTCGCTCTATGATGCGTTGAAAAGTTGCAGGAGCGTTGCACAATCCGAAAGGCATCACTGTATATTCGTACAATCCTCCCCGAGGAGTTGCGAATGCAGTCTTCTGTTTGTCGTTTTCTGACATTGGAACCTGGTGATACGCCATATTTAAATCTAGCGAGGAAAACCACGTTGATCCACTCAGGGCATCAAGGTCATCTTCTATCCTCGGTATGGGGTACGCATCCTTCACTGTTAAAGCGTTCAAACGGCGGTAATCTACACATACACGCCAACTTCCGTCCTTTTTCTTCACTAAAACCAACTGTGAAGACCACGGACTATTCGATTTCTCGATGAGACCCTGCTTCTCTAACTTCTCTATCTCCGCATCTAAAACTTCCCTCTTGAATATAGGTACTCTACGCGGTGCTTCTTTAAATGGTCTCTCATCACTCAATTTTATGTCGTGTTCTCCGAATTTTACTCGTTCCAA
The DNA here is from genome assembly GCA_033119305.1 of Pinctada imbricata. Taxonomy (NCBI): domain Eukaryota; kingdom Metazoa; phylum Mollusca; class Bivalvia; order Pterioida; family Pteriidae; genus Pinctada; species Pinctada imbricata. Next base: position 189,130 of record VSWD01000012.1, on the reverse strand, counting down.
CTTCCCGTTCGGATTCGCGAACACATTACATCTTCTAATTAGGAATTCCTTAAACTTCATACACTGCTCCTCGTTGAGGTTTTCACATCCTTCCTCATAAGCAGCTTTTAAATGCACCGGCAAATCACTACATGTAGTTTCACACTCTTCACGTACTACGTTCACATCACTCGTAGCACTAATCGGTTCACTAACACACTGAACCGGAATAAATAACGCAATAACTGTACCCCTCCTCACTTCTACTGGTTCCACTCCTGGATTGTACACACGGATACACACATCACGATCACGCGCACTAAGTAAAGATCTCGCTAAAACTAATTCATGAGCTTGAGCAAATTTTTGTAAACACATAGGTAATCCCTCTTCCTCTGTTACATACGAAAGATATGACGGAATAATAGCCTCCTGTCCCGCATTGATTTCCATAGTTTCGGCACAAAATATTTTATTTGTTCGTTCTCCTTCATTAGGATCAAACTTCACAACAAATTCTGAGTTGTCATGGTCCCAATTACACTTGTATTTCACATAAAAATCTTCACCTAAAAGATTTTGGGTAACTCCTCCCACAAATATCCGAAATTCAAAGTTCATTCCTCCGAAAGTTAGAATCATAATCGCTGTCCCTAGTATGTCTATAAATTGTCCGTCCGCCGCTATAAATTTACTCCGTACTCGTTCTAGTACTGGCCTACTATCGGGTAACATGTTGTAGTAGGTATCCTCGGTAATAAATGATCTACGGGCACCAGTATCCACTTTCCATGTCACATTAGCACCCTGGATCAGTCCATCCACAAAGAACCCTTTTCTTCCGGGAATCCTGAGTTCGCTCCTGCTCTCGAACACTGACTGATCACCGTGGCTAACCTTATTTGCACAGAAACGAACCAATGCGTTTGACGACGACTTTAAACACCAGTCAGGTTCGTTGATACACACCTCTCCAGTAATCTCAGACTGAATAACACTTCCGTGCTTTCCGTGTGTCCTTTCATTAACTACTTCTGCTTCGTTGAAAATCGGATCACAATATATCGTTGTACTAGGCCTTTCTGGTTTCTCGACCGGTGCACGGCCTACTGCCTCGGTCTCGAGTCGTTTAACGACTTCGAATGGTTGTCGGTGCGGTTTTGACGGTAATTCCCTCTATGATTATCTCTTTTCGGACAAATAAAACATCTCTTTTGCGAAAAGGTTCGGAGTTCACCAATTTTCGACTGAACATCGTGTTTATTGCGCACTTTTTGCATCGCATCGTTTCCAGTATACAGAACACGTTTGTTTGGTCTCACAATATCCTCCCGTCGATTTTCGCCTAACCTAATGCATTCCTCTTGCATTGCGGCAGTTACAGCATCCTGTAGATTCCTTGGTCTTGTTCGTTTTACTGCGAAACGAAATTCGTGATCTTCGCTGCAATTATCGAGAAAAGTTTTCATGCTACTTTCCTGTACGTAATCTCTGTTGTCGGGGTATGCCTTGCGATATAGATCCTCTATGGCCTGTCCAAAATCTCTAAAAGTCTCACTTTGCTTCTTTTTCCGCATCTTAGCCTCAGCAACATAGCTCTCTTTCATCGCACGGTGACCAAATCTATAGTCCATAGCCCGTTTTAATTCAGTCCAGTTATTTCTTATTTCCACAGGAAGTCCGTAAGCATAAGTTTCTGCCTGACCACGTAACACAGTAAAGAAAATAATGCGAATTCTCTCCTCATTCCAGCCATTTATTGTCGCAATGTTTTCAAAATATCGAATAAATTCGGACCATATATCCTCACCATCTCCTTTGAATATCCGTTTCACAGGGACTTGTTAAGAGAAACTAGTGCGTTGCACAGGGTTACCAATGACACCCATATTTTCGTCTAAGTATGATGAATCGTATCTAGGGAAATTCACATTACTCCCGAGGGGATAATCAAATCGTACGTTCCTTTGATTACGTATATTTTGTCGTTTTCGGAAACAGTACTTCCACAGAAGTCCTATGAATAATCCTATGAAGAAAACACAGGCACTCGTCACAAGCACTTCCTTCGTCATCACCAGCAACAAATATCCAGGAAAGTATTTATAGCACACGGCACACAGTGATCCAATAAGAACTGAAATGATCGTCCATAGTTTGAAAATCCAAGTCCATCCATCCTCAGAATTATCGAATCGCGTATTATTTGCATAACACGGTACATTTTGTCGGTCTGAAAGCACAGGTGTGCTTGAAGCTACCGGTGTACATGTATTTGCGGCTTCATTAAATGAATCTAATAAGTTTCTCCTGACCGAAACCGGTGATTTTCGTCTTTGTCCGGACACACGAGGGGTTATCTCCCCTGGTTCATTTTGTAACTCACCTGTAAGTTCCATTTCACGGGGTGAATATGTCGTTTGATCGTTTTGCATCATCACATTTATTATAATCACGATATGCACAAATATTCCACACAACGCAAAGAAATCCAGTTTGAATCGTTGAATAAAAATTCACACGAGGCACATATAACACACGGGAATAAAATCTTTTTTTAAGAATCACGCACATGCACACGAATATTGTACACAACACGGCACTATTCATTAATTGAATGCACAAAACACAGGCATTTGTCGGACACTAATTGACAGAATTACGGACAAAATAATGTTTTATACGATAAATGCGCACAGGTTTCACACACGAACAGTCACAAAATAATCGCGCACAAATACACAACCAAAACACTGCACACTCTGCACAAATTAATATAAAACGGTCGCGCACTTGATTAAAACACAAAACATATACTTAGTATATATGTATCACACGCGATCGCGCATTATCACTTCACTTCCACAGAATTTGTACGGTATCAAATACACATATCAATATAATTACCGTACACTAAATAAAAACGAATCGATAATCTCACTAATATATAATATACACACGTAGGTCACAGGGGAATATATACACTAAGTCACTGAATCTACACGCAAAACACTAAACTTTTCACTGATCACAAATACTTACTTTTCATCTTAAAATTTAGGAAAATTGTTTCACTTTTCCTCCACACACTTCGCATCGTTTTCCCGAATCCATGTACAAGCACTTTGGAAATACTGCGAAGCATTCTTCGCATTCCACTCACGATTTCACTTGCACTTTTCGAACGAAATGAACGTATCCAAATTCTGTGTAATCGTACACGCGTACGAATTTTGTCGGTTCCTGAATATCCATATTGGATTGAAGAATCACACACTATAAATACGCACAAATTTTCACTGTAAATCCAAAAAGAATAATATTTGAAATAAAATTCTGAAATAGAAATTTTATATTTAGTGAATAAAAAAAAAATAGTATACTTTACCCGTATGTAGTTAAATATCCAAATTGCTCAAATTAAAAATCCTGCGAATTTTCACAACACAATAAAATCCTGAAATTAATTTCACTGTCACGTAAGTTCTATATCCCACCGCTGCCACCATTTGTAGCGTTGGCCTTATGAGCGTTTTCTTGTGTGTATTGTACCTTGCGACTAACTTGTCGCGTAGTCTGTTTAGTACCCTTGGGTATTGTAATTGTTGTGTAAACAATCTACTTCTACCAATTAGAAGTATACCGAGCGGTCATTCCTGATAGATTATAGAGCAGGTCGTCTGCTCAATTACCGTCGCAACATCCAATGTTGGACAAAAGTAACGTAGATCACAATAAACAAAAATCTAAATAATCCATGTTGAAATAAGAGTCGCAATAAAAGTTCACCAATTTATTAAATATAAGTCCAATAATAGTAATAAGCGATGTTTACAGTACAGATCCCACTTACACACTGCGACGCATTGATCAGGTGCGCGCTCCTTATATACTCTAGTGGGGCAGCTCGAAGTGAGCTGCCCCTACAACATGTTAAATGGGCAGCTCCAAATGAGCTGCCCCTCCAACCTTACATAACTAAGCGTAGGATAATCAATTAAAACAGCATTACAAGATAAATATATACATATAAACAAGACATAATCATTATTTCGTTACAGGTACAAGAAACGCTAAATCATATAGAAACATCAAACACAAATGACTACACATAAACCAACAAGATCAAGGGCAATCGGTGCCGACTTAGGACGGCCATATACTAGTACCATCCGGATTACGTGCGCACAACCCTCCTACTTTTCCTATTAACCAGAGGTCTCTAAGAGCGTACAATCGTGGCATAAAATGACCTCCTCATTGTAAGATTGTAAATACAAACAGACAGCATGACGCAGGGGTATGGAACGCCATCGCTGTCTTATAATAAGATATTTCAATATATTGGATGGTTTAATCAATATATGCGGTGGTAAGTACATTATATGCGGTGGTAAGTACATAATATGCAGTGCTAAGTAATATGCGGTGTTAAAAACATTATATGGAGTGGTACGTACATTATATGCGGTGCTAAGAACATTATATGCGGTGATAAGTACATTATATGCGGTGCTAAGAACATTATATGCGGTGGTAAGTACATTATATGCTGTGCTAAGAACATTATATGCGGTGGTAAGTATATTATATGGAGTGCTAAGTACATTATATGGAGTGCTTAGTACATTATATGCGGTGTTAAAAACATTATATGGGGTGGTACGTACATTATATGCGGTGTTAAGTACATTATATGGGGTGGTATGTTCATTACATGGGGTGGTACGTACATTATATGCGGTGCTAAATACATTATATGCAGTGCTAAGTACATTATATGCGGTGCTAAGAACATTATATGGGGTGATGAGTACATTATATGCGGTGCTTAGTTCGTTATGTGGTGATTTCGTTAGGATAAACATTCTGATGACCAAGATTAAACATTTTTGAGACTCGGGTTATCATTAACCCAAAAGAACACAAAAGGATTCAACATTTTTCCCAGCTCTATCAGGGGAGGGGTGGAAGAAAAGACCGGTATTTGGGTCAAAATAAGCATTTTTACACAGAAAACAATGGAAAAGGGAAACGCTTTTACACAACAGCGTCCCCCCTTGTTTTACAATGCCACTTTCACCAAAGGTGTATATAAATAAAACACATTTTCTGGACAAGTGGGGTTCTGAAGCGAGGGGGGGGGGGGAACAATGTCCACAGGCGAAAACGAAAAAAAGGGGGATGGATGACTATTTTAACATTTATCTGTAGAGCGATATTAAAAGTAGGTTATAATTGCCATCTTTTTCTTTTTATATCATGGAACAATCTATTCATAGTGTGTTCCGATCAAATATTTAACCGTTTGGAAGGAAATAAATTTGTCTATATCTACACCGTGTGTATTTCGCGCCAGAAAGCTACATAAGTGGCCGAGAAGAAAGAAATACAACCGTTTTTTTTCAGTTTCTGGATTTCAGAGATTGCCGATTACATTGATATTCTTAAAACAGGGTGACGTGAAAATTCTATATCATTATTTTTTTCATTCTAATTATTAGAATAATAAAAAAAAATAATGATATAGAATTTTCACGTCACCCTGTATTTCTCTCTCTCTCTCTCTTAGACTACGTAAATTGAATATCACAAGCTAAAATAATAAAGCCTGTGTTTGTGAAACACGAATGCCCCCGGTGGCATCTTTGTTAGTATGAACACTATTTTCTGTTAAGTACATGCATGTGAGGTCACTGGGTTAAAAGGTCAAAGGTCAAGGTCACGAGGTCAAAAATTTTGGTATCAATGGAAAGGTCTTGTCACAAGGAATACACATGCAAAATATGAAAGCCCTATCACTTACCATTCAAAAGTTATGCCCAATGTTAAAGTTTTTGAAAAGTAGGTCGAAGGTCAAGGTCAAGAGGTAAAAAATTTTGGTATCAATGGAAAGGTCTTGTCACAAGGAATACACATGCAAAATATGAAAGCCCTATCACTTCCCATTCAAAAGTTATGCCCAATGTTAAAGTTTTTGAAAAGTAGGTCAAAGGTCAAGGTCAAGGTCATGAGGTCAAAAATTTTGGTATCAATGGAAAGGTCTTCTCACAAGGAATACACATGTGAAATATGAAAGCCCAATCACTTCCCATTCAAAAGTTATGCCCAATGTTAAAGTTTTTGAAAAGTAGGTCAAAGGTCAAAGTCAAGGTCACGAGGTCAAAAATTTTGGTATCAATGGAAAGGTCTTGTCACAAGGAATACACATATGAAATATGAAAGCCCTATCACTTCCCATTCAAAAGTTATGCTCAATGTTAAAGTTTTTGAAAAGTAGGTCAAAGGTCAAAGTCAAGGTCACGAGGTCAAAAATTTTGGTATCAATGGAAAGGTCTTGTCACAAGGAATACACATGTGAAATATGAAAGCCCTATCACTTCTCATTCAAAAGTTATGTCCAATGTTAAAGTTTTTCGGACAAACAGACAGACAAACAGATAAACAGACAAACAGACAAACAGACGGACAGGCCAAAAACTATATGCCCCCGAATCTTTGATTCTGGGGGCATAAAAATTACAATTTATATATTAGTAACGTAGTGTTACAGAATTAATCTACACTTTACTAATATCACATAATTTATCTGTACTGTACAAAGCTCTTCTAATAAGTACAAGCATATACAATATACGGAAACAATGCCTATTGATATCATGGTGCCTTTCACTTAAAAAAAAGCAAGAACTTCGTAAAAATTTTGAAAAATAAAATATACCCGTGGCCAGGATCGAACTTGCGATCTTGGTAAATGCAGTCCTGCGTCATCACCACTACGCCACCGCACCGTTGCGTGAGAGTGATGAAATTGTAGAATAGATTTCACTGATTTTTGATAAAAATACAATGAAATATACCTCAATTAAACAACATAGTATTTATTTCATCTTCTCAAATAAATATTTGTGTTTAAAGGCCACAAAAACGTAAAAACGAGGAGTGCCTTAACGTAGCTGCGATCCGAGTCTCAGAAATGTTTAATCTTGGTCGTAAGAATGTTTATCATAACGAAAGCACCACATAACGAACTTAGCACAGCATATAATGTACTCACCACCCCATATAATGTTCTTAGCACCGCATATAATGTACTCACCACCCCATATAATGTACTTAGCACCGCATATAATGTACTCACCACCCCATATAATGTACTTAGCACCGCATATAATGTACTAACCACCCCATGTAATGAACATACCAACCCATATAATGTATCTAACACCGCATATAATGTACTTAGCACCGCATATAATATATTTACCACTCCATATAATGTACTTACCACCGCATATAATGTTCTTAGCACCTCAAATAATGTACTTAGCACCGCATGTAATGTATTTACCACTCCATATAATGTACTTACCACCGTATAATTTATAATGTTCTTAGCACCTCATATAATGTACTTAGCACCGCATATAATGTACTAACCACCGCATATATTGTACTTACCACGGCATATAATGTACTTACCACGGCATATAATGTACTTACCACCGCATAATGTACTTACCACCGCATATATTGATTTAACCATACCATATATTGAAAAGTTTCATTATAAGACAGCGATGGCGTTCCATACAGGGGCCCAAAACACACAGATGGATATGTAAATGAATATAAAGACATTAGGCGTACAAAATACATTCCGTGCTCTGCCGGCTGTAGCGAGCTCATTCATGTTTTCACCCGAGGACTCCGACTGAGATTCAGAGAGGACAGATGGTCAAGTGTGTAGGTATAAATACTGGATATAAACTGACCAATGATTAAATGAAAACCAATATGACGCTCATTTCATTGTTGATAGTAAGGTTATCCTTATTGCATTCATATACAAAACACCCCAATGTTAAACGTCTTCAAATTCAATAGCATTATTCAAAAGCAGATTAATTAACAGCATGGACAAGACATTCCCGTTTCGGGTATTTAATCCTCGCCAGTGATCCTCAATCCAAACGATGAAATATGGCCAAAATGTGTGATAATTATGTCCAAAATGTACTGAAAGACGTAGCAAGATGGCTGGGATATGATGCTACAGGACCCAGGTTTCAGAAATTTTAGAAAATTTTGTAAACATAAATTTTGGAATGCGCTTGAAGAAACGACCAACCGAAATTGATCGAACTTGGCTACAAAACAGTCAAAATCAAATCTTCTCTCTCTCTCTCTCTCTCTCTCTCTCTCTCTCTCTCTCTATTATTCAAAAGAAAATATTCACAGAAAGGAGGGTATTTTACAGTTGACTTTTGGTATTATTATTTCAGGTATATTGGCTTGGTCCACTCCTTGGAGGTATAATAGCTGGACTCCTGTATGACAACACCTTCGCCGTAAACGCTTCTCTAGAGAAAGCACGGGGTTTCCTGCTGTCAAGCGATTACGACACTGAAAATTTCCCGCCAAAAAAGTCAAAGATAAAAATAATAGAAGAGGAAGCGGAAGCAATGAACATAACCAACATAACGGTGGACTCGGCCCATCTGGTGGAACCTAAACATCCGGAACCTGCTACATAGTACAATAGAATATTCTCGAATTAATAGATTTATTAAAATATTACTAAACTTAAACAATTTCAGCTGTTTTATTAAAACCATTTTCAAGATTTTCTATGAATTTATTATGACCTTGGTCAAATCACATCAAAACTAGATTTGTTCTGAGTGCAACTGTCTGAACTTGTTCATGTTGTAATACTAGTAAATATTTTATTTTCTATGTATATATTTCGGTATCTGCGCCCAAAAGAGGAAAATTTCAAGTGAATTTCTAGAGAGTCAGTGTCAACTGCAAAATAGATTTATAAAATATTGCAAATCAATCATTACTCATTATTAAATTCTTTATTCGCTAGATAATTGACGTGAAATTATAACATGCAAAGAAACCGTATTTTTAATATCTTTATATTGTTCGTCTGGTTTCAAAATGTTTTGCCTATATATTTTTAAACTAATATTTAATAGATATTTAAATGCTTAATTCATATTATGTGTCTTACTAAGCATTTAATTTTTTGTGTTTTCTTTTACATTTAAACAAAATCATCATATTGTTAAAAATCTTATTTAATTGTTGATGTTGTACGTAAACGGTTTCTGAATTTTTATAAACATGTATAAAGTATTTGCATTGAAATTGAAATAGATGTCAAACAAGCCTTTATTTCATTCAGTTTAAAGAATGAAAACATAAGCTTGGACTAAAATTGATTAAATAAGTGAACCAGACATGTATGACATACGACGGCTGATTGATATGTTGTGAGACTCGTATTGAAGAATTTGAATTTCATAGGACATTTTGCATTATTTTTCTACTTAATCCCCTTCACTATCTATACACTTTTACAACCGGTTTAAGGGCCTCAATACCACTTTTAAAGAACTCCTTATCTTGACTGGTCAGAAAGCCATCCACTGAAAGCATGAGGTCATCATCGAATTGAAATTTGGCGCAGGAGCATTGTCCTGATGGAACAACACACCTTTAACAAGTGAGCTTTCCGCGGCGCTTAAGTTAAATATTTTCCCGTAAATGTGTCAGAAGTGAAGCATAGTATGTGCCATTGATTGCTTGTCCTTTTTGGAGATAATCTATCGTTAGAGGAGTACCCTTTGCATCCCAGAAAACCGAGGCTCACAACATATCAATCCGCCCTCGAATATGTTTTGGATATTTAATCCTCATTAGTAGTATATAGAGCTAGCAACAATTTGGAAAAGCGAAAATGATTCAGCAGTGACGTTATGGAAGTAAGGCAACAAACAGGTGATTTAAACAGACACTCTAGTTGACGACGTGGGAGAAAAACATTCAAACACCACCATGAGGGAGGGATGGCGATTTCTCAACCCTCGTGTAAAAATTTTGCTTGTCCATGACTCGGCAAGCCTCGTCATGGACTTGCAAAAACGAGGGTTGAGAAATCGCCATCCCTCCCTCATGGTGGTGTAAGATTATATTAATCTTTAACAAGACCCTGTTGTGTTGTAGCATCCACAACAAAACACCAATTCAACCCCTGCGAAACACGGAGTAGACAAGCACAACGAGAGCCAGAAAAGGGGGAAAAGGAACACCATTTGCGACAAAGAAACATTAATCACAAAAGACTAAATATGAACCAACGAGGATGGCCATCTGCAACGACAGTAGCAAATGTTGTGGTTATCCCGATTACAATATACTTTTGTTTTGCCTCGGACTAGTTTGACCAAGCGCCTCGCCTTCTATGGGCTTTATCAACCCGACAGATTTCCGTGTAAGGTCAGTAACAAACCTAATAACTGATTTTGTCGGTTACTAAAGGTCATGTAAAATAACCTCTTTGTAGAGATGCTGAAGCGGTGTTGAAGAAAATTGCAAATTATGAGACATGCGTACATATGTGATGATATTTGTAAGGGAGACAGTTATGAGTTAAAGTCACCTTAACTCTTTATGACATCAAGCGATAGCTGAACGATGCTGCAAAGGCATTTCGCGCAGAAATTATACGGAGTGATGCATATGTTCTTGAAAACAAAAAAGGCTGGGTTTAAATTGTTATGTATAATAAGACATCGGGTGTAACCAACGGCGAAGTTCGTACCTCACAAATCCCGTCGGACAATTGAATCGAAATCCTTCGGAAGGTGTGTCCTGAAACACGGCAATCTAATTGGTTAGCTACGTTTTCAGCATTTAGAAATGAGCTGAGAGCAACGCTGGTTTTAACAATTAACAATAGTTCATGACATGTGATTCGGAAATTCCAGAAAAAGTGGCATCAGCATTTTCCATATTCATCTTTTTTGAAGATAACCTCAATAATGAATATATTTTTTAAAAGGTCTTAATGAGACGATCATTTTAAAGTTTGTTTGATACAAATCAGACTAGAAACAAAAAAGTTATTTACGAAAAGATTTTTGATCACTGATTTCTAAATATTGTTTACTTTTTTATTTCTAAGCAATTGATTTATGTATTATAGGCGTGTTTAGTATCAAATGATTCTGAATAAAGTGCTGAAATTGAGTGTAAACTAAAACTGCATTATATTTTTGGAATAAAGATCTAGAAATTTAAAGTTTGGTTCTCGGCACTTCAAAGACTTTACTATTCGTCACCGAGTGCTTTGATGTAAATTTTACCTCGTTATTATTTAAACAAGAAGCGCAGTAGCTATATTAAAGAATGTGAACAGTTAGCTTCGAAGGTTTTCGTTTTTCTGTCCCAAGGGGTTATGTGAGGTACGATCTACCCCGAGGGTTCACACGATGATAATAAGAAGGTTATTGAACCCTGTTGAGTACAGTATCTGAGTATGGAAAAAATAACTCCTAAGTCCATGCAATATGGGCTTTCCGCAAGGATTGACTAGTGCAATGTTTTTCCACATCGTGCTCAACAATATTCATTAACATAATATCATCGACATGATCTGCGTATTAAGAGTAGACATACGGGAAAAAAGTGTCAACCTTATTTGCTTTTTGTAGAATACTTTGTGAGCGAATGCTCTAGGTAGTTTGTCCATTCGAATAATACCTTTTCTGTCCAAGAATCTGAGCTTTAAATTGCTTATATGTTATTTTCATGCTACAGATAGTTCCGATATCCATCCTCATACGACAAATATCAATTCGAAAGTTTGGAAAATTTCTTAAATTTCCTGCTTTTAATTTCATGGAACATCTTAAAGTATTTGTCATTCCAACTTGAATGTGTCTGGCACTTTCCCTTCAAATCCAATTTCAGGAAGGTGTATTTCACAGCCAACCTCAGTTTCACCAAATGAAAACTGATATACCAATGTTTGGTTCTCTTTTATATTTTGCGGTAGAATATCTTTTAGGTAAATTGTATATAGTTTTCGTAGCCGTTTGTCATCGGTGAACATGACATCCTCTGCTTCAGTATAATAAACAGCGAGATGTATATCCCTTTCTGGCAAACTTAATTCCTCTCTGATCGTTTCTCCCGTTTTGATTGATGAACCGGCTTTCACAAAGGGGCAAAATACACCCTTGCACAATACAGAACCGTATTGATCTATGAACTTCCTGCTTTCAGGGTGTTTATCGCTATCAAAATACCCAGACATATTGTAACCATATGTAAACCGGACGCTTCTTGATTCAATAATGGATGGGTGATGACCGTATATGACCGCTCCCTTCACAACAGACAAACCAGACTCTGGAGGTATGATTACCCGTCTTCTTTCAGATTCTAGATTCTCTTTCATGAAATGTTGAACCATCATGGATTCTGCAAAACCACCTACTAACAGGACGAAATCGATATTGGCTACATCTGGGAGTCGCATAATTTCTTGAACATGGACCAGAATTTTCTTTTCAACGTGCTCAAATATGTCTTTCATCAATTTACGATCGATGACTAGTTTATCTCCAATAATTTTCATTTTTCCTGCAAAAGGGCTGTTTGCTTCTGTTACGAGACTGCTAATATGTTCGCTTGTTTCATTCTGACATATTTTATCGAGCGATGGGGGTACTCTGACTTTGAATGATAAATCGCCATTAGGATCTAGACTTCTCTTCGATACCTCGAATTCTCTCATCATTTCAAGGTAATCTGCTATATGCTCTCTACGTAACCTGTTGATCACTGGTCCTCCAACGACTTTTGTAAGAAGTTGAATAAAACCTTCATCTACTGCAGTGCCACCCCATGGTCCTCCGGAAGCTTTGTGGATTTCCTTCAATTTACCACGAGGTAGTTTCTCATGCACCGTTATATCCACAGTGCCACCTTAAAAAATTGGAAAATTTATAAGAACATCTTATTTATTTTCCGACGTTTTCTCAAATTGACACCAAGAACATGTGTATTTTTATAGAATACATTGATAAGCATAAAACATATCTATTCTGTTCTTTTTTTTATTCACAAATGATACCCGAATTTAATATAATTTCCTTCGGGTCCAGGTACCCCCAAAGGATGAACATAAATATTTAAGAAATGACTGTTTTACTTTTGGTGTTCATGGGTGTATAATTCTGGTTAGTAACGTGCGATTTCCGTGAATCGCGAAGCGATTTTCGGAAAATTTGCACGTGTCCAACCAGAATTATAAACCCATGAACACCAAAAGTAAGACAGTCATTACTTATATTTACATTTATCCTAATTATTGATCATTTTTATTTGCATGAACATCGCACATTTTGCCTGTAAATGCGACAAATGTATCTTCGCTTTGGTAAATTCTCACAACGTCACGATAGCAACCCAAGTTATTGGAATATAATTCTAGTTGCCTAATGGGCGTTCAACATGGGGAATTTACTAGTAATGTAAATATATATATATACGTTCTAGAATCTTGAATATGTTTGCTAAAGTATCAATTAATTGAGAATTATACGTTGTGTAACACTGTGTAGCATCATAAAAATAAAAAAAATCTATTCATTGTTAAATATTTTCAGTAAAGCTATTCATGGATACTATCTAACTGTATGATTGTTTTCAGCAAAGTGTTATGTAACATTGTTGTGTAATTGGTTTTCTTACCTAAGGTAAAAAATGACTAGGTCGCTGGTTCGAATCAGACTAGCATCAAACGTTCTACCTCAATTGTTTTGAATGAAGTAGGGAATCTCCATCACGACTCGATCGCAATATCCACAGCAAAACACCCAAATGCCTGAACACAGAGTAGGCATGTACAACAAGAGACATGATAAGGACAATGTGGACCAAAGATGACATCAACACAATTTAAAAAATAATATACGAAACATAAACCATAAATGGTCAAGCGGTGCCGATCTTTCACGTTTATAGCAAATGATGTGCTTATCCGGATCATGTAAGCAAACCCTTCCACTTGTCCTGGTATCCAGTGATCTCAAAGATGTGTATGATGATGTGTATAATAGCCTTCTCAAAGTAAGATGATGATAACAAGGGGGCAACATCGCTCTACTTTGTTCTATACAGCAGTTACGAAGGAGACGTAAAAATTGCGTCAACCAATCAGAACCTTCGTTGGTCATCTTCGTTGATCAATAGACTTGAAAATTACAAATTTGGTAGAGGAACTTGAGTAAATGTTTCCTGTAAAATTTGAAATTCTGTGCAGCAGTTGCAGAGGAGGTGGCGAACATGCGTCAGCGATATTTGTTGACTGATCGGCTTGAAAAAGAAAAAAACTTGTGGAGGACCTTGAGTTCATGCTTACTCCTCCCGGGCACCTGGTCACACCTCTAGCATACTAGGGGTCCGTCGATGCTCAAATTTGTGCTCTATTGTGAGTGTTGTTGAGATTATTGTCAAGATCTTCTTTGATTCATTTGTGTCATACTTATGCCCTTTAACGTGTGGGGCTCTTAAAAAAATTCCCCGTGAGGGGTTTGACAGTAAGTGTTTTGAACATTTTCCCTGACTTGGTCGCCATAGCACTTTCTATATAGACATAACCTCAGACAGTGCATGTGTTTTAGATATTGTTTTCATTTACTTGCGTGAACATCGAAGGCGTATGCGGCTAGCCAAACAGGGGATGCTTTCTCCGTCCGGGCACCTGGTCCCGCCTCTAGTATGCTAGGGGTCCGTCGATGCTCAAATTTGTGCTCTATTGTGAGAGTTGTTGAGGTCATGCATAGGTATTCTTAAATTTGTTGTAGCGGCTGCAGAGGAGACATTAAAATGCGCCAGCCAATTAGAGTGGCCATATTTGATGACTGGTAGACTAGAAAAGCACAAAGTTAGTGGAGGACCTTTAGTACTGTAGAGTTTCGCTTAATTATCTATGGCGGTAGCAGAGGAGATGTCGAAATATTGAAAGTTAATGCCGAAGGACGAATGGAAGGTCACGGGATGGCGCGCTATGACAATAACTTATTTAAGATATTCTCATGTGAGCTAGAACAAGACAGCAAATTGCGGGGAGCCTAGTAACAAATAGCTGAATATGTAAGTAAAAGGGCGTACGAAAAATATTTTTCTAAGACGATCTTGCTGCTTTGTTCTATGTTAAGAATGGTAGGATTTTGCAATACCGCTTATTTTCAAAACCAAGTTATGCAATTTTTCTATTTGTTAATGAGATAAAAATATAACAAATGATATAATGTTAAACGTCTTCAAATTCAATAGCATCATTTAAGACCTGATTTTACAGCATTGACCAGACATGCACGTTTCGGGTACTAAACCCTCGTCAGTGATCCTCAGTCTAAACAATGTGAAAAGGCCAGAAAGTATGAAAATTATGTCCAAAAAATGCACCAAAAGACGTAGCAGAATTGTTGGGATATGATGCCACAGGACACATAGGATTTGATAATTACGTAATAGAATTAAAATTTGCACTATATGTGGACTAGCGTATTTATATTATCGATAAAATCATGTATTTTTGTATAATGTTGATAACATTTTCCCCGCACTTTATTTAAATCATTCTTTCACATTATGCCAATGGTCATCTGTCCTTATTAGTCAGTCGATCTTTTATACTTGATTTGAAATACCAGGGTCACTATATATAGGGCGCAACTATTGTTTTCGGTCATAAGCGGGCAGTTCAGACTACTTATCGGGTATGTACATAATTAAATTCCTTTGTCTCCGGGACTTATGTGTAAACCTTCAATTTTTCTACGAAAGCCTATACACAGCGCCCGGCGCTGTCTTCTGACTATGTTTCTTTTTCTTTATTTTTTTCTTTCTTGTGTATTCGTAATGAATGTACAACGTAAACAGCAAATAGAGAATTAGTAACACAGAATAAGGATACGTTTATTCGGTATTTTCTAAAACAAGGGTTGCTTCCCCTTTGAGACAGACTCTGACGTAGGCTTATTGTGACGTCATAAACTATGAAACGAGTCTTAAAATCTGGGAAATGACGGTATAAAATCGATGTTACCATAACATTCTCATGACGTCTGTTGAGGTCCTGATTTTCTTTATGTCCTAATAGTTTTACGTCAGATACCGTCTCAAATGGGAAATAACTCTGTTTTCCGCAGCCAAAATAGACGATGGAAATCTCCGACCGCAGAATAATAATCTAAGACAATTGAATCTGAATACCGACATTCAATGTTATCGATAAATATGTCTAAAGAACATGTAGATGTAATACACCTCTCTCTCTCTCTCTCTCTCTCTCTCCTCTCTCTCTCTCTCTCTCTCTCTCTCTCTCTCTCTCTCTCTCTCTCACTCTCTCTCTCTCTCTCTCTCTCTCTCTCTCTCTCTCTCTCTCACGTTTAGTTTGTCGGAAGACGCTGTACTTGCGTACGCCATGCAAGTTTATTTTTATTTTTCAAAGCATAGGTCCCCCGACCGGATTATCAATAGTTTTGTTTCAATCCATGGGGTTAGATAAATCGGATATTTTTGGGATGAAAAATTGAAAAATTCGTGCCAGATCTTTTTCTTTGTAAAACAAGGGGATCTGCAACAACACCAGGTTGTAGCACCCACAGCAAAACCCCAAAACACCCAATGCAAAAACACAAAGCAGACAAGCACAAAAAGAGACGCGTAAGGGACAAGGAACGTCAACGCACAACACAGAAACATCAAACACAAAAAACTACACATAAACCAACGAGACCAATAGGCAACCGGTGCCGACTTAGGACGGCCATCTGCCACGGAAATAGCAGAAGGTATGGTTATCCTGGATTACGTGCGCATAACCCGCCCACTTTTCCGATTACCCAGAGGTCTCGAAGAACGTACAATAGTGGTGTAAAACAACATCCTCACTATCAGATGACCACATACAAACAAGACCGCAAAACGCAGGGGCCCAAGCAACACAGTAATATCTTCCTCGCTTAGCGTTGAGATGCCCGTACGTCTTCAATGCACGAAAAAAGTCTGATGTCTAAACACTAAGAAATGTTTTAAAATATTTCGTGCCGCAGTCTTACGGCGAACTCCAACAGTCATGGTGCAACCGTACGGCATGCAGGTGCTGTTGAGAAATCGCAAGGATGATTTTGTCATCGATGACACCAGCATGACGAACTTGCGAAATTAAAACAATTGTATGAATGATAGTGCGGTTGCCGTACGAAACCTAGCATGTAATCGCAGAGACTGTATGGCTGCGGTAAGGCTGATGTGAAAGGGCCTTATTTCAGTTTTTCTGTAAAAGGATTCAATTAATTGTCAGTAAAAAGTATGAAATATAAGATGATAGCTGATGATTTTGTATTCGATATGTACGCTTACTAATATAAAATCCCTGTATTGTATCCATATTTCAAATAAATGACATATTGATTAAATTGTGTACGCACAAAAGGATCATGTAAACAGGAAAGCTTAAAATTGTCTGATAGAGTTCAAAATTTCACATTTTTGCAGACATAACGCCGCTAAAAGAAATAAAGGGAATTTATTAGCTAAGACAGAAGAGATTTTAAGAAAAAGGACGTGGCGATTTATTATCAGTATTTTCTAAATAAACAGAAATCCAGAGACGAATCACCATAAGAATTATACACGTTTCTTTGACACGATGACAGTATGACAGATGACATGATGCGTCTCTTGATCTGTTTCACACTGAAAATACAAATCTATTACTTATGCTTTTATTGAATCAATCTTCTCAATTGATGTATTTTAAAGACAAATATAAGTAATCAAATATAGCAGCGTTATTATTAGTTATTTAGTTACCGTCTACTGAGATTTATCTGGTTGATCAAGCTAATAGAAGGCGAGGCGAAGTGACGTACTGTCATATGAACAAGGTTGTTTTAAAAAAGATAAAAAGATAACATAAAATGTTTATACTTATGAAAATAACAAATATATACTCAAACAACTCCATTTTGGATTTTCACAGTAGAAATTTACAAATTACGAAGAATCTTCTTAGTCAAGGTATCCGCTTTCATAAACTAGTGAAGACTTTTTGGGAATTTTACAAAAACTTACAGTCAACTTCTTTTAAAGTTCGTATCTATACAAGCAACAGAGTACATTAATTTGGGTATTTGACAACCTGCATTTTATCGTGATATGATAAACAAAATTAGAAGGATCAAAGGTAGACCGCATTAGCATCGAAAATGCGTAGAACTTCCTAAGTCGGCACCGGTTACCCAAATGGCCTCGATGGTTTATGTATAATATTTTGCGTTTGATGTTTCCTTGTCGCGTGTTTCTTTTTCGTCTCTTGCTGTGTTCGTCTTTGTTTTCGCATCAGATTGGTACTGCGTGGTTGGAGATTCCCTCATTTCTCATAAACGAACGAGACCAATGGGCAATCAGTGCCGGCTCAGGAAGGCCACACAAGTAGCAAATGGATGGTTATCCGGATCACGTGCGCACAACCCTTTTATTTTCCTGTTACTCAAAGGTCTCGAAGAACGCGCAATTGCAGGGTAAAATTACCTCCTCACTGTAAAGTGACCACACAAACTAGAAAATTAAACGCATTGACCCAAGCAACGCAATGACTATGTAGATGGACATAAGAAGGGGGCGTACGAAAAAAAAAGTCGGTGCTCTGCTGCCTGTAGTGAGCTCATGCAGGTTATCACCTGAGGAGTCCGACCGACATTAATAGTGGTCCTGTCTTCTCTAAAGAGGTTTGAACGGGGCCCATCGTTGAGTTCCGCCGCCACAGTCGGATAGAGTGCGATTCTGAAGAACTTACTGGTACAAGGCTGTAGATCGGTCAAGTACCATGATTTTTATAGAGTATATAGGAGATTTTTTCAATTAATTTTACATGCTTTGATATGGTGCATGAAAATGTACTTTTTTGTTTTTAAGTGTTCTGGATTAACTGTGTATCACGTGTAATGTGAATGTGATATAAAAACTGGCCAAAAAGATCTGAATAATATAGCGTTGTCCCAAAGATGTTATTTTTAGCTCCAGTCAGAAGTCAGAATTTTTTATGTGCTTTTGACGTAGTTTGGACTTTGTCTGAAATGTTTCTTTTTGTACCTTTTTTAAATATTATTAAATCATGGTATTGTTTTGTCTATATCTTTGTTTGTTAGACTTAGAATTTATATGAATATTTTATTTTAAAAAGTAGTTGGATAATATTATTTACCTAACTTGTGAAATTATCTATTATGGGTTAAAGAAGATCCTAAAGAAGTTAAATGATGAAAATGATTTGATGAAACTTAAATGATATGAAGTAAAATTGTAACCAACAGGCGTCGTTTTCATCAGGATCCGTCGAAAGTTTATAACACCTCAAAACACAAGTAGGTAACGAGAGCATCTCCTTTTTCAACTTTTTACTTATGTATTTCATTGCTATTTCGGAAACTTTCATCCAAAAACATAATCGAAATTGAAGGAGGTTAACATCTTCGTACCATCCTTCCAATGCTATTTTGATCATAGGTTTTATTTTTAAATTCTACTGAATAGATTCTACAGGAAATTTGGAGCCGCGTACTCTCTGTAAAGTAAATGCACAAATCTAAATTCAAAAAATAAAACCAGAGGGCGCTACTGAAAATGAATTAAGGCTGCGTCTGAAAATCACTTTGGCTGGAAGTACCACTGATGAGTATTTATTACCCGAAACACATGTTTGGTACATCAAGATTGGTTTGAAAGGACTAGGTGCGCTAACCCCTCATATCGGCCCTATAATTTCGACAAAATGTTTTTGGTAAACGAATTATCAATTATAATTATTTGTATTGTTGAGTGTCTGAGAAAATACAGCGTCATAATTTTGAGACCTCGTAACGTCACGCGTGTGATATATGACGTCATGTTCTGACGTCATTTGCCCTGAATGACGCAAAACAAAGGAAAATCATGGTATTTTAAACACAAATCTTAAAAATTCATCTATGCCCCAGGCCTCGCCCACGAAATATTAAATGCAAATTAAAAGCCCTACAACAAATCCATCGATTGGTACAAAAATTATCATGGGCAAGGCCTGGATCATGACTTAATTTCATAAATTTGTGTCGAAATTTCGCTCATTTTTTTATATTTTCAATGATTTCAACGTTTTTAAACATTCTGAGCGACGTATTATTCAATATAGGACTGTGGAATCAAAACAAGCTTTCCTTATTCAGATTCACAAGACATTTGACATTTTATGAACTAGAATATTATGGATATATGAACAACGTTGAAAATAGGGCCGAAATGGCAGGTTACCGCACCTTTCCTTTTCTTCACGAAGGTATAGAGTTGGATTACTTCCGTATTATTCTGAATCGAAGCGAACGAAAAATAGTTAAATGATTATATATATATATTATTGTCATAGTGCCTCAGTGAGGAGGCCATTATACAGAATCTTCGAGAACACGTGGTAACTTGACCGATTGGAGGGCTGTAAGGTTCCATGATAACTATACCCTTTGCTACTACGGCGGCAGATGACCGTCCTAAGTCAGTACCGATTTCGTCTTTGGTGTTCGGTTTTCCTTCTTTTCAAATTTGGGATGTGTCAGTGTTCCGCTGAAGGCACTCCGACCTAATCCTATTGGTTTACGTTATACAAATACACTTGTAAGCCTTATTGATATGAAATTTCAGACATAAGTACCTCCTAGATCGATGACCATGTATGTAGTTCCAACATCAGCTACAGAAATTCCCTCTTTCGTTCTTTCTATAGGAATATGCTGACACAGTAGGGAGGCAGCTTCTGGCTCCAAAGCAATCTTAAGGTGCTCGTTCTTGATTCCGGCCTGTATATAACGAATAGCAAAAATAAATAGAAAGACCGTCATTCACTCCTAGCAAGCAAGAGGTGGGACCAGATGCCCGGGAGGAGTAAGCATCCCCTGTTTGGCTAGCCGCACCCGCCGTCGATGTTCACGCACGAAATTGAAAACGATATCCACAAAACCTGCCCTGACTGAGATTATGTCTATATAGAAAGTGCTATGGCGAAGGTATAGATAAAGCAAAAAGTATTTGTATCACATGCGGATCATGAAATTCAAATTTTACCCTATTGCATTCAAAGTCTCTAAACAGTGACATGAAAACACTTACAAGACTCGGTTGAAGCACCCACAGCAAAGCACCGAAGTAAAAATATAAACAGTTATTCAAGGTTTTGCACCGTACAATGATTTTTGTTTATTTTCTTAGCACAAAGATGTTTTAGAAATATGTCAAAAATATTTCAGTAAATGTTATAGAAACGTGATTTTGTATGGTTCCAGAAATATCAATAAAAAATTTTTGGAAAGATTTCGTTTTTTCAGCGCTCTTAAATATTGTTAAAACGTTTTTTAAACATTCTATACAACTGCACAGTCTTTTAAAAATGTTCTTGGAATGTTTTGTAAGAAATGTTTCAACAGAACCTGTTTGAAACCATACGAAAATATCTCAAAAATGTTTTGTGTTACCTGGGAAATTCTGATATAGCAGCTAACACTCCCTGCCTTTTTTAATGATCCAACCAGAGAAAATAAATGACAAACCAAAGGCATACAAAATCAGGTTAAAGCAGGAATCAAAGCGAACAAACAAAAACCTCTACCGCATGAAAAGAAGCGAACTTCCAATTAGGAGTGAGACAAGGTGCCCAGGAAGTGTCAGGATCTTTTGCTTGCATGCAACACCCGTTGCTTCACTTCGGCAGATACATTACATCCGGTTACTTCCATTTCGGAAAATATAAGTATAGTCTGTGGTTGGATGGTTCAAAAGATCTAAGAAAGAATATCATTCACCATTCTGGACAATGGGACATCATAGTGTATGACGAGTTCAACATATCGACCGTAGAACTTCCCAAGTGACAATGTTAGTCGATCACAAACGTATCCCTGACTGAGAAGCTTATCTGATAGACGCCTAGCTCTCAGAACAAATTTTGTATACATGTATTTGCTACTTGCTACTTGCGCACGTAATCCAGAATAACCACACCGAATGCTACTGACGTGGCGGATGGCCGTCCTAAGTCGGCACCGTTTGCCCATTGGTATCGTTGGTTAATGTGTAGTCATTTGTGTTTTATGTTTTTCTGTGATTTGACGTTCCTTGTACAACTGCGTCTCTTTCTGTGCGTGTCTTCTTTGTGACATGGTCGCCATAGCACTTTCTACATAGAAATGGCCTCAGAAAGTGCAGTTCATGTTTTTTGTATGTTTTCATTTTCCTGCATGATCATCGACGGCGGGTGCGGCTAGCCAACAGGGGATTCTTACTCCTCCCGGGCACCTGGTCCCACCTCTAGCTTGCTAGGGGTCCGTCGATGCTAAATTTGGTGCTCTATTGTGAGTGCTGTTGAGATTATCGTCAGGATCTTCTTTAACTTATTTGTGTTTTACAGTGGGTGTTTTTGGAGGTTGCTGTTGATGCTGCAACTAGGTGCTGTTGGAGATCCCCTCCTTTCTTTTGCTCTGGCATAACGTATAAGTTGGGATATGAACACGCCATAATCAGGCGATGAAGGGATGTTGCTACTCAGAAAAAAGGAAGTTTGTGATGCTGAAGCTGAGGTCGTCACGTTTGTCATAGAGTGAGGTGTTCATGTGACCATCGGTGACATAGGACAGCATTATGTCCAAATATCATGCTCAATTATTTGTTTCTGTAGTTTCGTTGACTTCAAGATGCTTACTCCTCCCGGGCACCTGGTCCCACCTCTAGCTTGCTAGGGGTCCGTCGATGTTTAATTTTGTGCTCTATTGTGAGTGCTGTTGAGATTATCGTCAGGATCTTCTTTAACTCATTTGTGTCACACTTATGCCCTTTGCCGTGTGGAGCTCGTAAAAAAGTTCCCCGCGAGGGGTTTGACTGTAAGTGTTTTGAATATGCTTCCCTGACATTGTCGCCATGGCACTTTCTATATAGACAACGTCAGACAGTGCATGAATTATATTTATTTTCATTTCCATGCTTCATTAACATCGACGGCGGGTGCGGCTAGCCAACAGGGGATGCTTACTCCTCCCGGGCACCTGGTCCCACCTCTAGCTTGCTAGGGGTCCGTCGATGTTTAATTTTGTGCTCTATTGTGAGTGCTGTTGAGATTATCGTCAGGATCTTCTTTAACTCATTCAAGCTCCGACAGATAGATTCTGCTAAGGTAATCCGCGAGTTTAGGATTATTGATGGACAGCACATCGTCTAAATACTAGTATCTGTAATAATACGTAACTGAAGTTAAAATCAGAATCAGTACTTTTCCCTTCAGAGACCAAACATTGAATGAATTCAGCTTCGTACGAGTAAAACAAAAAAGGATAGGGGCACAATTGGTCCATATTGGAATTCCGACAATTTGTTGGAAGACCTTTCCTCCAAACACAACAAAAATGTTGTTGATAAGGAAGTTTAACATCTGAATAATATCTGTTTCAGTGTACTCATCAAAACTTATTAAATGGTGTTTTGATCGAGAGGGTAAAACATTTATATGTACTTCTGACACAGAAGGATTCTTTTCTTCAGTAGAATACAAATCATGGACTCGATCTGAGTTGTGAAAAGCCTTGTCCTTTCTTTTAGACAACATTTTTGTAAGATTTGGTGATACAGGCAAGTTATTGGCATTCCTATGAGTACTTATTGTGCTCCTCTGGTTGCAGATTTGTTTTAATTCACATACGAAAAGGAATTCATGCAAAATCTGCAAAAACTCAAGAAATTTGACGACTTGAAATGTTTCAACGGCACTTCTAGGTATCTTGATGAAGTTTTGGATATTGATAACCCAAATTTTGACCATTACAAAAATAAAATTTATCCACCAGAGTTAACATTGAATCAAGCAAACACAGATGATAAAGCTACACCATTTTTGGATCTTGATATCAAAATCAATAACGGAGAAATTCAGACAAAGATATACGACAAAAGAGAAGACTTTGGCTTCAACATAGTTATTCAATTTGAAGACGTTAACATTTATACTACTTGGTGAGTGTCACTGCTGGTGGACCAGGAGTCCCCGAGGGCACATGTAGCCAAGTTTGATCAATTTCGGTTGATCGTTTCTTCAACGCATTCTAAATTTCTGTTATCAAAATTTCTTGAAATTTCTAAAAAGTGGGTCCTGTAGCATCATATTCCACCCATCCTGCTACGTCTTTCGGTACACTTTTTCGACATAGTAACTTTCATACTTTTTTGGCATATTACATTGTTTAGTTTTAGGATCACTGATGAGGGTTAAGTACCCGAAACGTGCATGTCTGGTCCACGTTGCCAATTTATCTGCTCTTAAATGATGCTATTCAATTTGAAGACGTTAACATTAATTTGTCCCCTACCGGCTAGCCGGAGGGGACTTATAGTTTCCACCCCGTTTGTCTGTCCGTCCGTCTGTCTGTCTGTCTCTCTGTCCGTCTGTCCGTCCTTCCGTCTGTCCTTCACACTTTAGTTTTCCAGACTTTTTTTCGCTGTCGTTGCATATATTGAACTCATTTTTGGTATGTAAGTTTATCTCAATGTAATACAGATCAAGTTGGTTTCGATTCACCTATTTGTACAAGAGTTATGGCCCTTGGACTTAGCAAATTTCATGAAATTCTCAGTTTTCCGGACTTTTCTTCCAAGGTATTGCAGATATTGAAATAATTTTTATATGTGAATACATTTTAGTGTTATACAGCTCAAGTTTGAGTTTGGTTCCAATTGACCTATTTTTACATGAGTTATGGTCCCTGGACTTAACAAATTTCATGAAATTCTCAGTTTTCCGGACTTTTCTCGGCTGTTGTTTTAGATATTGATATATTTTTTTATATGTTATTACTTCTTAGTCATATACATATCAAGTTTGAGCTTGGTTTTGATTGACCTATTTTCACAAGATTTATGGCCCCTTGGACATAGCAAATTTCATGATATTCTCAGTTTCCAGTCTTTTCATGCATGTTGTTGTAGATATTGAGCTAATTGTTTGTATGTAGATACATTATAGTATGATAAAGAATAAGTTGAAGTTTGGTTTCATTTATTTGTTCTTAACAAAGGTATGGCTTCATAGCAAATTTCATTAAATTTTCCTGTTTTTCAGACCTTTTTAGCTCGCCGGGACGAAAAAGTCCGGAGAGCTACTGTACTGCCATACTGTCGTCGTCGTCGTCGTTGTTGTTGTTATCGTCGTCGTCGTCGTCGTCCGTAGACAAAACTTTAACCTGGGCTATATCTTTTGAACTATAAGGGGAAGGGCTTTGGTATTTCATATGTAGATACCTTGTGACGAGACCTTTCATTTGAGACCATTACCTTTGACCTAGTGACCTTGACCTTGAACTTTGACCTACTTTTCAAAAACTTTAACCTGGTTTCTGAAAAAAACCTGTATAGGCGAGCTATGTAATCTTTGATTACCCTTTGTTTCTAATACACATATTGAACTTATTTTGATGTTGGATTCATCTTTTGGTGTAAGTACAGGTTAAGGCAGAGTTGAAGGACATTGATTAATGCCGGTAGGGGACTTATATCGCTTGCGATTCATAAATTTATTTTCCTTGGCTTGATGGCTATGTTCCAAGGTTGTCACCCTACGGTATTTACATCTCTCAGCTCATTAGATACGCTAGAGCTTGCTCCCATGTTTCGGACTTCAATGACAAAAATATACAAATTACAAAGAATCTTATCAATCGAGGATTTAGATACCATAAACTTGTAAAATCTTTTTGGAAATTTTACATGACAACTCCAGCATCAGAGTATGTATTATTGGGAATTGCAATACCTTCATTTTATGGTGACTTAGCAAACAAAAGCAGAAGGATCAAAGGCAGATCGAACTTCAACCACAAATGTAAGAAAATAGTCGGTCGCCTGCTTTACAGAGGATATGATCCCAAGGTCATCAAAAGAACACTGGGCATGGTACTGGAGCATTCTACAGTTTTGTATCAGTGTCTTTCCCAACGTTGCACACTGGCTAACCGTGACGACGGGACTCCATGAAGGGCCTTGTTTAAATCTCGCCAGAGAAGACTGGGTCCTGAATCTGAAAGTTGGTCAGACTTCTTGGGTTATTGATCTTGAGCTCGCTTCAGTCAGCAGAGCACAGACTGTTATACGCATACCATAGAATTTTTTAAATCCTTTTACATAGAATTTGTGTTACAAAAGGCCGCTGCTATTAACTGCCTTGTTTGTGACGTCACCTTACAGTAAGAAGTTTTATGTTTATACAACTATTGTGCGTCTATCGAGACCTCTGTCTATCCGAATAATTGGGAGGGTTGTGCGCACGTAATCCGGATAATCACACAATTTGCTTATAGCAGATGGCCGTCCAAAGTCGGCTCCGGGTGCACATTGGTCTCCTTCCTTTAATATGTTGTTATTGATGTTTGATGTTTTTGTACGTCTGTTTCGATTGTTTTGTATGATGTTCTAATGATTTTTGTCGTATATTTTTTGTGGTTTGTAGGTTTGTCTGATGTCATTTGTGGGTTTGTTTCGTTGGGTGGGTGCAGGGTGTTTATGCTGGAGATTATTCCCTTTTCTTTATTTTCAGAATCGGACTTTTCTTTTACAAAGTTGGTTTTGTCATAGTTAACAACAATGAATTTGTATTTGCGATTACCGTTCTTGCTAGTAAACGCATTACTTATATTTTTTGCGAGTTTTTCTTTCAATTAAGAATGTGGAATTGTAGTGTAAAGTGTCGAAAAATCAAAGGCTTTGATCGAATGGACTCTACTAAAAGGAGTGAATGTTCTAAAAGTTCATTCGAATTCTTTAAAATCCACATCTGGTTAATACCGCTGTGAGAATATACTGTCGAACGATATATTTGAAGTCCAGATTTGATTTCAGATAAAACTTTGGTGAGTAAGATCGATGCAGGTTTGGTAGAAAAATTTGGAGGATCCAGCGATGAAACGTTGTTTGTACGGATTCTTATGTATCTTATGTATACTGCACAAGTATGGTAAATCTAAATCTAATTTTTTTTTTGTCAAAGCCAAAAGAAGCGAGAGCTGATTTGTTGTTATCTATTATTTCAGAGGCAGAGAGGTTTATTGGGATGTAAATGGGATTCGAATTTAAACCCAACTCTTTAACAAGGCTGTCGAAATAGTACTTTTTGGAAGTAAATGTGTAATTATTTGAGGCTTTGTCTGCTGGTGTGATGACATAATGTTCTTGGAGGTAGGTAAGCTCTGTGATAACCACAGGGTCTTTAAATGACAAATATGGACAATGACCATATCCCAATACACAGTATAAAATTGATAATTCAGGAAATCACAAAGATAGACTCGAATCTGGTGTTCACAGTAGATTGTAAACGGTATTTCTAGATGAAAGAAGGGAGAGGATCTCAAACATAACGCCTGTTGCAGCACCAACAACAAAACACCAAAACACCATATGCGAAAACACAAAGACGAGCATACTAAGAGACCAAAAAAAAAGAGACATACGACATATAAACATCAAACACAAAATACTACGCATAAACCAACGAGACCAATGGGTAACCGGTGCCGACTTTGGACGGCCATTTTCCACACAAGTAGCAAATGATGTTCGCACAACCCTCTCATTTCTCCAATTACCGAGAGGTCTCGAAGAACGCACAATTGAGGTGTAAAACAACCTCCCCACTGTTATATGACCACACGCAAACAAGACCGCAAAAACGCAGCGGCCCAAGCAACACAGATGAATATGTAAATGAATATAGAAAGAGAGCGTACGTAATACAATCCGTGCTATGCCGACGCGAGCTCATGAATGTTATCACCCGAGGAGTCCGACTGACATTCAGAGATCGAGGACACCTTCTGATGGATTTTATCCATTCGGAAAGGGTGTCGAGCTGTACATCCTCTTTCTTAGCTCAACGTCTTGTCTTGCATATTCCTCACAAGAGTCCATGATAATTTTGAAATTTTGCTTCTATGCTGAGGATTTACTTTCTCTGTATTGGTCCTGGTTTCTTAGATACTACAACTTGAATCATATAGATTAATGTGGTATTTGAATATTTTTAAACTGTACTTATTAGCACGGTGCTTTTAAAACGCCATATGCAATGTTTTCCGTTTCGTAAGCCCCCTTTTTATATCCTTTACATATTCATCTGTGTATCACACGTAATCCGAATAACTACAGCGTCTGCTACTTGCGTGGCAGATGAACCTCCTAAGTCGACACCGGTTGCTCATTTGTCTCGTTGGTTTATGTGTGGTCTTTTATGTTTCATGTTTCTATGGTGTGAGTTTGTGTTACTTGTCCATTTATTGTCTCTTTCTGTGTATTTTTGCATTGGGTGTTTTGGAATTTTGCTGTTGGTGCTTCAACAGTGTGGTGCTTGAGATCCCCTTCTTCCTCTTACGATGAGGAGGTCATTTTTGTGCGTTCCTCGAGACCTCTTGGTAATCGGAAAAGTGGAAGGGCCATGTGCACGTAATCCGCATAACTACACCGTCTGCTTCTTGCATGACAGATGTCCGTCCTAAGTATGTATCGATTATCCATTTCTCGTTGGTTTATGTGTTTGGGCTTTTGTGTTTGATGTTTCTATGATGTGAGTTGGCGTTCCTTGTCCGTTTTGCGTCTCTTTCTGTGCGTGTCTGCTCTGTGTACAGTGGGCGTTTTGGGGTTTTGCTGTTGGTGCCGCAACTGAGTGTTGTTGGAGATCCCCTTCTTTCTTTTGCCTCTCTTTCTATGGGTGTTTGCTCTGTGGTTTTGCATTAGGTGTTTTGGGGGTTTTGCTGTGGGTGCTGCAGCCGAGTGTTGTTGGGGATCCCCTTCTTTTCTTTAAGATATTGAAGCTTTGTTTGAAGTTCATATGCTCAAATTCTTCAATTCATATGAGCGATTTAGGCTACAAATGTGAACAAGCCAATATGAAAATCATAGCAATACGAATTAGAAATCTACACATACATTTTACAACACTGTTATATTTTGACAAATAACTAGAACATCAGTTTTCCTAATCATTTTCCAAAAAGTTGTGTCTAGATCTACTTATTTCATTACTTGACAATTTAGGATATTTGTAGTCGCTTATTCGTTATCCGGAAAACGTATGTCTTGTCCACCACATTTGTACAAAAGGCTACTCTTTGACATGTACTTATTTTTCTTTTAAATTGAAACTAAAATATATCAAGCCGAAGACAACGTACATAAGGCAAAACAACTAAGGGGACAAAAACATGCAAAGGAACATTAACAATCATAATTCTATAAGTATAAATAAGATCAAAAGGCCCGTAGAATCTGCATTATCAGTGTGGTTGGACCTAACAAATTTCCATAGACAAAAGGATGAGGAAATATAGTCATTCATTTATTTCACAATTTCTGTCCAGGTAGAAATGATTCTTGTTACCTAACATACCTACCTTTAAACGCTGATTTCTATGATGCTTAATAAGCACTTACCTGAACAGCTGCTTTTCTCATAAAGCTCTTTGCTGACTCGCTCCAGATTGCAGGAACAGTGAGCACCCACATTATTTCATCATCATTGATTCCTATCCCCTGAGACTTTGAAAGTTGGTGGAATTTATCCACAAGGTATTTGACAGAATGACTGAAAACTAATAAGGCTTTTAAAGGTTTTCCCGACTCGTCCTCTATCAAGACATCCTCTTTTATTCTCTGAAATGATATAGCGATATACGTCTTTCGATGCATTTTTGGACATAATAACTTTCACACTCTATGACTTTATCAGTATATTACATTGTTTAGATTCAGGATTATTGACGAAGGTAAAGTACCCGAAACGTGCATATCTGGTTAATACTGCAAATTTATCTGTTCTAAAATGCTGCTATTGAATTTGAAGATGTTTCTATAAGCAAGATTGTTTATAAAGAGGAGATTATCTTTTGCTAGACTTGGCTGCAGCACCAACAGCTAACTCCAAAACATCTAAATGCGAAAACACGCACGCACGCGTTTTTATTAGTTTTTATCCACAACAAATGACACGAAAGGGAAAAGAAAAAAAAATACCAAAAACGACATCAGATACAAGACTTCTCAATTAACGAGACCGATAGGGCAACCGATGCCGACTAGGGACGTCCATTCGCTACATAGTCGATTTGTCAATTTATCCAACGGTATCGAAAATCTTCCAATGTAGAGCCTCATCAATAAACATTAAAGAAGTACTGATCAGTTAATCAGTCTCAAAGTCGAGATGGCAAGGCAAAATCATAAGACTTTCCAATATAATATCAATATAATATTAAGATGATGATACAAATAAAATTGGATCGTAATTTGAATGGATATAAGTTGTCTTCGTATCAATATTAGTTAAGTATCTAGTAAATAGAATACGATAAACTTGACCAAGCTTTTCTTAATTGTTTAAATGGTCTCCGATTGCATGAGGATAACGTTAAAATATTAGTTTGTAAATATAATTATATCCTCAATACTCCTGAATCTTGTAGCTTAATCAATGGTTTACCCTTACCGGCAACACCGAATTGGACCCTTAGTTTTTATATTCATGTTGTAATGTGCACCTTATTTCTTGCTCCTATCATTTTTACACTTTGCAATTAAAAGAAGATGTGGGCACCATCTACCTCATTTCCATGAAGCTTCATTTTGTACCGCCGGAAAAAGTATCTGTCCTTATGTAAGTTTTCCAATGCAAGGTCAGCAAACTTGTTTTCCGCCTCATATCCAAATGCTTCGAACTCTTTTTGAGCTGTAAGCAAAAGACACGTTGGAGTTTTGCTTGAAATTAGTGCTTGCCCGCCTGCGTTCCATGAAGTATTTGCATAGACAAGGTCTGGTCGTTTTTGAAAGTCAGCCATCGATGAATATGCAAAACCAGAGTATGTTGTACCAAAATCTAGAGCAACTGCAAATAGGGTTGTCGGAGATTTGCTTTTTATCATGATCTGAAAGATAAAGATAGCAGATATTCATTTAAAGAGATCGATTTTTCTATCCACTTGCAAAATCGTTAGAATTAATTTTTTCAAAGTCCGAAATCCATGAAAAATGTCTAGAATGTATTCGAAATCTTATTTTTTTTCCACTTTGAGAGTGTATGAGTTATTTGTATTTGAGGCCTTACATGAAAACTTTTGTGTTAATTTAGCTCTTTCATCATTTTATTAAGCGACCTCAGGTCTTTGTTCTTCATATCTCATCACTTATCCATTGATAAATAATACCGGTATGCCACAAATATATTAACTTATTGTTTCTGACCCACTTTAGATTGGAGTACCTCAACACGTACTACCTTCTTCGACGTGTTGTCAAAACCTGGTCGTCTCTCATGCGTTGGCCTAAAAAGGGAAGTTCTAACAGTACTTCATTTGTGATAATGAAATGTTCATCCTGCTATGACAACGAAGTAGCAATGCTTAGTAAACATTGGAAATTCCCTAAACGTCTACTTTCTTTCTTTCTTATTAGAAAGATATAGAAGAAATATGCCTTTTTCTGATACCTTTTAAAGATCGAGATGCCTAATTTGACATACAAACTTGCAGTACATGTAGGAGATAAAAATATTTCTAATTGGTACGCCTTGACTATTTTCTGTATGAAACAGGATGGGGTGTATATTCTATAAGAGTATATTATAAGTAACACCTACTTACTTTAAAATTTGCAGTCTTGCGTTGTTTGAAGTTTTTTTTAATTCCTGCTTAATGTAATTCAAAGATCTGGAAAGTGTGTATTTGAATAGCAGATACAAAATTCCTCGAAGTCAAACTGGAAGTAGCGATTTAGAGAAGTGTCGTATTTTAGTTATAAAGATCGACACCTACGATTTAGATAACGTCGGACTTTAAACTGCCATAGTGTGTATTTCAATAGCAGAAACAAAGTCCCCGAAATCAAACAGGAAGTAGCGGTATAGAGGGGTGTACAGATCGGCACCTTCAATTTAGATATCATACTGAATCCCTACGCGACCTTTAAACGATGCATATCAAATATGCATTCTATAAATTATTCGTCGCTGATTGTTAATTGGAATTGTCATTTTAAATTGTGTTTAAGTATTGCCTCACAAACGGACTTTAAATATTACCTCATTTTTTTTACATGTTTGTCTAATTTAATGTTAGCTGTCTTTGAAGTAATTGTTGCCTTTACATTCGAAAGGATGACTAGACTTAAGAATGACCTAATTCCCTGATATGGGTATCACTGATCTTCTTGAATATAAGCAAATCACAGTTGAATGAATACAAATATATATTTTCCAGTACAACGATTGAGTATTGATCGGGAACTGTTGTAAACACTTAATTAAAAAGTAATTATTTGTAAAGCTCATTCTCTTGATGAACTTTACATTTACATTCAATGAAAATATTCGACATAGCGGTGACTATCTCCGTTTTCTTATTATACAAGCACAGATGACAGAGGCTGTTGTTTGTAGATTAATCTAAGTAACCGAAACGTGTATGTCTGGTCCATGCTGCAAATGTATCTGTTCTTAAATGATGCTACTTAATTTGAAGACGTTTCACATTATTTATGAAAAAACGACAAAAAGTGTTAAAAGGAATTTCCCGTTGTACTGGAAAATAAATATTTGTATTCATTCAACTATGATTTGCTTATATTCAAGTAGATTAGTGATACCCATTTTCCGGCGATACAAAATGAAGCTTCATGGAAATGAGGTAGATGGTGTCTACATCTTTTTTAATTGTTAAGTGTAAAAATGATAAGAGCAAGAAATAACAGGGGTCCAATTCGGTTTTGTCGGTAAGGGATTAACAAAAAACCATGAATTAAGCTACAAGATTCAGGAGTATTGAGGATATAATTATATTTACAAACTAATATTTTAACGTTATCCTCATGCAATCGGAGAACAATCATATCAAATCAGGATGATAAAGTGAATTAAGAAAAGCTTGGTCAAGTTTATCGTATTCTATTTACTAGTTACTTAACTGATACTCATACGAAGACAACTTATATCCATTCAAAATACGATCCAATTTAAGGTGGTTTTATGTTGACGCTCATTGATCTCTCTCATTTTATGTTTTTTTTTTATTCGTACTTCAGTGTCATCTTTTATTTGATTTTTATTTTATTGCATGTATTGTCTTGCTCAAGTCGGAATTATCGTACTCCCGATTAATTTTGATATCCGTTTGTACACCAATATTAAAATCGAGACAATCACCGAATTGGACATGTTGCGACGGGTGTTGCATGTTATCAGAAGACACTGACTCTCCTCGGGCACCCGGTGTCTCCTTGGAATGTTATTCATTCCGAGGTTTGCAACAATTCCAATCGAAATTCTAATAATTTTGCATTTCCTTCTCTTCTGACGTTGGGACTGAATAACTGATAGGTATCCTACGTGTACATATCAGGTAAATATTCCTTTTTTGATGATGATGACAAAACAATCGCAATCCAGAATGTCACTGATCATTCTCGGAAAGGAGGTTGATATTGTTTTATTTTATCCTCGTAGCGACCGAAGAACTCCACCAAAGATAATTACAAATGTACCCTGAAGAAGTAGATTACGAATTATCTCTTTTTCATCGCCCAAGAATAAAGAAATAAGAATTACCCTCGGGAGTTTTCCCATAAAATATTTACAGTTTACATTTCCGTATCATTATTACAGACTTATAGCTTGGCCCACTTCTTGGAGGCACAATAGCTGGACTCCTGTATGACAATACCTTCGCCGTAAAGGCTTCTTTAGAGAAAGCACATGGTTTCCTGCTGTCAAGCGATTACGACACTGAGAATATTTCCCACCGGAAAGTCAAAGATAAGAATAATAGAAGAGGAAGCGGAAGCAATGAACATAACCAATATAACGGTGGACTCGGTCCATCTGGGGGAACCAAAACATCCGGAACCTGCTACATAGTACAATACAATATTCTAGTATTAATAA
This sequence comes from Pinctada imbricata, assembly GCA_033119305.1. Taxonomy (NCBI): domain Eukaryota; kingdom Metazoa; phylum Mollusca; class Bivalvia; order Pterioida; family Pteriidae; genus Pinctada; species Pinctada imbricata. Next base: position 155,295 of record VSWD01000012.1, on the reverse strand, counting down.
ATCTATTACAATATTACTCAACTTGTACAATTTCAGCTACTTCATTTTAATGATCATCTTTGATGTGTGTTTATAGTACCAGATCTACATACATGTGTTGTGAGGAAAACTGTTACAGATTATACTTTTACATCTTGTTGACATTTACAGAACTTTCTTCATAGGAATTCTTATGCCTTCAATGATAAAATTCATTGTATTATGTCGCGCATTTATCTACTTTTCATTTTTGGCGAAATAATTAGTAATCACTTCCCAAAAATGGAAAATTTCGATATTTTTCGAGAGGTCAGTGTGTTTGCCTAACTATAATTTTCTATTCTCGCAAACTCATTGTTTATAAGCATTACATTTTCGCGTTGATTATTTATTTGCAAATGAACTTTTGCGAAATGGAACATGCGGAAAAAATCTATATTTACAATACTTGTTCTCCAGGTTACATGATATGCTTTTAATTTTATTGATGTTTCATGTTATTTTTAGAAATTTTAAATTCAATATTCTTTAGTTTTTATGAACTTCTAATAATGTATGTCGTACATCTTTTTGACAATAAAAATAACATTATTAAATCGGTAAATTAACTTTTATCATTTTTTTATGTCATTGTTGATGTCGTACGTAAAAGTTTTTTCAGTTTTATATTAAGTACATGTATTTACATTAAAAAAATAAACGTCATAAAAACTTTTGCTTAAGTTCATATTGTTTGAAAGAAAAGGGCTATGCCAAAGAGTGACCTACAAGAACAAATTGCTGCACTAAGTACCAAAGACATGAATGACATTTTGAAGTCTCGGTTTTTGAGTCTCATCATGCTTGATCAGCCCTGCAACTGCTAATAATTTCCAAATATCTTTGTTTACAGTCACGAATCTATGCATTTTGATAGGTCATTCGATTTTCAAAATACACGTTCATATTCCAATGAAACGATAAAATACCGAAAGCAACCGGAACTACTTTCACCAAAATCATTTAGCGTTGCAATGATCGGCTTGCGAATTAATTTTATGCAAAAAATAATTTTTGTGAACGGTGACCCTTAGATATAAATACTATATACTTGGTTGTTATGACGTTTTTCGGTTGCTATATGCCTGTTTTTGAAGTTACTTACCATTTCTTGTCCTTAAATCTTGATGAACGACAGAAAATATTGTCAAAACATAAGAGAAACAGAATCTCTCAATTATTTACTTCAAAATAACATTCCCATCGTAACATTTGTTAGGTCGAGCATCCTACATTTGGAATTTTCCAATGGGAGATGACTGTCAACGTGCAAAAGTTTTTTAATGAAAAGGACCGAAAATCACAGTTTGAAAATAATTTCTATGAGATATATTCGATCTGAACTGAAGAATGATTGAAAATGGAAACTTTTCTAGTCTTGTATTTTCACCGAGATGAAGAATCTAGAACAAAAACATTATCAGCAAACAGAAAATGAGAGATGAAAAGACGCGGGACGACCTACCTCACTGTATCTTCATGAATTCTCACGATCATCTTCTCACGTATGAAATAATTAAAGACGATATTCTGATACCAATACATCGTAATTATGCCATGATCATTCTGGAAAGGGGGATTTGATATGCTTTTATTATATCCCCGTAGTGACCGAAGAACTTCCTCAAATATGATTTCAGTCTTTGTACAATACATGTATTATCTTGACCTTGAATAGCTTATTTGCAAGCCGTCTGGCTTCAACGATGAAATCTTCATATTTGGAACATGTCCTGACGTACCGTATTAACTGGGAAACAAAAAACGCCATAAGCAGGAGAAGACGGAATGTTGCTACTCATGAAAGGGAAGTTAGTTATGTGGAAGCTGAAATTATCACGCTTGTCATACAATGAGGTGTTCAAATGGCCGTTTGTGTCGAAAGATAGAAGAATATCCAAGTACGAAGTGGATCTGTCGCTCTATGTATCTGAAGGTAAAATAAAATTCAACTGAGATGAGAGGTGTTTTCGTCCAGTCGAGAGCAAGGTCTGGATAAAGTCAGCTTTATCGATTTTGTGTTGTATATAGGGATATGGTCATTATCCATAATTGTCATTCGTATGAATATGAAAATAAGTCTGCAAGCAGTGGGGCGCAATTGGTACCCATGGTGATGCAAACTATTCGCTGGAATACAGTTCCTTCAAACACCATAAAAATGTTGTCAATCAAAATGTCGTCTTCGGTATCTTCTTTGTTTGGATCAGAGTGTTCTTTCACGAAATAAGGGTCTCTCCACCCTTTGACAAGGTATTATCAGTTACCTTGTCATCTGGTGACCTGGTATGGGATGATACCAGGTCACTAGGTTTTATACCGGGCGAGGCGAAGCTGAGTCCGACATAAACCTAGTAACGTAACCTGGTATCATCCCGTACTAGGTCACTAGATGACTAGGTAACGAATTTACCCCACCGATGACCTATTTTGATAATTTTCATAGAGTGTTTGGACGTCATTGTCTGTTTACGCTACGGTGTCAAAATAAAGGATAACATTGTGACGTCACAAGGGGTCTGGTATAAAAGGCTAGGCACCCGGTAGAAGATATACCACGTCTTCACGTGACCGTTATTAGCCAATCGCTATCCGGGATTTCCAGGCAAACTTGTCAGAGGTGGGGTAATTGTATCTCCTGTTCCCACTTTTTGAAAGAAATTTTTTGCGAATAATATTGGCCAGTCTGTTTTTGAGCTTTTGATGTGGAATGGAAGTGAAGAGCGTGGATAAGTCGAAAGCCTTTATGCTGGTAATATGATTGAAATTGGTGGCTTTTAAATGTTCCAAATGTTCCATAGAATTCGTTAGGTTCCACATCTGATCGATTCCATTTCTGGAATATGTTGTCTCGCAGTATGTTTGAAGACCTGGCTTGATGCGAGTTAATATTTTCGTAAGCATTTGTGAAGCACCTGGACGAACCAGCAAGGAATCGGTGTATGTAAGGATTTTTGTGCATTTTTGAAATGCAGTAGATATAAGATAGTTCTAAATCAGAGTCATCAGTATGAATACAGAATGGCTAAAGAACAGATTTGTGGTTGTCAAGTATTTCAGATACAGATAAGTTTGTAAGTGTTTATGTTGAATTTCCAGGTAATGAATGTAATCCTAGTTCCTCTCTCAGGTCTTTGAAAAAGTATGACTTTTGTCACTGAGGAAGTTCTACGGTCGATATGGGGAACTCGTCATACACTATGATGTCCCACTCTCCAGAATGGTGTATGATATTCTGTCATAGACCATTTGAACCATCCAACCAAAGATTGTACTCTATGTCTTCCGAAATGGAAGTAACCGGATGTGACAGTTCTACCGAATTGAAGCACACACTCACATGCATCCATAATTATTTCAAAGTTTTCCCGCCATGTTAAAGAACGGGGTTCCCCGTATTTTGGACCTATACTGAAAAGGTCTCTGAGTTTACTGTTACATCTGCAGGCTCTACATTTAACAACAAACATAGAGGGTTCTCAGCAGTTTCTACGTGCAAAGGGAAAAGATGCGGTATGTGTCCGCTCATCAATTGCAATTCCACAATTAAATCAAGTGTTAACGGGCAGACTTTTAAAATTGAGATTGAAAACGACATCGATTGATCGTACCAAGATGTCATTTATGTTATAACATGAAACGCTAGGGGATGTGGCGCCCAATATGTTGGAGAAACAGGTCAGGCCTTAAAATCTCGTTTTAGAAGTCATTCGTATCAGATAAGAAACTCACATCACAAAAAACAAAGAAATTTCCTTTATAATCACTTCGTTAAATACAATCATTCCATTTCGGATATAACTATTACACCGGTTCAGTCTTTTTCTAAACTTAAAAATCTTAGTAAAACGGAAATTAAAAAACGCCGACTACAAGCTGAACTTGCCTGGATCACAAAACTCCAAACTGCGTACCCCCTTGGTCTAAACGATCAAATTTATGGACAAGGAAACATTTCCTCGACGTCAACTAATATTAATGTATTTTCAATCCGCCCAAACACTAAACGGAAGCATAGGTCTCACGGAAGACGACGAAACCGAAAACTCAGAATAAGATCTAGATTACACCGTACCCTCAACGATCTTCTGATTATTGCTCGCAACGGCGGCAGACATGAACTGCTTCATGCTCTCTCATCAGTTCCAGCAGTTCAATTGAAATCTATCTACTGATCAGCAGTTCTATCTTGGATGAAGCACTGGTTGCATTCTTAAGAAATACGGATTGATTCAGACTTAATATCATTGTTGCATTCGCACAGAATAAACTTTATCCAGTTGCTAAAAACATCCCACCTAAAAAACGATTCTTAAAAATTCCATTTATTAACAAAGGATTCGATCTTCTTAACATCTCTAATATTTTTCGGGATCATCGTGTACAAAGTGCTATTCCTCAATATTTTGAAAATTTAGAACCTCCTCTTATTTGTTACAAATATAAGAGACCTATTCGAAATTTCGTTTTTAACTACAACAAAGTTACATCAGATCCTAAAATACTTGAATCATGTCCTGCTTCTTGAGAATGTGCAACATCTGAATATCTATATAAACCAGCTGGTCATATTATTACAGGTGACTTTTCAATTATCCAAGACAGGCAGCTCCGTGGTCTTCTCAAAAAAGGACCTAAGTATAGAATCCCGTCCAAGATAGATTTTATTAAATGTCGCGAAGTACTAAAGGAAGCCTTAGATAACTATACCAAACGATGGTGTAAATCGGAAGGAGTCGAATCGCATTCTCTGAATGACTGGAAAAACCTCATTTTGGACATTACTGACATTCGAATAGACAACTTCCACAAAAATCCTCATCTTTTTGAAAATCCAAGTTCTAGATCTGAAAGATATTTTAAATCCAAATTACGTAATTTACATGAAAAATTTGTCTTCGCTCCTGCAGATAAAGCAGCCAACAACACCATAATCATATGAAAACTTTACTATATATCAACTTTAGTTTCGGAACTTTCGTCTACAAATACTTATATCAAAAGCAATGAAAGTGTCCCTAACATTTTGAGCAAACATAGCAGTGAAATTTCTTCATTCAACATCCCTATTTCTAAATTGGATCTTCCTACAATATACTGCATACCAAAACTGCACAAATCTCCTTACAAATTTAGATACATTGCTAATTCTAGCAACTGCTCAACTACAAGTTTGTCTCACGGCGGTAAAGGAACACGTTGCAAAATATTGTGAAACTGTTCTTAACAGGAATGATGTAAATTTATTTTGGTCTATAAAAAAATCCGGGGATGTGATTGACAAGATAAAATCTAGAAATTTTCAAGCCAATACGATTGCTTCATACGATTTTTCAAATATGTACACCACGCTTCCTCACGACAAGATCAATGATCAATTGTCCAAACTCATTAAATGGTGCTATAATCGAGAGGGGAAACTTTATATTTGTACATCTGAATCAAAGGGTTTCTTTTCCGCTACAGAATACAAATCATACAAATCATGGACATGTAGCGACCTGTGTAGTGCCTTGTCCTTCCTCTTGGACAACATTTATGTAAGATTTGGTGAGAATCTCTACAAGCAGGTTGTAGGGATTCCTATGGGTACAAATTGTGCGCCTCTTGTTGCAGATTTATTTTTATACACATATGAAAAGGAATTTATTCAAAATCTTCAAAAGCAAAGAAAACATGATGATGTGAAATGCTTCATTAGTACTTCTAGGTACCTTGATGATATTCTTACTATCGATAATCCTGTTTTTGAAAAGTATAAAGATGTTATTTCTCCACAAGAATTGACTCTAAACAAGGCAAACTTTACAGACACTGAAACACCATTTTTGGACCTAAATATCAAATTGTCAATGGAGAAATTCATACAAGTGTATATGACAAACGAGATGATTTTGGATTCAACATAGTAAATTTCCCCTGGCTTGACGGTGATGTCCCTAGATTACCGTCATACGGTATCTATATTTCACAGCTCATCCGGTATGCTAGAGCATGTACTGATGTTTTGGATTTTCATAATAGAAATCTGCAAATTACAAAGAAACTTTTAGGTCAAGGTTTTCGCTTTCAAAAACTAGTAAAGACTTTCTGGAAATTTTACAAAAATTATGATCAACTTCTTTTGAAATTCGGACCCATAAAAGCAACGGAGTATATTACTTTAGCTATTTCACAACCTGCATTTTATGGTGACATAATTAACAAAATAAGAAGGATAAAAGGTAGACAGCATATGTATCGAAAATGCGTCAGAGTCATCAAACGCCTTTTATACCGTGGATATGATCCTAATGTCACCAGACGGACACTAAGCTTGGTACTTGACCAATATACAGTCTTGTACGAGCGCATTCTTAAGACTTGCACTCTGACTGACTGTGACGACGGGACTCCATGACGGGCCCTGTCCAAACCTCTTTAGAGAAGACAGGGCCCCGACCACCTGTCCTCTCTGAATGTCAGTCGGACTCCTCGGGTGATTACATACATGAGCTCGCTACAGCCGGCAGAGCACGGACTGTATTACGCATGCCCTCTTTTTATATCCATTTACATATTCATCTGTGTCTCTGGGGCCTCTGCGTTTCGCGGTCTTGTTTGTGTGACGTCATCTTACAGTGAGGAGGTTGTTTTACACCACATTTGTACGTTCTTCGAGACCTCTAGGTAACTGGAGAAGTGAGAGGGTTGTGCGCACGTAATCCAGGATAACCACACCGTCTGCTATTTACTTGGCAGATGGCCGTCCTAAGTCGGCACCGGTTGCCCATTGGTCTCGTTGGTTTATGTGTAGTCTTTTATGTTTCTATGTTGTGAGTTGGTGTTCCTTGTCCCTTTTGCGTCTCTTTCTGTGGGTATCTGTTCTGTGTTTTTTGCATGGGTGTTTGGGGATTTTGCTGTGGGTGCTGCAACCTAGTGTTGTTGGAGATCCCCTCCTTTCTGTTACCGACGATATTTATGTCACCAGTAACCACATGGCCAAATGATTGGTAGATGAAAGAAGAGGATGAACATGTGCATTGTATGAGGCTTTGTGAAAGGTGTTTGTGCGTTGTCATCTAACAGTGAAGAGGCTGTTTAACACCACGGTTGTACGTTCTTTGAGACCTCTTGGTGAAAGTGGAAGGGCTCCAGGATAACAACGCCTTCTGGTACTTAGATGGCCGTCCTAACTCGGCATTGGTTGCCCACTTGTTGATTTTTGTGCGTGATGTTTCTGTTGTGAGTTGGGTGTTCCTTGTCCCTTTTGCGTCTCTTTCTGTGGATGTCTACTCTGTGTTTTTGCATTGGATGTTTTGGAGTTTTGCTGTCGGTGCTACAACCTAGTGTTGTTGGAGATTCCCTCCTTTCTTCTTAACATGTCAAATTTTGTTTATAGTAAATTATCATGGAAGCAACGGATTGTGTATGTGTGTAGGAAATGCAAGGCGCCTCCTGGTATATGAAATAAGGAGGGATTTTATCCTTGACATAACTGTTATTTAAAATGTTGCTTAAACGCAGAGCATCGATCCCTTTATTTTCAAATTTGATTTTAAGGAAGAGACTATTTTCACAAGTCATGCAATTTCTTTAAAGAAAGAGAGTACAACGTCGTACGAATATGATGAAGACCCAACTGTTGGTTGACAAATGACAAAAGACCGTCGGAAGATATATCATGAATATCTGGTTTGTTGTATTTTCGTATATCATGACTTCGACGTCTTCTTGTTGTTTGATCAAACAACCGCAGGTCATTAACCGACTGGTATCCATTCAACAATTGGGAACAGCTACCCCGTATGGTTGCAACGACCAGATTTCCTATACTGTCGACATGGTCGCTGCAACCATACGGGGCAGCTGTACCCAATTGTCGAATCCAGCGATCTTCTCTTTTACGTCTAAACAGAGCACTGAGGTTCGGATTGTTAGTTGGATGATATATTTTTTCAAGGATGCAGACTTTCAGAAACAAAATGGAGTGATCGGGCAAATTAAAATGTTTATAAAGAAGCTGATTACCGCTATGGTTAATTTGAAATGTTAAACGTCTTCAAATTCAATAGCATCATTTGAAAACAGATCAATTTGCTGCATGGACCAGACATGCACGTTTCGGGTACTCAATCCCCGTCAATGATCCTCAATCTAAACAATGTAACATGGCCAAAGATTGTGGAAATCATTATGTCCATAATTGTACCGAAAAATGTAGCAGGATGGGTGGAATATGATGCTACAGGATTCATGCTTTAGAAATTTCAAGAATTTTTCGACAGAAAATTTCGAATATTCCCTTACCCTAACCCTAATGAAAGCGGTGCCCTGTCATCCTACCCTCAACTGTCCCTTGGTTTCACTTTGGTATATCAACCCAGACAGTAAACACTAGATCCGGTTAATAACATTAGACGATCTACAAGGTATCGAAACTCTGGGTGGTAAATGTACGTTTTTGATTTTTCGATACTTTACACTACAATTCCACATTCTAAATTGAAAGAAAGACTCGCAAAAATTATAAGTAATGCGTTTACAAGTAAGAACGGTAATCGCAAATACAAAGGGCAAGGGGCGGTAAGGGCCAAAATCAGCCCAATCTCAAAACTCGGAAAAACATTGAACATTGAAAATACATGAAATACAGAGTATAAATCAATTTAAATTTTGAGAATCCGACATTCCGTTGCAATTCTACACTAATTTGAAACCAGGATGGTCGGCTATATGTTACACTGATTTTGACGTCATATGACGTTACGATCACATTGTAATTCAACGTTGTCTGTAGGTAACATGCTGCTATATTCTAACACTATTTAGGCTACTTTGTATCAGTTTTTGTGCAATTGAATGATAAATAAATATCTTTAAATAAACTAAATTTTTATGTAAAGTTTTGAAGCTGCAACTTGTTACGAAAAAGGAGGAAACAATAGTTAAATGTGTTCATATGCTGTCAATATCACGATATAATATATACATGAATGTACTTGGTAGATTTAAATAGTATAATGAGGGGTAACTGGGGTACCACCCCTTTGTTGACTTTTTGAAATCTTACAATAAATGATATTGATGTGATAATGATACTTTTCACCAAGGCACAAATAGCGTGTATTTCCGGTAACCCAGCAGACCCTACACTGTATTTTAGTCCCAAACCCCTTTTCCCGTGTAAATCATTTTTGTCTCATCTGATTCATCTGCATTACGAGTGGGCTCCGATTCCCTCTTTTGGTGGTCAACACTTCCTTTTTCTAATAGAAATTTTTTTTATAGTTAAGAAATCCTTTGGCTCGCTAGGTACCGCTCGTCATTATCAAGAATTACCTTGCATGTCTCAATGTCAACAAACCTTTAAGGTCGCTACGCGCGCGTTGAGAGAGTTGCCTCGTTATGAAATTTAGAACGAAACCTCGACGTTCGCCAGCGTGTTGAAGGTCGTTACTCGTGTGTTGGCCAAAAAAGTGAAGGTGTGACACTTAAAAAAATAATAAATATATATATACACATGGGCGTCGGATTGATCGCTGGTCACAGTACCACTCGCAAGTAATTCTTTAATCACAATAATAAGGCTTTTCTTGGTTTTTATCTTTTTTTATGAACAACCGCAACTACATGTTTATATAATTACACATGTTGTTTTTACACAGAAAAAGTATCGATTAAGAATTCAAAGGTTAATAATTTTATCATAGCGCCACCTACAATACCTTCCAGTTCACAAACTTTCGTTTTTCTCTCAATAATTCCTATTGCTTACAACATTTCAGTATGTACGATTCGTTGTTTGTAATAAAATACCAGGAATAAAATTTTATACACGTCCCTGTAAAATAACCACATTAGTGGGGATATTTCCTACTTTCTAAACGCATTGATTTTTAACGACTGAAATTATCAATATTCATTGTATGTCAAAAAATCTCCCCAAATTAAGATGCGTCTATATTTCGGTTGACAATGTTTTTTATTTTCTATGTATACATGTACACATTCCTTGGATTGCACTTTTAATGATTTAGATTTACATCATTAAAAAAAAATGAAGGAAAAATATGAAGATACAGAATGTGCTACTGTGAAGGATTTATTTACAAGGCGTGAACAATAGACTATCGGTATGTACACAATACTTGCAGAATGTCCGTTACCGTAAAATCGCTCTTATATAAGTTTTATATACACTGTATGCGCTATAATTTTCGTTATTGACAACATATTTTCTATAAAATATGTTCAATAAAATTAAAGGATATTTCTCAGTCGAAATCGTGACATGGCAGATATTTTTTTCCCAATTTGAAAAAATAAGTACATCTCATCGACGGCAAATTATACGCGGCGGTGTAAATTTTACATGGCCATAATTTCTCGATATTGAAATAAATTTTATTCCAGTGTCAAAATCAGATAGATTACATATATGTTGTGTTCTTCATGATATATTTATGATAAAGTAAAAATTGCTCTTCATGTGAAAGAAGGGTTTGTCATGTTATACGTAACGTCCATTCAGATTTTCTATTTTGTCTCCTTTTCTTTTTTCTTTTCTTTTTTTCTGAAAAGATGGGGTGTACTTGACATCTTCATTTAATCTATAAGTTTTCGTGTGTGTGTGTGTGTGTGTGTGTTTGTGTTTTTTTTTTTTTTTTTTTTTTTTTTTTTTTTGTTGCGGGGGGGGGGGGGGGTTGGGGGTTGGGGGTTGATGTTGATTAATTTAGTTTTTAAGGACTTCTTTTTCGTTTGTACAGGGTTATTTCTTTTTTTAATTAATATTTTACTTTATACCGGCTGTATCCTTTTAGATATACTCTGTCATTTCGATTTTTAAATATGTATATGATATGATTACTTTGACTTTAAAATATTTTTCGCAAAATATATTCACGACCATAGAATGACGTCATATATTCAGTATGACGTCATTCTATGGTCCTGAAAGTCGGTTACGTTACGAGGAAAATACACATTTGAAAGACATTTTTGTCGATATTATTTGATTTCGTGCATGTAAGAATAAATAATCAATATCATCATTAACAACAAAACAAAATCTATTAAGTTATATCGATTTGACTCAAATTATTTCTGTATTATAGAAGTAAAAGGTGTTTTTCTGTTTCCAAAAAGACCCGATCTCTTGGTAACAGTAATTGATTTCATTCCGTTTTCGATGTGGCCACATGAAAACAACAGATTCATACTTTTACAACATTTACAAAATACTTGTACGGATATACAGACAAAATATGAACTTGTTGTTTTGATGTGGCCAAGTCTAATTTCGCCATCAAAAGCGAAAATTTATTGATTTTTTGTTCATTTCCGGTTTCATAGGTGATTTCAAAGGGGGATAACTCTAATGAAAAAATGAAATCGAACATTTTTCAAGTTTAACCTATTGAAGACAATCTTCCTTTAATCAATTTCAGTATCAATTTCAATATTTTAAAATTTTCGGAATTAACAACAATTTTGGGCCTAGAGAGTCCCTTATCGCCCCTTGCCCTTTATTGTTGTAAACTATGACAAAACCTACTTTGTAAAAGAAAAGTCCGATTCTGAAAATAAGTACACTGAAACAGACATTATTCAGATGTTAAACTTTCTGATCGACAACATTTTTGTGGTGTTTGGAGGAAAGGTCTTCCAGCAAATTGTCGGAATTCCAATGGGGACCAATTGTGGCCCACTCCTTGCCGAAATTTTCCTTTACTCGTACGAAGCTGAATTAATTCAATCTTTGGTCTCTGAAGAGAAAAGATACTTAGCTTCTGACTTCAACTTCACTTACAGATACATAGACGATGTGTTGTCCATCAATAATCCAAAATTCGCGGATTACCTGAGCAGTATCTATCCTTCGGAGCTTGAAGTCAAAGAAACTACAGAGACAAATAATTCAGCATCCTATTTGGACATAATGTTGTCCTACGACACTGATAGTCACATGAACACCTCACTCTATGACAAACGTGACGACTTCAATTTCAGCATTACAAACTTTTCTGAGTAGCAACATCCCTTCATCGCCTGCTTATGGCGTGTTCATATCTCAGTTTATACGCTATGCCAGAGCAAGTACCAAAAATACGGATTTTGTTCTGAGAGCTAGGCGTCTTTCAGATAAGCTTCTCAGTCAGGGATATGTTTGTGACCGACTAACATCGTCACTGAGGAAGTTCTACGGTCGATATGGGGAACTCGTCATACACTATGATGTCCCACTTTCCAGAATGGTGGATGATATTCTGTCATAGACCATTTGAACCATCCAACCAAAGATTGTATTCTATATCTTCCAAAATGGAAGTAACCGGATGTGACAGTTCTACCGAATTGAAGCGACGGGTGTTGCATGCAAGCAGGAGATGCTTACTCTTCCTGGGCACCTAGTCTCACTCTCATATTTTTCGCTTCTTTTCATATTGTGGAGGTTTTTGTTTGTTTGCTTTGGTTCCTGTTTTATCCTGATTTTGTATACCTTCGGTTTCTGATTTTCTGGATTACCGATTTTGTGCTGTAAACAGGGATATGGTCATTATCCATATTTGTCATTTGTAAAGTTACTTGTAAAGGGGTTGTCTGTTTAGAATTGGGCATGTTTTAAAATTCTAGTCCCCGCACTTGGATGTTGTAGTCAGCGGGGACAAATTTGTGGTCTTTCAAAATTTCAACAACTTCAACTTGGCATGACTTTATAGGTAGGAACCTGTCAGCGTACTTATACTACATCTTGTGGTCGTCACTAACTATATATGTATATTCAGCGATGTCCCTAAGGACGACCCTTTTGGGCACCTATCTGACCTACTGTATCCGTGAGGTCATTTTACACCACAATTGTACGTTCAAGAGACCTCTGGGTAATTGGAAAAGTGACCAAACCAAAGTAATCCGGATGACCAAACCGTCTGCTATTTGCGTGGCCGATGGCAGTCCTATGTCGGCACAGGTTGCTCATTGGTCCGGTTTATGTGTGGTCTTTTGTGTTTCATGTTTGTGTGGTGTGAGTTGGTCTCATTGGCTTATTTGTGGTCTTTTGTGTTTCATTTTTCTATGGTATGAGATGGTATTCCTTGTCCCTTTTGCGTCTCTTTCTGTGGGTGTCTGCTCTGTGTTTTTGCATTGGGTGTTTTGGAGTTTTGCTGTGAGTGCTGCAACCGAGTGTTGTTGGAGATCCCGTCCTTTCCTTACGTTTTCAGAAAAAATAGCCTCCCCGAAAATGCACACCCTTACTACCTTTCTCATTTCTTTTTTTTTTTTTTTTTTGTTTGTTTATATGTAGTGTTTAGTTTTTTACCCTTTTGCTGTGTTTGTCTACCCGATGCTTCCGCATAGGGATTTTTTGTGTTTTGTTGTGGGTGCTACATCTAGAAGTGTTGAGCCTACCTCCCTTCTTTCATTTCTTAATCAATTATCTATGTTATTAAAATTGATGGTAACGACGCTTATTTCACGTCTGAGAATACTGAATCGTGATCACTTGTACCATCTGAAAGTCGGTCTTTTCGGATGGTTAAACAGGAGCTCTTTTTTGTCAGAAGTTTATGATAATATATCAATCTATAGACACTTTTATCTTGTCAAGCTGGTTAAATCACCTTAAATGAGGACTTTTTGTGTAAATAAATGAGGAGATAATCTTCAACAAAACCAGAAAGTAACAATTGAAGTAAGAAGGTCAGTACATAAAAGGGATGGAATCAAAGAAAAACATTGTACAGATTTAAAACGGAACTCATAGAAGATAACACTACCGAATACCAGGCTTATAGAAGGTTCTGTTTTGTGGATATTGTTTTAAGTATTGTGCGTGAACATCGCGGGTGCGGCTAGCCAAGCAGGGAGTGCTTACTCCTCCCGGGCACCTGGTCCCACCTCTAGCTTGCTAGAAGACCATCGATGCTCAATTTGATGCTCTATTGTGAGTGCTATTGAGATTGTCGTTTGGATCTTCTTTAACTCATTTGTAATAACAGTATTAGTTGTAACTGGGATATTTTTTTATCGGATGAAATGTTTCACCAGCCACTGAATGATGATGATGATGATGATGATGATGATGATGATAAAGAAAAACAGTTCGTTTACTGAATGGTCATAGTTGTCATTGCTCCAGCATGAATATATCAAATACGCTTACAATTGTATGTACACTTATTTAATCAGAAACATATGCATATATTTCCAGGAAGCGCGTTATCTTTGTCTGGATATCCTGCTTCAATAAAAAATGTAGAAAATGACAAAACATACATGGTACAAGTTAACAGATATATTACGTAAAGACAATTTTAAAACAGATATGGCATGTGGGGTGTTATATAATTGCAAATCAATAATCTCGATAATTGTTGTGCAGTAGGAACTCTTGCAAGAAAACGACATAATCATAAGATATATTCCAAATGCATTTACAGTTATTTCAAGCTTACTAATCATTTACGGATTGTTTTGTCACGAAAATAGAAGTGCTCTAACTCGTTACCTTTACAAAACAATGGAATAACGTCATACCGCTCTAAACCATGGCATGCATTGAAGCGGTATGACGTCATTTCATTGTTTTGAATGGAAAAAGTACCATGCGAAGCGACAAAAGTGATCCGAACGAACCTTATCGTGAAAGGGTCAATTATAATGCAGCAGACACCTGTTTGCACGAGTTTCGGATTGTAAATTCTCATCAACGTTACTTCAAGCCGAAGCGATTTTCAGACACCGTCAAATCTTTTTCAGTAGCGCCCTCTAGACTGAATATCTACAATTAATATACCGTCGTATGTATTTGTTTTATCCGAAACCAAAGAACACAAGTTATAAACCCTCCAAAAAGAAATGTCGGATGTGTAAGGAAAGCAATCTTACGAAACAGTACTTGGAAATTTTCAGATTGGGACATTTTCAAAATGTAGTGTGCCCATACTAGTATTATAAAGCAAATATTCAAACTTAATGATAAGTCGGACCAGCATACAGGACAATGGGATGAAATATCGTATAATAAGCCTGTAGGGGACAACGTCAGTATGTTTTTAACAGGTTTAGTTTCTCAATGACACCCAAGTCTCTTGATAACGAAGTCGTCCGTCATAGCTTATGGCATTATATTTATTAAGTGTCCTGTGTAAATGGCCATAGTCTGGTGAACTCTATCTTATAGTAACCGTCATCATCATCTTCGCCGTCCCGTGTTACCCTGAGGTGTGGAGAGGTACGAATTGTGGAAATAGATTCTATGTCTATATCAGTCTGAATCAGTCTCACTTCCATCTGATGCTGGATGTCAATAACAGAATGTATGAATCTCATCCAACCTAATGCTGTCATATTAACTGTCATCAACGTGACCTCTCGTAACTCTGTCATATTAGGTGTCAGACCCAAGGCTCTGTCATGCAGTTTCACACCCCTTAGATGTAGCACTTGTAAGATATCCGTATGTGATAAAACCGGTGAGTGTGAAGTGTCATCATCTACGATAGTGACAGAGAACAGATGTAAAGTTCTCAGATTAGGTCCACAGACCATGTTGACAGATCTACTACGGGGCCCATAGATATGGATCATGACCAGTGACCTTGTTTTGTAGGTATTAGAAAGGAAATCGTTCAAGTCTTCATTTGTGATAGGAAGCTGTGTTGCATAAGGTGTATATAACCGCAATGACCTTATATTTAAATGTTGATTAGACAACAGTTCACTAGTAATCCTAATGGCTTCTTTGTTACTGTCTACATCCAGATAAACATCTGATATACAATTTGTCAATGGGATGTCTGTCTGTCCATACTGTAACTCCTTGTACCAGCGTATCTGTAGTTTGTACAGTTCTTTTACTGTGTTTTTATATGACCCAGTAAAGTCTCTGTATTGACGAATATTTGTGTCACTGTCTATAACACTAATAATATGCTGCGATATCACGCTTCCCAAGGACTGACTCAAACCATATATGAACGTTATAACATTAGATAATTCCATAATGGCATTCATATTACTAAGATGTTCACAGAAGGAGTCGCTATCTATTTTCTGGCTAACAATGTAAATGGCAGCTAGGAATTCTTGTACAGATTTATGGAAGAAATGGACACTTACATTCTTTGACGTTAAGCTTGGGGCTTCCCTCTCACTTATTAAACCTACCCCAAGGGCAAACTGTAATTCATCGATGCCTATTTCATTTTCCAGTTTCTTTTTCCGAAACTCTAATCTTTGTTTTTTCGATAGCAGACCATCAAATGCAATTTTTCCTAATTTCAATAATGTGGTAATATAAGATTCAATATTCTCATAGTCTGATAATGATTCGGGAAAACAACTTTCTCCCTTATCCTCTGAGATTATAAATTTCATTTTTGCAAGAGCTCTTTCTATAAGCATGTCTGTCATTTCTGAATAAAAACTTGTGAGTGTATCCTTAACTTGCCTACCCTCATACCATATCTGTACACAGATCACAGCTAACAAAGGGATCTTTATAAATGATTTCAATGTTTCGTGTTCTAATTTATTTAAAATCTCGTTACGTTTCTTCTCATATTCTGCCGTATCCGGTTCCAGCTCATAGTAATTTTCAAGTACTTTTTCTATGACAGCTTCGATACCTTTGTCGTCAAGTCCTTGTATTTCAATCACTTTATCATCTCTCCGTACTATTCCCGCCACTTCCGAAAACTTCCACGGCCGCATGGTGGTGAAAATAACACAGTTTGACATGCCGTCCATATTCGGCATTCCTTCATACTTAAGCTGCCTTATGACTGACTGACTTGGTTTCCACTCATCCAGACCATCAATAATGATAAAACATCTATATCTATCACTTTCTAAAACGTGTTTTGTTGTTGCTTGCAGAACTGTGTCCTTTCCCAGAATATCCTGACAAATCATGTCCCTTACGTTTGACCTTGATCGATGCACATGACGTAATGGTATGTGGAAGACGAAATCAAACTTGTTTAGGGCTTCTTCCCATTTATTCAGTGATCTACCCTTCGCTTCAGGTTGTTGAGTCTTGCACCACGTCTCCAGGAGCCACATACAATATGTCGTTTTGCCATGTGCAGCGTCCCCAAGCATGAACACATTGGATACTGGCTTACCATTTTTCATCAGTAAGTTATCAGGACTTTTCACTTCTTCCCTCTCTTCTGCACTATCATCTAGCGATTTTCTCCTCTTTAACTTGTCAATAGCATCTTCCTTTACAACAACTGACGAGAAAAGTTGTTCAATGGGTAATTTATCACCACCCGCTTGAATCGGAGACAATGGAATCTCCTGAGTCATTGAGCTGTTTATCTCTACTAATTTCTTCTTTAATCTATTAACGTCATGTTCTCCGTCTACAATAATAATGACATTAGAAATGTGTCAACTTAACCCATACATTATTTTTCTAACAGCAAAGATATCTATCCAACAGCGAAATATGCAGATTTTTAACTAACAGAACATGGTAACACACGTTGGTTGTGAAGGAAAGGAATACACACCAACAAATAAAAGGAACAATAGCAATGATAATGATATCCGACTGAAGTCGACCATTAAATTGCTATATCTATAGGCAAGTGTTTCTTTATGCCTTCTGTTTTTATATCAATTTACAAATCCATCTGTGGGCCCCTGCGTCATGTTGTCTGTTTGTGTGTGGTCATTTTACAGTGAGGAATTATTTTACATCACAATTGTGCGTTCTTCGAGACCTCTGGGTAATCGGAAAAGTGGAAGGGTTGTGCGCATGTTATCCAGGATGACCACACCGTCTGCTACTGACGTGGCAGATGGACGTCCTTAGTCGGCACCGATTGCCCATTGGTCTCGTTGATTTATGTGTAGTCGTGTATATTTGATTTTTCTATGTCGTTTAATTCGTTCATTGTACCATTTGCATCTTCATCTGTGCGTTTCTGCTTTGCATTTTCGTATTAGGTGTTTTGATGTTGGTGCTGCAACCGAGTGTTCTCCCCTCGACTAAACACCATACAATCGCATACTTTAAACGTTTTTATTTTCGCTGGGGAATATTTCCGCGAAATGACAATTGCAAGCCACTGTATGCGTGGGGGTGATTTTGTCGAAATTGGGTATATTCCCTTTAGTCTTTTGAACTAGTTGTAATTTTTATGTGAGGGTTATTTTTGCCATATTAAATTATACAATCGTCAAAAAACGAAAATACCCCCATGCAAGAATTTCCACGTTTAAGGTATGACGCCGAGCTATTGAGTTGTTTTAGATTTCTGCATGTACAGCGATAACAGTGGTACCATGGTAGCATATGTCGAATTTTGGAATAAGAGTTCAGAGTGTTAAAGATAATTTGACCTTTTTGGATATAACAACGTATACGGAAAGAATTTTCACTGATATCGACGTCACTCAGTTCCCCGCGAAGTGTTTGACAGTAAGTGTTTTGATTATTTTTCCCTGACATGGTCGCCATAGCACTCCCTATATAGACAAAGCCTGAGACAGTGCATGTTTTTGGATGTTGCTTTCAATTTCGTGTGTGAACATCGACGGCTGGTGCGGCTAGCCAGACAGGGAATGCTTACTCCTCCCGGGCACCTGGTCCCACCTCTAGCTTGCTAGGGGTCCGTCGATGCTGAATTTCTTGCTCTATTGCGATTGCTGTTGAGTTTATCATCAGAGGTTCACAACACGCTTTAAGAGGTGTTACTATACCTAGATATCGATGATTAGACAAAATGAAGTAAAATGACTTACCACATGATTCATATGCACTGATTTGCGACAAGTTGGAATCAACTGAAATGAAAAGTTAAATTTGCTTGTAAAATCTGATAACATTATTTAATCTACAACCCCATCTTATTCGTGAGCATCTTACGTGACCTCTGCATATTGTGATAATTGGAGGGAACGGAAGTTGTCTTTCGTAACAATGTGAGTTCATTCCGCGTAAAGGTTATTACTTTTATTTTATATTACCTTCTAATCTTTATGCAGAGAAGTACTTACTTCTTAGAAAAGGAACTACCACTGAAATTATATCAGTGTCACTTAATTTCTTCTTGAGTAGCGAAAATAATGGTACCATTTTAGAAATCCATCAATTTTAAACACACATATGCTAATGCTGTAAATTCATCAGTTCTTCAATGATGCTATTGAATTTGAAGACGTTTAACTTTTGTACCAATTGGTGAGTGTCACTGCTGGTGTACCAGGATTCCCCGAAGGCACATGTAGCCAAGTTCGATTAACTTCGGTTGATCGTCTCTTCAACGCATTCCAAAATGTTTGTTATCAAAATTTCTTGAAATGTCTGAAACGTGGGTCCTGTAGCATCATATCCCACCCAACCTGCTAAGTCTTTCGGTACAATTTTGGACATGACAATTTTCACACTCTTTGACCATATTACATTGTTTTGATTTAGGATCACTGACGAGGGTTAAGTACCCGAAACGTGCATGTCTTGTCCATGCTGTAAATTTATCTGGTATTAATGAGTTAAAGAAGATCCTGACGATAATCTCAACAGCACTCTCAATAGAGCACAAAATTAGCATCTGGTATTAAATTATGCTATATAATTTGAAGACGTTTAACATTTACCCAGATATCTTGAATACTTGTCTATAAGATCTTGGCGGTGAATTTCGTCAAATCCTCCTAACAGAATTATCAGTTGCTCTGAAGCATGTCGTGCTTTATTTTTCTGTCTCCATAATAAGAAGGCTTTCATGTTCTTTGTTACTTGGTTGTAACCGCGATCAAAATCGATCTGCTCCAGTTCTGCATTTGTCAATCCGAGCTCGACGAAAAGCAATTGCCACTCTGCTCCAATTTCTGACGCAATGTCCTTTAAAAATTTCTCTGAAATAAAACAAAATGTCTTACCATTCTCGCAATTAAGATTTTATATTGGACATTTTTCAAGGTGACGTACTTCGGACTTCGCACTCCGGACTTCGCACTTAAGGGGTCATATTAAAGAAATTTGATCGCACTCCGGACTTCGCACTTAAGGGGTCATATTAAAGAAATTTGATGCAATTAGAAAAGTAAAATCTGAACACACAAAAGACGAAATGACCTTGAAATGTTTTAGATGTGTATATTCATTCATGGAAATATATAAATTATCACAAAATTTAATCTAGGTTAATTGGGATAACATACACAATTTACACTTGTGATGTAGTCCCTTCCAAGTGCGGTGTCCGAAGTCCGAAGTCCGCGAACATGAAAAATGTCTATTAAAAGCTGTTATTATTTTAGAGCATAATTAATTACGCAATACTAGTATAAGACATATCAAACGGATATAAAGCGAGGCAAACAAAGCAGATCTGATAGTATGTGGCTCAACAAAAACTGAAACATTGTTGATGTATCAATGAATCTGCACCAATGGTATAAATTAATTAAAATATAGAAAAATTAGGGGAAGGCTGCAGCACCAACAGCAAATTCCCAATACACCAATACATCAAATGCAAAAACACGGAGCATACATGCACAGAAAGAGACGCAAAAGAGACAAGGAACACCAATTTACACCATAGAAATATGATACACAAAAGATCACATGTGACAATTGCGAGAAAGGAGGGGATCTCCAACAACACTAGGTTGCAGCATCCACAGCAAAACTCCAAAACACCCAATGCAAAAACGTAGAGCAGACATTTACAGAAAGAGACGCTAAAGAGGGACAAGGAACACCAATTCACACCAAAGAAACATGAAACACAAAGACCATCGTATTTTCTTACCCGATAGTACCATGTTTTCTCCAGGGTTTGATGTGTTAACGTCTTCAGAAGCTGTAACATCATCAATCCTTCCTTGTACACCTGTAGAACTGCCCGGAGTCGATGCCGATAGCACTGTGGCTTCTTGATCTGTTGAGTTATTGTTCGGCTGTGAAGATTCATCAGGAGGTCCTCTTGAGAAGCACTTCCCCATTTCAAAAGAAAGATTTGTAGCATGGGAACATGCAGGCTTTTTCTCGGTGAAAAGTTTTTAAGGGTAACGTAAAATTTTGCTTTCCTATCTCCGTCTGAAAAGACAAAAAAATTAAAAATACATGTAATTAAAATTGTCAACTTGACCTTTCGTTACACATTATTTACATGCTGAAGAAATTTTTGCCGTTGCAATGTTAAAAAAAACCCTTTTCTTGCAACTTCACAGATATGAAAGAAAGGAGGGGATCTCCAACAACATTCGGCTGCATCATCTACAGCAAAACCCCAATTCAAAAACACAGAGCAGACAATCACAGAAAGAGACGTAAAAGGGACAAGGAACATCAAAAATGCGGAAGTGTTCAAACTCTGTAAATTCTTGAAGAAAATTTTAAACCAATTTATTATGCACCACACACGTGTTTCGAATATTAAATTCTTATCATTGATGCTTCAAGCCAAAGTGTTTTTATAAACCGCCAAAATTCATTTCACTTGAGCCCTCTGGTTTTATTTTTGAAATTTAAATCTGTGTATTTATTTTACAGAGAGTACGCGGTTCCAAATTTCCTGTAAACATATCCAAATATAATCTATGTTCAAAATAGCATTGGAGGGATGGTGCCAAGATGATAACCTCCTTTAATTTCGATACTATTTTTGGATGAAATGACAAGTTTGCCAAATAGCCAAACAATATGTATGATGTCAAATTGATTAAGTGCCAAAACAAAGCTTCTTTCAAACGAAAGTAATAAATACACTTATAAACATCCAATATCACGGGGAACGAGTCAACTCACACCACAGAAACATGATACACAAAAGACTACACATAAACCAACGAGACCAATGGGCAACTGGTGCCGACTTAGGGCGGCCATGTACCATGCAAGTAGCAGACGGTGAAGTTATCCGGATTAAGTGCGCACAACCTTCCCACTTTCCCGATTACCCAGAGGTCTCGAAGAACGCTTAATTGTGGTCTTAAATAACCTCCTCACTATAAGATGAAGATACCAACAGACAGTATGAAGTAAGGGCTCAAGAAACACATAGATGGATATGTAAATGAATATAAACAAGAGCCACGTGGGGCACAACGCTAACCTGATATATTGTACCCATGCGCACTCTTACCACACTGACAATGCATAATGATTTATATTGTAGTTGTACTTTACCAGGGCAGATCCAGATAGGTACCATCACGATGGGTAGCAATTAATGTAAGAAAGACAACTCTTGAATATTTAGGAAAAGAACTTCCTTATCACTTTTATACTTAAAAAGAAAAAAAAAAATAAAATAAAATTGAAGGAAAAAACAATTAAAAAGCATTTAGAATCTTAAATGTGTCAAATATGTAGTAAATGAGGGCACAAATTCACACATTCAAATATTTATTCAAAGAAAAAGTTCAAAAATGAGCTTTCTGACGAAGTCCGAAAATACGTAAAAAACGCGTAAAAAATTTAAATTTGGAGTGGAACCAAATATAACAACACTTCTTAATACATCTCTCTAGATCATCCTGATGCTTTCGGTTTGTCGATACGTGCTTCTGCTCCGAAGAAGTTTGTCAACACAAGGTATCCCCGTGACCTACTTTTGCCTGTGGTGACGCCACCTGTTGACGGATCTGGACGAAAAAACAACTGGAAAAGAAGTTGAAAATGTGAGAAGTTTAATGACGGCGGATGACGAACGACGGATGCCAGACGAAGCGGTATGACAATAACTCACTTTGAACCTTCGGCTTAGGTGAGCTAAAAACATACGAAATACAGTCCGTGCTCTGCCGGCTGTAGCGAACTCATGCATGTGATCACCAAAGAAGAATGCACTGGTAAAAGGCAGTAGATTGGTCTGGTACCAAGTCAATTGTCCGTCTAGGGACAGAAGGATCATATCCATGGTATAAAAGGCGTCTGATGATTCTATCAAAATTACGATGGTAATTCTGTTTAACATGGGTCCTGCAGCATCATATCCCACCAACCCTGCCACGTCTTTCGGTACATTTTAGACATAATAATTTTCGCACACTTTGGCCGTATTACATTCTTTAGATTAAGGATCACTGACGAGGGTTGAGTTCCCGAAACGTGCATGTCTGGTCCATGCTGCAAATCTATCTAATTATAAATGATGCTGTTGAATTTGAAGAGTTTAACATTTGATTCTTCTTGTTTCGTTTATTCATGCAGGTTGTGATGCGAATTTGATTTACTTTATTCTTGAGTGTCTTTTCCTGTGTCATTCATGCTGTATTTGATGTATACTGTGATGGTTAAGTGAAGCCAGAGTATATAACGGAAGGTCTCAAGGGACTGATGTCATACTGGTTAAAGTGTCTTCTTCATACAGCGATAATACAAAGTATTGTGTACTGCTATATTTTAAAAATGATAAGCACATTATAAAACATACTCGAGATTGGCAATGAACTTTTTAAAACGTTTTTCTGCACGAGATCTGTAGTCAACTTGAAAATACGTTTATCTGCATGCAGATTTCGGTCGCTTGTCGGTGGTGTGCAAATCGTGATATGAGTTCAAAATTTTTATATCACAATCAGACAAGGGAATTTTTTTTTCATTTTTGCCTTCAAAAGATTGCAGAAGATTACGAAAAAGAAAACCTGTATGCCTTTATACTAATGTATGTAGTAATGTGCTGTCGTTACGCCAGTAGAATCCTTCCTGGGTGATATATAATACTTGTAGAGATTTCTTATCTATAGATATAGCTTGAGATATCCTTCATGTGCCTTGAACATTTGATGTCATTTATGTGTCACTTTCTTGTGGGTTTGTTTCGCTGGGTGAGTGCAGGGTGGTCATGCTGTCCAGAGATCATTTCCTTTCCTTTTCATGTACCTACATTTTGAGTCGCTATGATGACGTCATCCTTTTATTTCATTGTGTTTGACGTCATCTGTGCTACAAATTACACGTCGGCAGTGAACGTGTAAAATGAGGGTTAAAAGAAGGATGCTATTTCAAGAAATTTCATCCGCATTTTACTAGAGCAAGTGACCATATTTCGCCGTATTTTTCGTACATTTCTTAGGAAATTTCAATAGTTGTAGGCCAATTCAATAATTGCTTTGCCTGAAATTGAATTTAAGGTTAGGGTTGCGACTACAGGGAGATAACTCTATTTTCATATCACATAATATTTGAAACCGACATAAACGATACATGTCATACGCTCAGATTGTTACATCATTTTACTTTCATTGCTGAATGGATATTTTTGGGGAAAAATGCATATTTTCAATGAAAAATCGCCGAAACTAGGAAAAAATTTGACATTTTCGCATGAGGTCTGCTACCAAAGATTCAAACATCAGAATATTTTCTATCCATTATACTCTTTAAAAGTGAGATAATTAGAACTTCAAGTTAAACTCTATGTTTTTGGGTCAAAATGTTGATTTTTTGCATAAATTATTGTGCTATTTATAGAAACAGCCATTTTGATCAAAAACTAATTCGGGTACATATTGATTTGACTGCTTTAGGATAAAGCAATACCATAGATATATATGAAGAAAATAAAATTGTTTAGCTGGTGACCTTCTAGCTATTAATAAAAATAATGCGTTGTTGCCATGGTAACTAGCAACATAGTTTTTATAAGACAATAATATCCTTAGAACTAATTATTTTATCAGAATGTCTCAAAATAGCCTTTAATTCATCCATAAGCTATGAGAATCTTGAAAAATAAGGATACCGGTATATATGAATTTTTGAAATTTCATGCATTTCAGAGGTATGTAAAGTTATGATGTGGTATTCTCTAAAATGACAAAAATGTTAAAATAGGCCAAAATGGACGTTTATAGCCAAAAAACGAGACGGGGAAAATTTGTTTTTTTTTTTTTTTTTGGTATGAATAGTTCGAGGAGATGTTCCTCTACATATGAACCTATCCATCTTTCTTCTTCCTCATCTCTATTAAAAGTCGCCATCCTGACCTTAACTCCATTCTCGATTGAAATACTACAAAAAGAATTTATTTTACACAGTTCATTGCTTCCTTATAAAACGTCAAAATATTTCGTTTCCATGTTTTCGGGGGTGACTAATATTTCGCCGTTTTTGTTTATAAGTATCCTAGTTGCACACAAAACGGACAAAATTGTGATTTTCTACTCAGGAAATCTTTCTTCACCACTACTACTAGGAAATGATGCCAAATAAAATGTTTTCTTATATTGGCTTTTATAAAAAGAAATTCGGATGTTTATGTCTAAAATTAGGTGTTTTCATGACATTTTCCTCATTTTGTGCTATTTTTTTTTTTTGTCAACGTTTAGTGCAGGAGATGTTTCATATCAAAACACGACTGCTATTTGATAGAATATATAAAAACAAACGAAACAAATATTTCCGATAATCAATGAGAAGCAATTAATTATGAAACAGCGAAATATGGTCACTGGCGAAATATGATCCCTCGCTCTACTTATAAGTATGACCTTTCAAAAGATTTGATATAACATTTCTAAAGGCCTTGTTATACGACGTGATTAGTTGAATGGTACCAATTGCAGAGCATTTAACCCAGCCCAAGTACACGTATCGGACCTTTTAAGAAAGCATTGTCAACAGCCGTACGAAAATTGAAGAGTTTTAATTCTTTACCTTCTTCAACAACTTTCAAACCAATCCTGATGTACAGTACCAGACACGTGTTTAAAATAGTAAATTCTCATCAGTGGTACTTAAAAACGAAGTGATTTTCAGACACAGCCAAAGTTAGTTTAGCAGCGCCCTCTTCTTTGATATTTTGAATTTTATGAATCTACTTTGTAATACGGAAATGTTCCAACTCTATTCTTTTTTGAAGAAAATTTCAAACCAATTTCTTATTCACTAGACACGTGTTTCGTATATCAAATCCTCACCAGTGATGCTTCCAGCTTAAGTGCTTTTCAGAAGCCGCCAAAATCATTTTCAGCAACGACCTCTAGTTATTTTTTAATTCAAATTTGTGCATTTACGTACTTTAGAGAGGGTGCACGGCTCCAAATTTGATGTAGTGTCGATTCAGAAGCATATCCAAATAAAATCTATGTTCAAAATAGCGTTGGTGTGCGCGGCTTCAAATTTTCTGTAGGGTAGATGCATCAACATATCATGTAGAACTTTTGAAACAAAACCTATGACCAAATTAGCATTGGAGGGATGGTGCTAGAATAATTACATCCTTTAATTTCCATGAATTTTTGATTAAGGTGACAAGTTTCCAAAAAAGCAAAATAAAATATGTCAAATCGATGAAGGGCCAAAATAAAACTTCTTTCAAGCGACAGAGCTGGATAAAATGAAATTAATATGAACATCAAAGAAGTATCTAACAGTTATTCAGTCTCAAAGTCGAGAAGGCAAGGCCAAATCGTGAGAATTCCCATCGGAACGGTTGCAAACCCCGGAATGAACAACATTCCGAAGTGAGACAAGGTGCCCGGGGAGAGTCAGCGTCTCCTGATTGCATGCAACACCCGTCGCAACAGCTCCATGGAAACCCGTCAAATTCGGTGATTGTCTCGATGTACAATTTGATGTACAGATCAGGTAAGTATGTCTTGTTTTGTGATGACAACAACCATTCAATCACAATGTAGAATGTCACTGATCATTCTGGAAAGCGGGATCCGATATATAATTCACTTGAAAAATGCAATCACGTGGGGAGTGTTTGAATGTTCCACATTGAAAATTTACGTGTAGTTTAACTTGTACATAAGACTATCCGCACAAGTTACACGTAGGAAATCTAATGTTATCTAATGGTACGAGTGGAATCCTCTTCCCTCCGTTTCGTCAAATACCAGATTATTTCTAATTATAGATTACAGGGTGCCCCTTGTAAATGAAGTCAACTTATTTGAGTCGTCGTCGTGGCAGTGTGTCTTGCATAATGATAATCTGGTAAAATTTGGATGATTTTCAGCAAGTTTTGTCAAAACAAAGAGGGAAAACGCATAAGAATCTTGGATTTTTTGTTGGATTTTTGTTCTAAATTCCCTCTTCAGTTGGTTGATATTTATCCCAATGCTTACAAAACTTTCAGTGTTTATTTTTAAGAAAGGAGAGGGTCTCCAACCAGACTCGGTTGCAGCACCAACAACAAAGCTCCAAAACACCTGTTGTTAAAACACAGAGTAGACAAGGACAGCAAGAGACGTAAAAGAGCATACGGAATAAAAACACTGAAGACTATAATAAAACAAGGAGACCTATGGGCATTATCCGCCACGCCAGAAGCAAATGAATTGGTTATCCGCATTACGTGCGCACAAAGGTTCCACTTGGGCTCGAAGAACGTATGATTGTAGTGTAAAATGACTTCCTCATTTTAAGCTAGATGCCCACACAAACAATAATACTGAAGTGTTCCAACTCTATATCTTCATAAAGAAAATTTCAAACAATTTTTCCTGCACCAGACACGTGTTTCGAATATTAAATTCTCATCAGTTATGCTTCCAGCGAATCCACCAAAATTTATTTCAGTAGCGCCCTCGGTTATTTTTCTAATTTAGATTTGTACATTTACTTTACAGATAGTGCGCGGCTCCAAATATCCTGTATGTCGACTCAGAAGCATATTCAGACCGCAAAATGCAGGGGCCCCAGCAACAAAGATAAATATGTAAATTGATATAAAAAGGGGACGTACGAAAACAGTCCATGCTCTGCCGGATGTAGCGAGCTCATGCATGTTACCATCCGGGGGCGACATTCAGTGAGGACAGGTGGTCGAGGCCCTGTCTTCTCAGTGGGGTTTGGACAAGGCCCGTCATGCAGTCCTGTCATTACAGTCAGAGTGTAAGTCTTGTAAGGATACGATGGTACAGAGTTTCGCAAGGTTTATTGAGAATTATTATGCTTCCAGCGAGTTTCTTCTGTGATAGGTTCTACTCTACCATTTTGTGACAGAGAACGGTTCAGGTGTTCACTATCACCTGTCTTGGTGTGCACTATCACCCTAATAGTGCACCCCTATCTTTCCACAGTAGTGTTCTTAACAGAAGTGATGCTGACCTGTTTATATATACAGACATGTCGTTTTCATACAAGATATTTAATTAAATTTGTTTGCATACCCAAACAAATGTTCCTAAATATTTATTTTTTCCTTTAAAATTAATGCCAAATTTATGTTGCTATATTTTTCTTGTTAAATAATGCCTGTACTAATCGACCACACTATAGATCTTTTACAGTCAAAGAGGGGTAAATCCAGAATATGCACAAGGATTTTTGAAAGAGAGGTAACTCGTACAATCAATATCCATAACATATATCTTGAAAACGTTTTCTATGAAGGGAATACACTATCAAAAACAAATGTTCCTAGATAGTTATTTTTTCCTTTAAAATTAATGCCAAATTTATGTTGCTATATTTCTTCTTGTTAAATTATGCCTATACTAAACGACCACACTATAGATCTTTTACAGTCAAAGAGGGGTAAATCCAGAATATGTTTGTCTGTAACGTACAGAGTTTTTGAAAGAGAGGTAACTCGTGCAATCAATGTTCATAACATATATCTTGAAAACGTTTTCTATGAAGGGAATACACTATCAAAAACAGTCAGCATAATAATAACAATAGTGTTAGGTTTAGTGTTCACTATGCCGAAATAGTAGTCAGGGTTCTGGCACATAGTGCACTCCCCTTCGGGTCGTGCACTATGTGCCAGAACCCTGACTACTATTTCGGCATAGTGAACACTAAACCTAACACTATTATATAAATGGTTCTACATTAGCTTCACCGCCTGATACTAATGAATCTTCATAAATTATATCGCCTTGGTTTCTGGTTATCTATATAAATAAAGCCAGTATAAATGTATTAAGGGAGAAAAGTAGAAAACTATCCATCGTGTCAAAGAAAGTACTGGTCTACACCCGAAAGAGATGTATAAACAATTTCCAAAGAAGCAATGTAATAATGATGTCATATAATCTGTTTAAATTCAATATGTGCAAACGTATAGTTGAGATTCACATGCTTGATAATTAATCTAGTAACTCACCAGCTGATGAGAAAAGTTTAAAGGAAACCCCTCGTTGTCATATTCCGTAGTGTTGTGGATGATATATTTTATGAAAATGCCATACAGAGAAGGTGGAGTTTGCTTTTGTTTCCTTCCTATATCTAATCCAGTTTATATGAAGCTGTTATCATATCATTTCAATATCATAACACTTAGTTTAAAGCTTTACTTGTGATTAATGTTCATGCAGTACTTGAAACATCGTTGTAATCTTTACAAATTTTAATTCAGCCTTAATTACGAAGTATAATTAAACAGAAGTCCATACATTTGAGGAAGTATTTGAGTGCCGAGAATCAGTTTATTGATAAAATGATATTTAGTACTAGTTTGCAATTCCTATTCGACATATCTATCATTTATTTCGTGTTCATAAGCTGATTATGGTAAACTCAATATGCTGGTATTGCGTTGAAATGACAAATCATTTCTCCAACTTTAGATAAAATAAATCAAAGTACTGAATGTACTGAGAGCGAATAGCTTAAATATCAGAGTATGTATCGTTTATTATTTATGTCATCAAACTTTCCTTCGACAGTCCTCAAACTTGCATATTCCAAAGAGTCCATAATAGACATTTTTCATCGTGACGAACTTTGCACTTCGAACTTCGTACTTCGCACTTCGAACACATTGAATAATCAGTGGAGTAACTGTCATTTACGTATAAACTCATAAGCGAAGTGATCTACATCTTGATTAGTATACTCAATGGAATTGGTATATTGGACTTTCTGTACTACTGGTGCGTTTTTGGCAACCCATTTATAAACTTAAAGTGCGAAGTTCGAAGTGCGAAGTTCGTCACGGTGAAAATGTCTACTAGTGGCCGACCAAGAGGGTTGACTAAAGAGGTAGGGGATGCAAGTATCGGAGAAGGGGTGGGGAGGGAGGGGGAGTGGGTTGTTGAGCAATCTGAGGCAGCCTCGAGTTTTCCAATAATGAATTGCCGTTCCTTTGAAGAGACTACCAGTTTCTGGTTCCTTAGTGTTATGAGGATTTCTCGTTTAATACAGCGCTGGATTCGTCAATTAAAGGAATTTACCCGGACAGAGGTTGTCATGGAGTCCTATGCAGAAATATATATATACACTGGGTTGAGAGAGAGAAAGAGGGGGGGAGTATATACCGGCAGTGTATTGCGTTCAATTTCTCAAAAGATTAAAATGCATTCAAGGTCTACATTGTATGTTTCATTAGGTTACGTCCAGACTCCTTGATAATGTCTAAGGGGACGACCATTTAATCCTGAGGGGGGGGGGGGGGGGGGGGGGGGGGGCTGGCAGTTTTTGGAAATAAATTGCTTCGCACGCCTTTCACTGAAACAAATTTCAGTTTGCTTTACTAGCAAAAAGACAAAAAAATTCTAGGCTCGCTTTGCTCGCCCTTCTACAAAATTTTAGATCAATTAAGTGTTATTTAGACATCTACACAGTATTACAAATGTAAGTATAAAATTCAAAAAATGCATATTTATTTTAAGCTTCAAGTCTCGACATGGCAAAAGCTCTCTTGGCATACCCCTCTCCCAAATGCTGGGGTTTTGTTTTTGTCTTTTTGGTTGTCAGGATTCCTACAGGTTGAAAATAAATATTCTGACCTTGAATTACTGGAAAATAAATAATCCGGCCGGCCGTGCGGTTGAAAATAAATAATCTGACCCGAAAAGAATTGCCAGTCCCCCCCTCCCCCCGATCAAATGGTCGTACCCTAACACGCCAAAATTATTCTTTCATTTCCAATCTAAAACCTGAATCCTACATCGATTCTTGTTGTTTGGAATGCACACAATCCCTAGAAATGGGCGACGTATAGTAAATAGTCAAAATGTAAACTTTAAAAGTGTACACATACGCACGTCGTCGATCATGGGGTAATCATAATTTTCACCGTCCAATAAAAAATTTACTCATTGCAAGGATTTATTTAAGAAAGAATGAACTTTTTTTTAGACGTAAAAACTTTTTTTAAAGGAAAGGGGGACGGGTGCATACAACGCGAAATGGTTCTAATTTCCTTTTTTACATTTCCTTTCTTTATTTCATTCATCAATTGACGCCATCTTTATGACAGTCACTGTTTCTTAGATGTGTTACATGTATATAAGAGCGCTTTACAAAATGGTGCTTAAACGTGTTGCGCAATTCCTTTCTCTTTATTGAAATAAAATATGTATTAACCAAATACACCGACAATGAAATTATTAGGTCAAGGTCACACTGACAGGGCAAATAGGGTCAAAGTCACACTGAAAGGGCATATAAGCACAGGGTCACACTAACGGGGCAAATAAGGTCAGGGTCACACTCACAGTGCAATTATTAGCTCAGGGTCACACTTACAGGGCAAATAAGGTCAAGGTCACACTGAAAGGGCAAATAAGCACAGGGTCACACTAACGGGGCAAATAAGGTCAGGGTCACACTGACAGTGCAATTATTAGGTCAGGGTCACACTGACAGGGCAAATAAGGTCAAGGTCACACTGAAAGGGCAAATAAGCACAGAGTCACACTAACGGGACAAATAAGGTCATGGTCACACTGACAGTGCAATTATTAGGTCAGGGTCACACTTACAGGGCGGGCAAATGAGGTCAGGGTCACACAGGCTTTCTACTCTACCTTGATGAAAAAGTAGGAAATAAGCTTAAAATGCATCAAAGATGCAAAGTGCCGAGTTGCAAAACTTGAATATAAGTAAAATATACATGATTTGAATATGGTCTCGACAGATGGGAAACATTATTAGCATGTTTCAGGTTGATCCACATTCATATATAATTCAGAAACCATTTTCAATTAACGAGTCCTATGAATTTGACCTTTGATCTCTTGACCCCAAAATTAATAGGAAACATTTCTGGCAAGTTACATGATAATAGGTGCAATACAGGCTCAAATTCAGTCGGGAAACCATTTTTAATCATCTAAGTCCTGTGACCTTGACCTTTGAACCCCAAAATTGATAGTGGTCATCCTTGATCCATGGGAAACATTTCTGGCAAGCTTCATGATTATAAGTGCAATACAGGCTGAAATATGGTCCGGAAACCACTTTCAATCATCGGAGTCCTGTGACCTTGACCTTTGGACCCCAAAATCAATAGGGGTCATTCTTGATTCATGGGAATCATTATTGGCAAGTTTCATGACTTTAGGTGCAATACAGGCTAAAATATGGCCAGGAAACCATTTTCAATCATCAGAGTCCTGTGACCTTGACCTTTGACCTTTTGACCCCAAAATCAAAAGTGGTCATTTTCTATTCACAGGAAACATTTCTGGCAAGTTACATGATTATAGGTGCAATACAGGCTGAAATATGGTCCGAAAACCAATTTCAATCAACAGAGTCCTGTGACCTTGACCTTTGACCTTTTGACCCCAAAATCAATAGGCCTCATCCTTGATTCAAGGGAAACATTTCTGGCAAGTTTCATGACTTTAGGTGCAATACAGGCTAAAATATGGCCAGGAAACCATTTTCAATCATCAGAGTCCTGTGACCTTGACCTTTGACCTTTTGACCCCAAAATCAAAAGTGGTCATTTTCTATTCACAGGAAACATTTCTGGCAAGTTACATGATTATAGGTGCAATACAGGCTGAAATATGGTCCGAAAACCAATTTCAATCAACAGAGTCCTGTGACCTTGACCTTTGACCTTTTGACCCCAAAATCAATAGGCCTCATCCTTGATTCAAGGGAAACCTTTCTGGCAAGTTTCATGATTATAGGTGCAATACAGGCTGAAATATGGTCCGGAAACCATTTTCAATCATCTGAGTCCTGTGACCTTGACCTTTTGACCCCAAAATCAATAGGCCTCATCCTTGATTCAAGGGAAACATTTCTGGCAAGTTTCATGATTATAGGTGCAATACAGGCTGAAATATGGTCCGGAAACCATTTTCAATTATCTGAGTCCTGTGACCTTGACCTTTGACCTTTTGACCCCAAAATCAATAGGCCTCATCCTTGATTAATGGTGAGTAAGTGTATGAAGTTTCATTGTTATAGCCTCTTTCGTAGTTGACTTATAGTCCGGAAACCAATTGTTGACGCCCTCCCGCCCGCCCGCCCGCCCGTCTCACATCAAATTAAGAGCCGAGTTTTGCAACTCGGATAAAAAGTAGGAGTAGTCAACGAAAATCAAAGGACTGAAGGTCCTGAGAGATACTTCTAGATCTACGCAAAATTTATTGTCAGCAGATATTAAAAATTAAATGGTGAATATTTTTATCGTAAGGCAATGATGATTATTTTTTTAACATGAGATGCATATGTGAAGCTTATAATATCTCTATAAACAACACAAACCATGTTGTTGATATAAGAAAGACGACTCTATAACTTTAATGCAATTTTTGAGTTACCTTTCCTAACATTGTCATAAACAAAGTAGTATATTACTACACCACTATTGTGCTGTGAAAACATATTAATAGTTGATATTGTATGGTGTATTTATTCTATATGAAATTGAAACTATTTGGTAGACAGCAAATTCCTGAACAAGACACAGCACTATATTTTGAGGTGCAAATCGGCAGTATCTCAATTTGCATACTTTTAAGCAGTTACCATAACAGTAAGATACTGAAAGGAAGTATCTTAAAAAGTAGGAGAAAAATAGGAAAAAGTAGGAATTAATATGGGAAAAGTAGAAAATTTTCCATCACTTTTAGCGACAATTTTCAGTAAGTATGATACACAAAATCATAGTAAGCAATGACTGTAGACTGGTAATGTTCATCTTTGAGGAAATCACAGCAGCTGAGAAATAAGGTCAGATTGATTTTTCGTGTAAAATATACAGAATTAAAAAAAAAACAACTTTGAATCAGATGTCGATGACAAGTGAAGCAAGTAATTTTTTACTTTAGAGATGAAAAAGTAGGAATAGTAGGAGGTTTTGAAGATAAAGTAGGAAAAAAATAGGGTCAAAATAGAAAAGTAGGAAATAGTAGGAAAAAGTAGGAACAGTAGAAAGCCTGGTCACACTAACAGGGCAAATGAGGTCAGGGTTACACTAACTGGGCAAATGAGGTCAGGGTCATACTAACAGGCCAAAATAAGTTCAGGGTCACACTAACTATGTGTTTTGCCATAAGGTGATAAGTTACCTATGGAACTATTCCATCAAACATGTAAAATGCCAAGTTGCAAAACTTGAATGTAAGTATGAATATGCAGACTTAAAATTATACGTGAACTCTTAAAATAAAACCAGAGGGTGCTACTGAAAAAAAAATTGGTGGCTTATGAAAAGCACTTTGGCTGGAAAGGAATTTAATATCCAAAACACGTGTCTGGTGCATAATAAATTGGCTTGAAATTTTCTTCAAGAAGGTATAGAGTTGAAACGCTTCTGAATTACATGCGCAGATCCAGAGGGGGGGACCGGGGGTTTGGACCCCCCCCCCAAGTTTTTGGGAGGTGGGGTCCAGCTTTGGCACTTTTCTAATTGAAATGGGTCTAAAAATGCATGAAAGGGCTTTGAAACCTAAAATTTCGGCTCACTTCGCTCGCCATTTACAAGTACAAAACTTTTTTTTTCTGCAAAATTCCTTAATTATTTTCAAATGTTCATACTAAATAATTTCATATAATTGTCTTGGGTCTCAGGAACTCATAAATTCAACAGTCCCTTACTTCATAGGATGTAACCTCCTTTCTAGCCATATACTCTGTGTCAAGTAAACCACACATCTAAAAAATTCTAAAAATAAAACAAGAGGGCGCTACTGAAATGAATTTTGGTGGCTTATGAAATACGTTTTGGTTGGAAGCATTACTGTGAGGATTTAGTATCCGGAACACGAGTCTGGTGCATAATAAATTGCTTTCAAATTTTCTTCTATAAGAGTTGGAATCCTTCAGCATTATTTGTATATGGTCCGACAGATGAGAAACAATACTAGCACGTTTCAGGTTGATAAACATTCATATATAATTCAGAAACCATTTTCAATTACCTAAGTCCTATGAATTTGACCTTTGATCTTTTGACCCCAAAATCAATAGGAATATAAACATTGACTCATGGGAAATATTTCTGGATCATCATTTCATGATCATAGGTGAAATAAACACATGATCCAGAAACCATTTTCAATTATCTGAGCCCTTTGACCTTGACATTTAACCCCCAAAATCAAAAACGGTCATCATTGATTAATGGAAAACGTTTCTGGTAAGTTTCATGATCATATGTGCAATACATGCTCAAATATGGTCCGGAAACCATTTTCAATCATCTGAGACCTGTGACCTTGACCTTTGGACCCCAAAAATCAATAGAGGACATCCTTGACTCATGTTGAGTAAGTGTATGAAGTTTCATTCATTGCACTAGCATGTACCCTGCTTAACTTAAAGTCTGTAAACCAATTGTTGACGCCCACCTGCCCCACATCAAATTAAGAGCCGAGTTTTGCAACTCAGCTAAAAACACAGAATCTGAATTGTAAGCATTTCTAAATTTATTTCTAAACCTCTTTCAAACTCACAGTTTCCTTTAACTTCAAAATGCAGGAACATAGCAAGTCTACCTTGCAATCAGGTCATGACAATCTACCCTGTTTTCTCTCTTACTAGTTCTGCTCCCTCAGAGTAACAAGGCAAGACAAAATCGGCATAGAAATTAGTGTCCGCTGGTTTCAGTTTCTCATTGTAAGACGCCTCTTTATAAACACAAAGGAAATCCCCAACACAGTAATGGAACATCGCTTTTCTTAATTCATATTTTTCTGACACATCTGGTTCAATAAACGTGGTAAAGTTGAGAAATAACCAGACCTGTATAACAGCATGTAAATTAAGCTCTCCAGGGAACGCCCACAGCTTCATAAGCTTGCTACTGTGTAAAAGAACGTCATTTTCTGGATCATACATCAACACTAAGACATGATCTGGAGAACATCCCAAAGTTGGTATCAATCTGCCTTGTAAACAAGCATTCCTGTTGACCTGAGCGAAGGCGTTAGTAATTGTTTCTGCTATTATTTGATCAATTATATTTAAATCTAGAAGAATATCAGCGGAGTATTTATTTTCAACTTCTGCCACGTCAGCACATACTCCCACTAGTCTTTTTGACGTTTTCTGGTTATTACCATTTTCAGTTCTCTGTCTTTTTTGTGGAGGAGCACAGTCAGTTATAGACACGGTGTCATCTGTATTATCATCAGAAGTGTCATCATCATCTACACTATCATCTACACAATCATCCTTTATAACACTTATAGCAATAGTCTCATCTATGAAAATATCTGCATGTCCATGCCACACCAATCCAGACCCTGAAACAGACAAAATGAACTAACATTGCTGTAACACATCCTTCTAGTGCCCAAAATATGATACTTCAAGTTAGTTTGGTTGTCTGAACTTTTATGTTTTGAAAAGAAGAGTTACTAAAATCACATTTATCGCTTAAAATCACCAATGGTCTAAGGCACGGTCCATTTCATATTCTGGGGGGGGGGGGGGGGGGGGGGATTTATATCATAAATTACATATACGATAAATTTGGCAGCTGAGACATAGAAATTGAGGAAAAATGAAATTTATACAAAAATGTCTTTTATTTATTAAATTTGGATTTGAGTTATTTTGGTGATGTTGGTACATGTAGTATTTACCAAGAATCATTTTTCTTTATGCCTGATAAAAGAAAATGGAGAGATAAAAAGACTACCTATGCCAGTATTTGCTGTTCTGATTTTGTTACTACAATTTGTTAGACAGGGGCATCTATCATGCTTCATGGCTGTATTTTCATCTATACAGTATTTCTGACCAGGCACAAGTTTAGAGAAGAAGTGCTCAGCTACGACTGCAGAGAATCTTTCTTTTTCTCTTCTTACACTGGACATTGCTTCTTGGTGCTGCTTAATATCTGTAAAGAAATAGTAAATTCATACAAACAATAATCAAATAAAACATGTTACTTTATAAAGAGCGTTAATTCGTCTTCACATACACTTCATCTTTGGACATTATACTACTATATGACACTTCATGTTTGGATATTATACTACTATATGACACTTCATGTTTGGACATTATACTACTATATGACACTTCATGTTTGGACATTATACTACTATATGACACTTCATGTTTGGACATTATGCTACTATATGACACCGCGCGCTCTCTGTAATGTAAATGTAATAAAGCCTGAGTTTGTGAAACACAAATGCCCCCGGTGGCATCTTTGTTAGTATGAACACTATTTTCTGTTAAAGGCCGACGGGGGACTATATAAGGGGACAGGTAAATTTTCTGTCATTTCCTCACTGACCGCTATAGGGTTAACATCTCTTATTGGTATCTGATTGGTTCCTTTTAATCCTTTTACCCCTATCAATTTATGATTGACAGCTTAAAACAGATGAGACTCGGGTATCTCATTAGCATAATAAAGGATTACCTGTCGGTTTGTCTTTGATGTAACACGCCGCTCGCAGACGGCGTTGTCTTCAAAGACGGTATGCCACGCCTATCAAGCTTATGTCACTCAGGTAAACCTATTAACAACCGGGTGGTTCCCAACGTCGGCCTTTAAGTACATGTTTGTGAGGTCACTGGGTTAAAAGGTCAAAGGTCAAGGTCATGA
This sequence comes from Pinctada imbricata, assembly GCA_033119305.1. Classification (NCBI taxonomy): domain Eukaryota; kingdom Metazoa; phylum Mollusca; class Bivalvia; order Pterioida; family Pteriidae; genus Pinctada; species Pinctada imbricata. Next base: position 117,607 of record VSWD01000012.1, on the reverse strand, counting down.
GGTCAAAAATTTTGGTATCAATGGAAAGGTCTTGTCACAAGGAATACATATGTGAAATATGAAAGCCCTATCACTTACCATTCAAAAGTTATGCCGAATGTTAAAGTTTTTGAAAAGTAGGTCAAAGGTCAAGGTCACGAGGTCAAAAATTTTGGTATCAATGGAAAGGTCTTGTCACAAGGAACACATATGTGAAATATGAAAGCCCTAACACTTACCATTCAAAAGTTATGCCGAATGTTAAAGTTTTTGAAAAGTAGGTCAAAGGTCAAGGTCACGAGGTCAAAAATTTTGGTATCAATGGAAAGGTCTTGTCACAAGGAATACACATGTGAAATATGAAAGCCCTATCACTTACCATTCAAAAGTTATGCCCAATGTTGAAGTTTTTGAAAAGTAGGTCAAAGGTCAAGGTCAAGGTCGCGAGGTCAAAACTTTTGGTATCAATGGAAAGGTCTTGTCACAAGGAATACACATGTGAAATATGAAAGCCCTATCACTTACCATTCAAAAGTTATGCCCAATGTTAAAGTTTTTGAAAAGTAGGTCAAAGGTCAAGGTCACGAGGTCAAAAATTTTGCTATCAATGGAAAGGTCTTGTCACAAGGAATACACATGTGAAATATGAAAGCCTTATCACTTCCCATTCAAAAGTTATGTCCAATGTTAAAGTTTTGGACAAACAGACAGACAAACAGACGGACAGGCCAAAAACTATATGCCCCCGAATCTTTGATTCCGGGGGCATAAAAATCTATTTTCAAAAAATTAAAGAGGGTGCTACTGAAATTATTTTTGGTGGCTCCGCTGAAAGCATCACTGATGAGAATTTAATATTCGAAACATGTGTCTGGTGTATGTAAATTTGTTTGGAATTTTCTTCAAGAAGGTAAATAGTTGGAACCCTTCGACATTATTCATGTTTAGACATTATACTACTATATGACACTTCATGTTTGGACATTATAATTCATACTACTATATGACACTTCATGTTTGGACATTATAATTTATACTACTATATGACACTTCATGTTTGGACATTATACTACTATATTACACTTCATGTTTGGACATCATACTACTATATGACACTTCATGTTTGGATATTATGCTACTATATGACACTTCATGTTTGGACTATATGACACTTCATGATTATAGATATCACTATTAATAATCACAGCCATATTCATATCCTTGCTGATACATAATGCCTTAATAAGTAGTGGTGCTGAACTCCCCCCCCCCTTCCCTGTCCACTCACATAATATAAAAGTTAAAACTCACTTTAGTGTTTCAGAATCAAACCAAAATCACTATCAATAATCAAATTGAATGACCACTATTGATAATCATGATAATAAAATCATTCAAAGGACACTTCAAAGGAATGCATGTGTCGCCTGCAAAACATAGCAACAATCAGGATTCACTTTTATAGGGTGTGACATCCAAGTGTGACAGAAAGAAAGACGGACAACGGACAAAGTAATACCTAAGTGTCGCTATGCTTCGCAGGCGTTACAAAAATTGATTATTTCATGTGGAAAAATTATGTTAAAATCCTATAGTTTTCATGTCCCCGCTCATTTATGACCTACGGGGCATATAGTGATTGGTTTGTCCGTCTGTCCGTCAATCTGTCCTGCTTTCTACAAAAGGGTACAAAATTTTAAGTAGAGATGATAGGGCTTTCATATTTTGCATGTGAATGTATCTTTATAAGGCGCATCTTTTGGTACCAAATTTTTTTACCTTTTGGCCTCGACCTTTGACCTCCTTTTTTCATTTTTTAAAAAAAATTCTAAAAAATTCATATAAAATCTATTTCTTTCTAAAACGCTTTCAAATTTTGTATAACTGAAGTGATACATATGTAATGTTATATCTATTACGAGTTTTTTTGAAATTTTCTCATGTACGGAATGAAAGGGGGGAGGGGCTAGGGGTACAAACTAATATTTAAGTTTTTAACTTGGCTATATCTCTTGAAGCATAAGTGGTAGGGCTTTAATATTTCAAATATAGATTAACTTATGACAAGATCATTCATCCGAGACAATGACTGTTGACCTTGAAACTTGACCTACTTTTCTTAAACCTTAAACTAGGCTATATCTCTTGAACACAAGTGATAGGGATTATAATTTCACATGTAGAATACTTATGACAAGACCATTCATATTTGACCATGACCTTTGACCTACTTTCCTTACTTTTTCTTAATTATAAGTATTTCACATGAAAATAACTTGTTGCAAGACCATTCTTTTCAGACCATGAAAGGATAAGGTCCATTTGTCCCCATTTGGCCCTGTATTTTTGGTGAAATATAACTTTATTTAAATTATGATATTATATCTCTAATATTTCATTAGAATATATGCTAATACATGTATATGAGGTTCATATTTGAAGCATTTGTTCAGTCACGTGCGTAAGATATGACGTCACGTTATTATGTCATTTCCTATGAATAACGGAAAATGGAGGAAAACCACCGTATGCTAGGCAAACTTCTTTTAAATCAACATGGGCGCGAAACCTCAACCAACATAAATTTTATATAGATAGAAAGATAAATTGCATAGCTATCTTTTAGTGTAGGAATTATTTTGGTTGACATTGCGCACCCTACTTCTTTTGATTTGTACCGAAATTTGACTTCTCTCTTGACAATTTTCATCATTTTACTAATTTTAGGTATTTTTGTAACCATATATTTTAGTGCAATGCTTTAAAATCGAAATGTTTATGTGGTATTTCAAACAACCATACATTTGACATCTGAGCAACTTGAAAAATAGGGCCAATTTTCCAGCTTACCATGCTTACCGAACCTTCTTCTTTGACGTCACCTTGACCTTGAAAATTCACAAACATAGAGCTAGCTTCTAATAAAACTCAGAAATTATATCTAGCTTGGTCCTGTAACTTTGAGCTCCCCTCCATCCCATCCCCTGTTGAAAAGTGACAAAGTTACAGCAATAAATTTAATAAAACTGTCATTTATTCTTTGTGCAAAATGTAGAGCTGAAGCTAATGTTCGAACATTCGCGAATGAATAGTTTTGAGCAAATATTCGAATGGAAAATTGGTATTCGAATATTCGTAAGTATTTATTTAGTGCCTGTAATAATACATCCATGCAACATAAGGGCAATCTTTTGAAGGCAAATAAAGACAAAGTATGTTGTAACTAAGGTTAAAGAGACAGTGCTATTCTTACGCACATGGAAACAACATCAATCTTGAAGTCAGTATACGTGGCTTTTCATTTTAAACAAGCACATGGCTGACATGTGCCATTTGCATTGAAAAAAAGGATCAAAGTTCTATTATAAAAGTTAATATTTCTGATTTCTGTAAATATGATGGAGTATTTTCAAGCAAAAGCTGCATCTGCCCAAAACTCTACCCAACCTTTCTTACTAGCTGCCATTATTTTTAAAAAAAAAGAATGGGGGTGTCTAAGGTCGAAACTGTCGTTTATTCTTTATTGCATCATCATACGGGTATAAAAATGTGTAAGATTTCATCGTGCACACAACATACTGCAGGTCTCTGTATAATTTCCATGTTGTACTTACATACACCTGTACAGGATCCTTCTCATATATCCCATGATGTTCCCAGTTGTATTTTTTTGGGGGGGAGGGGGGGGGGGTGGGTTATACGTACCACATACATCACTGGCAAGTGCAGCTATAGTTGGGACCATTGCTTGTCATGCCTACATGACTTTGTCGTTAATTGTACCAAGTATTTTTTTTCAAAAAAATCCAGTGGTCAGACATGTAATTTTAAGGATGCTCTTCAAAGTCCTTGTAACACTAACAGCGAATATTCGAATATGAATCGAATACATGTCACGAATATTCGAATACCAATTTCAGGTATTCTTTTCAGCTCTAGCAAAATGAGCACTTCAAGTGCAGCGACAATCAATTCCAGATTTTTACTATAGATTTTCACCAATACCCACAATTTTTCGGTCGTTGCTGACTATTATTGAACGTCACTACTCAAAGTATTTGAACTTGAACTCACTTTTCATGAATTCTAGGAGACACAGAAACACAGGAATATTCTCTTCAGGCACAGCAACAAGACCATTTCTTGATACTTCATCAATTAGTTCTTCCTTCAACATTTGTTGATATGATATCGTCAAATATTTTGGTCGAGCTCTTGGTGAGCACGTTGGCCATCTTCGTGCCATCATCATATTACTGCGCACGCTGACATACTCCTCCAATATTACATCTGCTTTTGAGAAGGAAACTGGTTTGATGGCATTACAGTTCTTTATTACAATATTCATCAGAGACTTGTTCTTCACATCTGTCAGAAATTCCTTTAGAATTTCTTCCTCTTTAGATCCGAAATATGAATGCAAACTATTCATCATCTTTAAAGATAAAACGAAAGTAGCATATGTTGCCCGACACTTCGGCCTTATTCTATTTCGTTTCAAAATTACTTCGACCTTTCTCAACGTCCGCTCAGATATTTCGGTCCGGAATGACAAGTCATTTCGACCATGGATTTCCTAAAAAGGACAATTAACGATATATGAAGGCGTAAAATTTGTCCAGGAATCAATTTGATGTACATTTTCTATATACGGTGCCTCTTTAAAATCAAAGAAAAAAATTACGAATAAAATTGACGTCCGAATGTGCTCATTTTGTATAGAAATTAATAGAAGACAGAAAATGATATAATCTCCCCTCTAAGTATCTAAGGGAGCAACCAGTTGATTTTTATGGGGGTGTTGCAGAAACTCTTTACAAAAAAAGAAAAATCCGGATCGAAATTTTAGGGGAAAAAAATTTCCGCCGGGATCATGAAATTGCCCCTCCCCCTCTCTTCCGACCTTTCCACATACTCAGTAAAAATTTTTTTTGTGTATCATAAACTATGTACAAATAAAAATGGACACACAATTTATGCAATTTGGAGTGAATTAATCAAATTCAAAAGTCATTAGCACCATATAGCCTTTCTCCATTGACTTCCATTTAAGTGAATAGATTATAGGTATCATATGCCATTCAAGAAATTATGAAGTGATCTGCTGGCAAGAGATGAACTCATTTTGTGTTTGATGTCTAATATGGCCGAAAAATAACGCTCAATTATTGAAACTTTAGAGTAATGTTCAACAATGGAAAATTACAAAAATAAAATATTCCGGCCCGAAGGGCCACATTCATTCATTCAATCTTTATTTCCTCTTTTGAAAAGATCGTTTTACAATACATACAAATACATTACATGATAAATAAATATGATTCAATTATGAGAAAAGAAGAGAAAAATATATAATATATATATATATAATTATATATAGTAAATGTCCAGAATTATCAGTGTTCAAATTGAGTAAATAACAGATCATTTAATTGCTAACATATATAGCGTATATACTACGTACATCATGTACTAATCAACCTCTTTCTAAGGTTATAAAGACCACACAAGTGTTTTATAAATCTAAAATTTAGAAATCGAAATTCAATTAATTCAATATCATTAAGATAGGTTTCCACATCTCTTCCAAGCAGAATGGAATAGAGATTAAATTCGTCATACGAACAAAGTTCAGTACAAAGCGCAAGATCAAAATTATCAGTAACACACGCCCACCACTCCTCGCGGGCATCCATTAGCCCCGGGCATACACATGTTGCATGATAAAAAAACATTTTCAAAATTACGATCGCATATTATGCATGTCTGAATTGTTTCACTCGGCGGAAATGTACAAAGTTTTACAATGAATTTACATAGATTTCTGCAGGTTCTGCAGTAGTCTTCGCAAAAGACCAAAAAGTAACCGGGTCATTATCATGAAAGACGGAACAAAATACAGAAAAGTCTGGGTCAGAGGAAATACGAGTATCCCGTTCTTCTGCGTAATAGGCGGAAGTGGTATTTCTGACTATCCGTTTCCATGACAACTTATCTGGAAACGCCCCGTCTCGTAACCATGACTTCAGGTAATCAGACAAATTGTATTTGTAAAGTAGACCTATGACATCTGGTATAAATCCGCGCTGTTTCATTGACAGACCTTCAATGAACGAGAAGAGTCTCAACAAAAATATTTTCTTTGGTTTCATATTTTCTTGGAGCCGACAAAGTCTTCCAAGAAAAAGAAGCTTACGCGCGTCAATCTCACAAAATATGGGAAACAATCCCAGAAGGCTCTCGACCATATCTGACCTTGTTCGCTTGGGAAGATTCAAAATATTCTTACATACAAAATGTTGGACTATACCTAATTTCTGAGTATCATGCGTAGAAATATCATTCCAAAGTTCACAACCGTATAACAGAGATGGACGTACTACTGTTTTGTACATATGAGACAAGCTAAGGGGACCTGTCTGGGACATGAGCGTATTCTTGATGGAAAAGTAGGATTTACGTCCCTTTTCACAACCAAGCGCTATTCTATCACTGCCATTACATCTGGTATTTATAAGTATACCCAAGTGATTGTATTTATCATTACATGGAATGACAACTTCACCTAATCTCCAGACGAATGTAGCATGTAAATTTCTACCATTTGCTCCTATACAAAGTATGCACGATTTACTAGCATTGAAACTAAATCGCCAACGCTTTGAATACGTATATGCTACATCTAGCATTTCCTGTAAGCCTACAGGCTGCAAGAGTCGGACAGTTGCTGATACAATCAAGTAAATCAAAACAAGAGGTTGTCTCTAATTCACATATTAAATCATTTATAAAGACCAGATACAGTAAAGTAGAGGTGACCCCACCCTGACGTACTCCTTGTAAAACCGGAAACCAACCTGATTGGGTATGATTAACATGAGTATCCGAAATGAGTGACCATAACTTTCCCTTAATACCAAGTCTGTATAGCTTAACGAGTAAAGCTTCGCGCCAAACAGTGTCAAACGCTTTGCGCGTATCCAAGAAACAAGCATATACATTGCTACCATTCTCTATATTGTGTAAAATTGATTCCTGAGCATTGAAGGATGCTGTGAGACAACCGAGACCAGATTGGAATCCCTGTTGTTGTGTGTTAGGGAAGTCAGGTGGTAGAATACTTTCCATACGTACTTAAGTAGAATTTGGGTAAATTCTGAGAAAAATTGGTCAATTTCTGATACCGATGTCAAATCGCGATCTTTCAGTTCAAATAACTTTAAATGGACGGAATCACGATACTTATCGATATCGAGGACGGATGCTCTATGCCAAGCAGGAAGAGATGTAGTAGATCGTGTAAGATAATGCCTAAGGCAGTCAAATTGTATCTCAACAAGTATAGGTAAATGATCAGATGTCATACATATGGATCCCTCCTCAAAAATCTTGTACGACAATAAATTGTTGGAATTAGATTTTGGAACAAAAATATAATCCAACCAAGGACTTATAAACAGAAGGATTGGAATCTCGTCTTTTCCCGTTAACATCTCGCGTGCCCTTTTGAAATGCAAATTAGGCAACGAGATGTTAGGGTTGTGATATTCAAAACCATGAAATTCCTAAATATAATAATTATGACAACATAAACGACTTGAATAAGTAGAATGGATTATCCTGATCATTTTGGTACCAATATTTTGATATTACGTCTTGAAATAGCCGAGAAAATGGTAAATTAAATCGGGCCTATTTATATAGGTCACGTCGTACTCGTAGTCGTAATGGCGAGGGCGAACTCCCTTATATCTGAGGCAGTTATATTATGGTCAATTATCGACATCTATGCATGAAAAATAATTCTATCAGATACAAAAAAGTCCAACTTTATTTTAAATTATACAACTTTTCATAGATACTTTATAAAATAAAACAGAAACAATGGTTTTTAGATGGCTTGTTTACCTTCTTCGTTACAGGCCGTGGTAAACAGGTGATCGCAAACACCCCCATTTTCGAAGTCTTATATTCTTATTAATATTCGGTATCATGAAATGAAAATGGTACTTATGCACGCATGCGAATTTATGAATTATTTTGATAAAAATATCCCTTGTGTTTATCGTGTCTTGTTTGAGAAAACGGGTCAGAGCGTTGACCTGCCTACGTCTTTTGGGAAAATGGCCGCGCGTACCGACGAGTGAAAACACCCATTTTCGAAGCCCGTAAAACAATGAAATTGTCGAATTGATTAAATAAAATTGGTCCTAATGCACACTTTAGGTTTTAGTCTTTATTTTGATAACAATATTTCATATGTAAATCTTGTCTAGTTTGAGAAAGTGTGTCAGAGCGTTGGGCAATCTACCTCTTTCAGAAAATGGCCGCGCGCACCGACGAGTGAAAACACCCATTTTCGAAGCCCCGTAAAACAATGAAATTGTCGAATTAATTAAATAAAATTGGTCCTAATGCACACTTTAGGTTTTAGTTTTTATTTTGATAACAATATTTCATATGTAAATCTTGTCTAGTTTGAGAAAATGGGTCAGAGCGTTGGGCAATCTACCTCTTTCAGAAAATGGCCGCGCGCACCGACGAGTGAAAACACCCATTTTCGAAGCCCCGTAAAACAATGAAATTGTCGAATTAATTAAATAAAATTGGTCCTAATGCACACTTTAGGTTTTAGTTTTTATTTTGATAACAATATTTCATATGTAAATCTTGTCTAGTTTGAGAAAATGGGTCAGAGCGTTGGGCTATCTACCTCTTTCAGAAAATGGCCGCGCGTACCGACGAGTGAAAACACCCATTTTCGAAGCCCCGTAAAACAATGAAATTGTCGAATTAATTAAATAAAATTGGTCCTAATGCACACTTTAGGTTTTAGTCTTTATTTTGATAACAATATTTCATATGTAAATCTTGTCTAGTTTGAGAAAATGGGTCAGAGCGTTGGGCTATCTACCTCTTTCAGAAAATGGCCGCGCGTACCGACGAGTGAAAACACCCATTTTCGAAGCCCCGTAAACAATAAAATTATCGAATTAATTAAACAAAATTGGTCCTAATGCACACAATAGGTTGTAGTCTTTATTTTGATAACAATATTTTATATGTAAATCTTGTCTAATTTGAGAAAATGGGTCAGAGCGTTGGGCTGTTTACCTCTTTCAGAAAATGGCCGCGCGTACCGACGAGTGAAAACCTCTATTTTTGAACCTCCGGTATACGATGAAATCGTCGAATAAATTAATTAAAATTGGTTCTAATGCACGCACTAGGTTTTCATTTTCAATTTGCCACCAATATTTTATGTGTAAGTCTATTAATGACTGAGAAAATGGGACAGAGCATATGCCTATTTAACTCTCTTTGACGATATCTGGGTCATAACGGCGAATGTCAAGGCTCCGCTTTGAAGTAAGATAATATAACAATATATCAATATATTTTGATAAAATTGGTATTCGTTAAAACAGTAAGGTTTCTTCTACATGTATGTATCAATATTTTATATGTTTATTGTGTGATGCTTGAGAAAATCATGTTATTTGATCACCCTTCTCGGATAGGACTGGGCAATGTTTTGATCTCGTTCAGATCTCGTTACACGCGAGTTTTCGTTACATTCTCAAGGCGGTGTAGAGAGTTGCGAATCCTTCTGTTTATAAGTCCTTGATCCAACATAGTTTGTTTTACCACAAATGTATGCGATTCCCCTTTAACATCAACATCGATCATAGGGATTCACAAATCACATGTTTCTACAAAAGATTTCAAAATTCTACATTTGGCAGAATTAACGCCATATGAATCTAAACAACTGGCATTGGTTTAAACATATTTATTCAAGAAACAGCGATATTCAAATTATTCATAAGCATAAGAAATACAGGATTTGGAAAAAAGCTCAAAGCTTATGTAAATCCATCTCCAAATAATACTAAATTATATAATTCATGGAATGGTCTTAATCAATATGGTATTATACGAAAGGGAAAAGTAAGTTGTAACACAAAAATACATACATATGATCAAAAGTAAATATCAATGAGTTATCGGAATAAGAAGTTTAACTTATAGAAAGAATGTTGCAAAAAAAATACATATTTGGTGATAATGTAGTATAACGTAAAAAGTGAATGATACTAGTATAAGATACAAGTGATATTGATAAAGTATATCTAGTGCTCAAGTACTCAATAAAAAGTTGATATACAGATATTTAATGGAATTTTAATGGAATAGATGACCTTTTTGTGATTTATTTTTAGAAACGTTTTGTTCTAATAATATATTCCTGAACGGTTTTAAATATTTTTTCGTTTATTTCATCTGAATTTCTTTCGTCTCCGTATAGCAATAAATTACAAGTTAATGGTTGAGTTATATCATTTAAAACAGTTCTTTCTCGATTAAAATTGGTGCAATGTAGGAGATAGTGCGAAGTTGATTCAATTTCACCACATGAACATAATTGGTCGGGTTCGATATTTTTTTGAAAAAGATGTTGTTTCAACGAACTACACTTCATCCGTAAACGAGCATGTAGAATTTGTCCTTTGCGCGTACCAGAATAATAATAACTAGGAATTTTCTTAGAAGAGGATAATTTACTTTTAAATTGTGGAAGTGATTTTATTTGTTTTAATTCATGAGGGAGATTATTCCATAACCGAGTTGCTGACGGGAAAAAACTGTTAAAGTGCTGTGTCGTTCTGCATATTATTTGGACATAATCGTTAGCGTTACGGGTATTATAAGCATGCTGCTGTCGATGTTGAGGAGGCAATAATTCGTGTAGATATTCAGGGGTAAGTCCATTTAATATTTTAAAATATTGGATAAGTTTGCTTTTTTCATGTCTTTGTTCAAGAGTCTCCCACCCAGTTTCAAGATATAAACTTCGAATACTAACTAGTTTAGTCGCACCTGTAATTATTCTTCCCGCTTCAATATTTATACTTTCTAATTTATTTTTGTAGTAATCTGGACAATTATCCCATATTATATTCGCGTATTCAAAAGTAGGCCTGATAAATGAGAAATAGAGAGTTTCTAAACTTTTTCTATCCAAAGTGAATTTTAGGCTTCGTAGTATATTTATTTTTGGAGTTACTTTTTGGATGATAGAATCAATATGATCCCCCCATTGGCATGTTTTATTTATCATTAGACCTAAGTGTTTATGTTTTTCAACTTCAGAGATGGGGACATTGTTCATATTTAACTGGGGATGTTGGGGGCTGTTTTGTTTTCTTGAAATCAGTAAAGTTTCTGTTTTTTGTGGGTTGAATTTTACTAGCCATTGAGATGACCAGGAATGGACCTTCTCTAAATTATAGTTTAGTAATTCTGCACCTGTTTGTATATTTTCTATAATAACATAAATGGAGGTATCATCTGCAAATAATTTAATTGAGCAGTTAATTTCTAGAACAATATCATTTATAAAGATGAGAAAAAATATTGGGCCAAGAATTGACCTCTGGGGTACCCCAGCGTTGATTTCAATAATATTTGACTCTTTCCCATTTAAAACCACCCTTTGTTGTCTACAAGAGAGATAATTTTCAACCCATTGTAAAAAATTTCCCTTAATTCCCATAATTTTCAATTTGTGTAAAAGTCCCTTATGCCAAACTCTATCAAATGCCTTACTTATATCAAAGAATACCACCCTTACCTCTTTCCCTTCATCTAAAGCCCTAGAAAATTCATTAGTTATAAACAGAAGCTGATTTATGGTTGAATCCCCTTTCCGAAATCCAGATTGATTAGGCGATAGTAAACTGTTATCTAATAAGTAATTATGTATATACTTATAAATGCATTTTTCAAAAATTTTGCTCATGATACATAAAAATGATATTGGTCTGTAATTTTCAACATTTTTATCATCATTTTTTTTGTGCACAGGTACTACATTTGCGAGTTTCCATAGAGACGGGTAAACTTTATTATTTAGAGACATGTTAAATAATTTACAGAGAGGAAATGCAAGTTCATTACTTGCCTCTTTGATCATTCTTGGGCTCACAAGATCAGGTCCAGAAGCTTTATTTGCATTTAGGCATTTAATTGCATCAATTACGTCACTTTCAGTTATGGTTATATCAGTGAGAGCATCATTGTCAAATATATCAGAATTTTCAGGAAGCTGTTTGCCTGAGTCATCAATAATTGATTGAGAACTAAAGAAATTATTTAATAGATTAGCTTTTTCCACATCATCTGTTACAGGGACATGATATTTTTCAAGAATATTTATTGTTTTTTGTTCTTTAGTAAATCCAGTGAGATTTTTGATTAATTTCCACCAGTCTTTTGATGCAAAAGTTTGTTTAATAATTGCTTCACGTAATTTTGTGTAATGATTGCATTTTGCTACTCTTAATAAATCTATTACTTTATTTCTTAATTGCTTAAATTTCAACCAGTCTTCAGATTTATTAGTTTTCTTTGCCTTATTTCTTAATCTATTTCTTTTTCTCATAAGTCTTTTTATTTCAGTTGTAAGCCATGGTAGGTCATGTTGTCTGATTGTTATTTCTTTGTTAGGGATTGTTTCTGAGGCTATTTTTAGAATTTGATTAGTTATGTTTGTAACATTTTCATTTAAAGTATTGTCAGTTTTTATCAAATTTGACCAGTTTGTAGATGATAGTTTTGATCTATATTCTTCGTAATTTCCTTTATCATATAACCAAATACGACGCTTGTAGCATAATGAATTTTGTTTGTGTGCTTTTAAGAGACAAATTATAGGGCAGTGATATTTGACATTTACATCAAGAAATGGCTCTGCAACATCACAATAGGCAATATTATCAGGTACATTAGTTATAAATAGGTCAATTAGTGTTGAAGTTGTTGGTGAAATAGATGTTGGATTTTGGATCAATTGTTTGAGATTATAGTTTAGATTGATTGAATTAACTTTGGACCTGGGGTTGTTTATCTGGTTTTCATTAAAATCTCCAGTTATTAAGATTTGATTACAGTTTGATTCAGTAGCTTTTTCAATAGAAAATTCGATCAACTCCCATATATTTGTTGGACTATTAGGGGGTCTATAAAATGTTCCAATTAGTATTTTTTTTATGTTTTATGTTTATTTCGATCCATAAGCTTTCCACACCCATAACTTCTAGGTCTTCTCTACGCTTACATGAAATATATTCTTTAGTATAGACCATTACACCACCCCCTGGTCCAGTTGTTCTATCATTTCTGTGTGGCGCATCATAACCTTCAAGCTTTACTTCTGTTGAGGGAATTTCGTGATTAAGCCAAGTTTCAGTAAAACATAATATATCAAAATCTTGCAAATTTGCATTGAGAATATCTAATTTAGGTTTTATACTTTGAATGTTTAAGTGAACAATCGATAGGTAAGATGCTGTATTTTTCATCAATTGACTTAATTCTGAGATTTGATCACCAGAAAGATTAGATATATCAGTATCAGAACAATGAATGGAGTCTGATGAATTATAGGAATACGGACCAGTGCCCAGTTTCACAAAAATTCTTACGAGAATTTTAAGGGATTTTCGCAACTTTGGTCCTTTAATAAAAGGTTCAAAATGTTTTCTAGTTAGATTGTATCATATATTCTAATACCATTTCTACATACTAAATATAAATTCAAAGTCAAAACTTCTCAAATTCAAGTAAGTTAACTAGAACTGAGCAATCAAAAGTTACGAAAATTCCTGAAAATGTTCGTAAGTATTTATGTGAAACAGGCTGCTGGATTGGTTTCTACATCACCACACATCAATAATAATTGTACTAGAAGTATGATTAGATTTATGGTTATCACACTAATAGAGGGTATTTCAATTACGAATTTTGTAACCGGGCAGGACATATTGCTATGTGCATTTGAGAAAGAATAATCATGATCATAGTCATTATCATAGTTCTCCTTAGAAGTACATGTATGTTCGGTATGTAACATATACAATAAAGAAATGGGAATAGCTTTTATACCCAGTGAGATCAACATATTTACCAAAGGAATAGTTTGCATATCAAGTATTTTATTTTTCGGCACTTTTGATGCCTTGAAGTAAAATGATCCTATCCTGAACCTGTAGGCTTCAATTGAAATACCCATTTTTATGTAATGTGGGTATTTTTGATATCAAACCGGCAGGGCAGGACAGGATCATTTCGATTCATTAAAGGGTCATCTATAAATTGGCTAATTTTTACACAAAATGTTCGCCATATGTAGCAACACTAGTTTGACGTTCTACAAAAATGGAGTGAAAAAGATTTGAATTCTTCAATAAAGTTAAGATCATAACAAATATTTATGAAAAAGGTGAGTATATACACAAGACATGAAAAATGAAATATCAAATATGAAGCCCATGTACTGGGATCTAAGTCCATTGAATGAAAAATTGAAACACAAAAAGGAAAAAAACAACAAAAATATGAAATACGGTATATACAAAGAATATGCAGATAATTCATAGAAGGAATGAAAAAACCAATGTTTAACGGATTTTCAACATTAGTATCTGAAGGGGGTAGAGAGAGAGAGAGAGAGAGAGAGAGAGAGAGAGAGAGGTGCCCTTATTTTCTTGGATATATATATTCTATGTTGTCGTAATCTTATTAAATAGAGATTCTCAAATAAATTAGACCATTTAATTAGAACTAATTCAATGTCAGCAGAGAGAGAGAGAGAGAGAGAGAGAGAGAGAGAGAGAGAGAGAGAGAGAGAGAGAGAGAGAATTTGTTCTTTACTTGGATGTAAATATTCAAACATTACGAAGAAGAAAGTTATAGACGCAGTTTGATAAAATGTCGACACATACTTTTGAAAGCAAAAATATAAAATGTAACGATGCAATGAAATTATTATGTTACGCAAGTATATGAGCTAATAATGAACATAGCTAATGAAAAAAAAAGAACAACACAAAACAACAAACTGTCAAATAATCAAAATATATCAAAATAATGTCGAAAATGAATATTGAATCAAGTTTGTTATGGTCACGTGAATTGTGACGTACACGACCTCATCAGAATAAAGGTCAAACTACTGCGACTGCGCGGGGGATCACCTGGCATTCATATCACCGGATAATACTACATTACCGTATACACTGTAATAATTGTATAAACTTTCCAAGATGCTAATATGGTGCATATATGAATCTATGTCATTTTCTGATGGCATGTAAACACCAAATATGTATATATAATTACGTTGGTTATCAACAAGCTGAATACCGACAACTCTGTCGGAGTCGTAACATGAAATCTCAGTAACTGAAAAGTTTAAACTCTTATTGACCAGGATAGCCACACCTCCTAGTTACTTTGGTCTAGTTTAACGTAACCATTATAGTTACTATGCATAGAATCAAAGAAATTAGACGAGGATTGTCGGAGCTTGTGCTCTGATATCACAGCTACGTCACAATCAGTATTATCTAATAAGGAACATAATGCTACCGTAGATGATATAACACCTCTAACGTTCCATGACATAATAAGAACCATGATAAAAATATAGTGCAAAACTAACATTAAGGGATAAGATTTACCACCGAGTCTGGAAGTTGTACTAAACATACTTTCACTCGTCAAGATCATCGTCGTCATCGTCATAGCATGACCTCAAGTAGTAATCACGACCTCTATCGTTACGTTTGTCCCATTGACTACGGCTTAACCACCGCCTGCATCTGACGCCATCGGGCCAAAACCCTTCACTATCGACAATTCGACCTTGTCCAATCGGAACATTTATTTTCGCAGAACAGAGTTTGGAGCGATCTGATCGAGGATAAAACATAAGAATATGTGTTACTGTCACGCCTTTATTTCTTAAGTAATTAACTATCGCATCCTTGTTCGTTCGTCGGTCGATCCTTGATATGTGAAAGCGTGCTTTCCGGTTGTACGTAACGCCACGGAAGAAATCCGGATCATCACGGATATTTTCGGATCCAGAGGTCAATTCCTCATCAGACACTGTGACAAATGTAAGATTAGACGGTGTAACGGTATTGACCACTTGATTCTTATTGTCATATGGAATATGGTAATTGATCAAAATTGCCCATATTACATATGACATTATCTTCTATACGTGATTGGTCATGCATACGAGCATTGATATGTGATCCATGAAGGCTACGGTTTTGAATACCTTCGTCATGATTGAGTACGTCCACAGTAGAACTAGTAGGGGAAGGTATTTGAGGCCTCGATGGGGTACTCGTTGCAGTCGAAAACGTTTGAGACTTGGGGATGGTGGATATCTGTCGCTGCATATATATGCACACTTTGGACAAACGATCCACTTCACTGGCGACAGTCTTTGAGTTATCAATACCAGACGTCTCCATCTCTCCTACTGACTTAATATGAGCAGTAACCTTGGTTTTCAGACCATTTACAGAAGTTTTCAGCTGATTAAGTTCAGTGGCTAAATTAACATTTTCTTCCCTCAAAGATTTAATATTCTCAGAAAGCGCAGAAATAGTCTTCCTCCCCTCCCCCCCCCCCATAAAAATCAAATGGTTGCTCCCTAACTCGTACCACATGTTTGTATCATCTACCAATGTCCAACCGATTACAATGTACCGTGTAACAGCTATTTTTAAAAACGTCAAGCCGAGGATTCAAAACAGCAATACAAGGAATGCGTGTGTCGCCTGCGAAGGGGCTTTTTTTGTAAGTAGGTCAAATATCTAGGTCAAGGACACGAGGTAAAAAAAATTATGGTATGTGTAGAAGCGTCTTTTCACAAGGAATACACATATGAAATATCAAAGCCCTATCACTCACCAATGAAAGTTATAGCCAATCTTAGAGTTTTTTTTTTATAAAAGTAGGTCAGATATCTAGGTCAAGGTCAGAAGGTCTTCTCACTATGAATACACATGTGAAATATCAAAGCCCTATCACTTACCTATCAAAAGTTGAGGCGAATCGGAGATTTTTTTTTTTAAAGTAGGTTTAATTTAATATCTAGGTCAAGGTCACGAGTTCAACAATCATTGTATGTGTCTTGTCACAAGGAATACACATGTGAAATATCACACTTACCAATCAAAAAATTTAGCCAATCTTAGATTTTTTGAAAAGTAGGTCAAATATCTAGGTCAAGGTTACGAGGTCAAAAACCAAGGTCTTGTCACAAGGAATACACATGTGAAATATCAAAGCCCTATCACTTACCAATCAAAAGTTATGGGGTGTGACACCCAAAGAGTGACAGACAGACGGACAAAGTCATCCCTATGTGTCGCCATGTTTGGCAGGCAATACAAAAAAAGTGCAGTTATAAAAAGTTCCAGTATTGAACAATTTGTTTAACTATCCTTAATGGCTTATAATCCTTATAATTCAAAATGCCCGATTACTAGAGAATATGTGCTAAGTACAGAAGCTGGCCTTCGATACCAAATAAAAAAGCTAACATATATATCCTTTTTCAAGATCATTGTTCACGATATCAGTGCACTCAAACACCATCACATCTTTGTCATTTTCTATCAAACTTGATGGGCAAATGTTAATGTTCAAGTTTTTCAAAAGTAGAGAAAAATGGGTAGGACCTCAGTAAGTGAATGAATGAAAGGTTGATTGAGTAAATGTCCGTATGAAGGAGGGATCGAGAAATAGTGGATGAATAAAGAAATAATAGAAGAGTGAGCGAAAGTGTGAGTAGATTACTGAGTGAGTGAATTAATGGGTAAAACTGATTGAATTTAAAAAGTTAATGAGTGCACGAAAGAAGGAAAGAAAGAAGTGAATGAATGAGAGAACGAGTGACAGTATGAGTGTACGAATGAAGACATATCTTATGAATTTTTGCATGAAGGAGCGAGTACATGAGTGATTGATAAAATATATGAACGATTTAAAGAGTGAATAAAATTATGAGTGGACTACGTAATGATGAATAAATCGTTAATATTGAATCAATGAATAAAAGAGTGAGTGAACAATAAATGGAACAGTGAGTGAAGAGTAAATGAATGAACGAGTGAAGAATAATTAAAGAAGTGATTCAATGAATGAAGTGGTAAGTGAAGAATAAATAGGAATGAGTAAGGATTACATAAGATTGGGTGAAAAATAAAGTAGGAGTGAATGAAGAATAAAGAAGGAGTGATGGAAGAATAAAGTAGGAGTGATGGAAGAATAAATGGAGTGATGGAGGAATAAACTAAAGAATGAGTGAAAGAACAAGTGAAGGAGTGAGTGAATAAATGAAATAAGGGGTGAGTGAAGAATAAATGAAAGTGATTGAATAAATGAATGAAGGGGTGAGTGAAGATCAATTGAAAGAGTGAGTGAAAAATAAATGAAGGAGTGAGAAATAAATGATTGAGTGAGTGAATACATGAATTAAAGGGTGAGTGAAGAATAAATGAAAGAGTGATTGAAGAATAAACGAAGGAGTGAAGAATAAATGAAAATGTGAGTGAAGAATAAACGAAGGATTGAGTAAAATCATAAATGAAGAAATGAGTGAATAAACGAATTAAGGAGTGAATGTAGAATAAATGAAAGAGTGAGTGAAGAATAAATGAAAGATAGAATGAAGAATAAATGAGGGATTGAGTGAAATCATAATTGAAGGAGTTAGTGAATAAACGAATTAAGGTGTAAGTGAAGCATAAATGGAAGAGTGAGTGAAGAATAAATGAAGGATTGAGTGAAATCATAAATGAAGGAGTGAGTAAATGAACGAATTTAGGGGTGGGTGAAGAATAAATGAAGGAGTGAAGAATAAATGAAGGAGTGAGTGAAGAATAAATGAAGGAGTGAGTGAAAAAAGAGGGGATTTTGCCGGGTCTAGTAGCCCCGTACTCCTTGGTGGACATCAGGACTTCGCGATTTTTTTTTTAAATTTGGCAGGCGTTCAACAGTACAGGGGGATTGAGATTTCATGTTAGGTTAACCAATCAGGGGGCTGGGATTTCGACCAGTGGAGCGGGATTTAACAATTATGAAATTAGCTGTTTGCAATTAATTAGGTTAATTAGCGATTGGCCAATCCAAAGGGTGTTAACAAAATTTGAGTAGTTGCCTCTACCGACTTTGGTAGCGACGACACTGTCTATTGGTTACTCACGATAATTGCTGCAAGAGTAGTCAATTGAAAGGGAATAAACAGTTCGGGACGGGGAGCATTTTATCGTTTTACAATCATGACTTCGAATCATCATCTAGCTGTTTTTGGCTCCAGCCATGCCACAGGATTCAAGGAGTGGATTCAACAGACCATGATGAAGTCAGCTCGAGTCAAGCTTCGCTGGGAGAAGGTGGAATGGTTTGACAGACCGGAGATAAGGGCTCAGGATCCACCCGTCGACTTGATAAAGAGATGTCAAGAAAGTCCTGCCACCGTAGTACTTCTCATCATAGGAGGGTTCGACTTGGACGATCAGGGAGCCTCGGCGCCAGTTTACAAATCTATCCTTGGGTTATTCGATGCCTTGTCCAAGCCGGGGAGGACCATTTTACTACTCGACCTAATTCCACGAACTAAAACGAGAAAGCTAGAGCATTTCAGTTTTCTGAGGTTGTCAAAGATTGTGCGACTACGTCTGAAGAGAAAGTTCAAGAAGGCATTAATCCACCACGGTTTCCATGTGTCACATTTGAAAGACGGACTCCATTTGAGTTCCGAGGGGTACCAGATTCTATGTAATCGTATCGTGGAGAAGTGGGCCCAGTTGAGGAGTGGCGGTTTGGAGTAAACGGTCCTTTTAAGGACCATATCTTACAAACGGCCCTTTTCAGGGCCACCTAATCTTTTAGAAAAGTAGTCAAAGCTTTATCCCCCCCCCCCATGACAACAACACATCAAAACACAGCATATAAAAAACAATAAGTTGAATAAATACTAGTTATGATAGTACGGATGTTATAGTGTATATCAAAGAGAGAAAGGTAGAAATTTGAAGAAAAAAGAATATATAAATTTTGTAAAACACAAGTGTCCAATCTTTTTCAATATTAACACGATATTCTGTTAAGAAGACCAAACTCGATGGACGAGAGTTAATGTTATGTTAAAATTTCAAAAGATGGTCAAGGTCCCAATGTGAAAAAAAATCGGTATCAATGAAAAGGTCAAGCCCAAGAATTACGAAAGCTCTATCATGTACAATTCAAAATTTTGGACCAATATATATAAAAGTTTTTTTTAAAGTTGGTTCAAAGTCAAGAGGTATAATTGGAAAGGGCATACGAATATGACATATCAAAGCCCTATCACATAACACTCCAAAGTTATGCCTAATGTTTAAAAAGTATTTGGCACGGACATGCAAAATGCAAAAACTTCATCTCCCTGATTTATTTTACAAATCAAATTCTTTAGGCACGGTTCATTTGATATGAGGGGGGGGGGGGGCTTGAGATTTTTTCGAAAAATTCCCTATCAGTTATAGTTTCTGAGAATTGGTGTTCACAAGATTACATAGAGTTATATAAGTGAAAATGACCACATCCATTTTCAAACACCCTGCGGGTCAGAGGCTCAAACAAAATGTCAGGTGCACAACTAGATCATAGACTCATTATAATGCAAAAAGAATTAATTTCTTACCATTCACAGATTCAGAGGATTCGCGTTCACGAGAAAAGTTTAACGGACGGACAGACAAACGCCGGACACAGAGCGATCGTATAAGCTCGACTTGTCTTTGACCATTAGAGCTAAAAATCACGATCATCTCTCCTGGTCTAAAACAAATTACAAATCGCTATTAAATTCAGCAATTCAGAAAGTAATATTCTAAAACGTATTTTCCCCTTAATTTCTTGTATCCGTTTCATCTTGTCTTTTTGTATATCCGACAAGCACACGGATCTAATTTAGAGTTATCCCTCTTTCCACGTGCATCATTTTATCGCTCATATACATATATAAAATTCAGCAATGCGCGATGTATAGAAGCGTTTTATAATTAATTTAGGAATGCTAAATTGAGCTCTCTAAAGGTATTTCTATTATATATATATATACATATATATATGAAAGCAAGATAGAAAGATAAAGTTAGAAGATAGCATAAATAAGAAAATAAAACCTAGGCAACGCAAAAGCGTAGCATCCCCTCGCACTGCAGGAAAATCAATGTGCCGTCTAGGCTGTCTGTATATATCAAAAATCAATAAGGTTCTTCCTCTAGTAATAAGCAATAAGTGTATGAAGTTTAGATCGAACCAAAACTCCATTCTCCAGGCTTTGTACAATATTTTTTTTTACCTTTTCCTATCTGTGACCTTGACCTTTTCCTTTGAAAATAAATAGGGCTCTTCTTAATGTCATAAGCAATTAGTGTATGAAGTTTGATTAAGATTCAATCAAAAATGCACCCTCTAGGCTATATACCCTTTCTAATCTGTGACCTTGACCTTTGACCTTGAAAATCAATAGGGGGCTTTCTCTTGTCATAAGCAATTAATGCATGAAATTTGATTAAGATTCAATCAAAACTGTACCCTCTAGGCTGTATACAATGATCTTGACCATTTCCAATCTGTGACCTTGACCTTTGACATATAACCTTGAAAATCAATAGGGGTCATCCTCGTGTCATAAGCTATCGGTTTACGAAGTTTGGTTAAGATCCAATCAAAACTGCACCATCTAGGCTGTTTAAAAGAATTTTGACCTTTCCAATCTGTGACCTTGACCTCTAACCTTGGCAATCGATTGGATTCTTCCTTATGTCATAAGCAATCAGTCTATGGAATTTGGTTAAAATCCAATCAAAATTGCATCCTTTAGGCTGTATATAAGCATTTTGTCCTTTTCCAATCTGTGACCTTGACCTTGAAAATCAATAGGTTCTTCCTCTATTCATATACATGTACTGTGTATGAAGTTTGGTTAAAATCAAATCAAAACTGCATGCTCTAGGCTGTATACAAGGATTTTGACCTTTTCCAATCTGTGACCTCGACCTTTGACCTAGAAAATCCATAGGGTTCTTCCCCTTCTCATAAGCTATCAGTATACGAAGTTTGGTAAACATCCAATCAAAACCGCACCCTCTAGGCTGCATACAAGGATTTTGTGACGCACACACCTACACACTCACCCTCACATGAACGACGGCATTACTATATCCTCCTGCAACTGTGTTGCGAGGGGATAATAAAACTATATGAGCTAGCTAATGCAGAGAATTGTGGTCCCCAACTTTGGAATGTTTATCAAACGAGTGGGTCAAGGTCACAAAGTAAAACATTTGTTAAGAAAAGGGTCTCATCAAAAGGAATGCTGATCACTGTCACTTATTGTTCAAAAGTTATATACCTTAGAATGAAGTTTTTCAAAATTAGGCTAAACTCTTAGGTCAAATCTTTTAGTGTCTACAGCTCTTGTAACAAGAATAAGTCCTTTTACCATGCTTTTTTACCATTCAAAATGTTCCAAGCACAAAGTATTAATAAGTCAAACTCCAAGGCTAAGGTCACATGGTAAAATTGTTGGTATCTGAACCACAGGGATGTATCACGCTTCCCGGTTGCTAAATTTTCTATGGAATAACACCTAGTAAACAGAGTAACCTGGATGAGCATGACAAATCCCTGTGGATCAATTATGTATGATAGCTACTCCAGTTATTGTATCAGAACAAAGTGTTCATGGACTGACAGACAGAACACATGATCCTTTATGTATGAAAGCTACTCCAGTTACTGTATCAGAACAAAGTGTTCATGGACTGACAGACAGAACACGTAATCCTTTATGTATGATAGCTACTCCAGTTATTGTATCAGAACAAAGTGTTCATGGACTGACAGACAGAACACATGATCCTTTATGTATGAATAGCTACTCCAGTTATTGTATCAGAACTAAAGTGTTCATGGACTGACAGACAGAACACGTGATCCTTTATGTATGATAGCTACTCCAGTTACTGTATCAGAACAAAGTGTTCATGGACTGACAGACAGAACACGTGATCCTTTATGTATGATAGCTACTCCAGTTATTGTATCAGAACAAAGTGTTCATGGACTGACAGACAGAACACATTGATCCTTTATGTATGAAAGCTTACTCCAGTTATTGTATCAGAACAAAGTGTTCATGGACTGACAGACAAAACACATGATCCTTTATGTATGAAAGCTACTCCAGTTACTGTATCAGAACAAAGTGTTCATGGACTGACAGACAGAACATGTGATCCTTTATGTATGAAAGCTTACTCCAGTTACTTGTATCAGAATAAAGTGTTCATGGACTGACAGACAGAACACTGTGATCCTTTATGTATGAAAGCTTCTCCAGTTACTGTATCAGAATAAAGTGTTCATGGACTGACAGACAGAACATGTGATCCTTTATGTATGAAAGCTACTCCAGTTATTGTATCAGAACAAAGTGTTCATGAACTGACAGACAGAACACATGATCCTTTATGTATGAAAGCTACTCCAGTTATTGTATCAGAACAAAGTGTTCATGGACTGACAGACAGAACATGTGATCCTTTATGTATGAAAGCTACACTCCAGTTATTGTATCAGAACAAAGTGTTCATGGACTGACAGACAGAACACATGATTCCTCTGTAGATATCTAACAGTACCAAACAGGGTCCTAATAATCAGAACAAAGTGTTCATGGACTGACAGACAGAACACGTGATTCCTCTGTAGATCTCTAACAGTACCAAACAGGGTCCTAATAATCAGAACAAAGTGTTCATGGACTGACAGACAGAACACATGATTCCTCTGTAGATCTAGATCTCTAACAGTACCAAACAGGGTCGTAATCATCAGACAATCCTGTGAAATTTTAATCCATAACATGTAGGTATTGAAAAATCAAGGTCAGCTTTAACTGACAACATGCGATAACCTCTAGCTCAGACACATTTTCTTGCTTTGGGTCCAGTGTAAAATTACACGAAAGCTATGCCATCAGGTGCATTGTGACCTTGACCTTTGACTATATCCTCAATTCAAGGTAAAGACATGGGGGTCTTCCAGCTCGGCATAGAATTTGATTTGGTTCAATACAAGGGTAATGAATTATGGCCTACATAAGATGTAACTAGTAAGTGATATATGACCTTGGTTTAAGGTATTGAACATTCAAATGAAATAATTATATAAATCTGACAGAAAGAGAAATGTATATACATAAAGGCAAGACAACTATAATGTACTAGACTATACGTATAACTGAATACACAAAATACCGCTGTATGATCCCTTTGCTACTGAAAGCTGAACGCGTTTAGAAAGACTGTATACATATTAAGCTACAGTGTGCAAAATATCAAGGTCAAGGTCAGAGATCCTTTCCACTTATAATTGTTAGATGTCTAATACAAAATATTCCTGTCAAGGTCAAACCTCAAGGCCTACCTTAAACCATTATATTCCAAGCGGCGAAACTTTATCGTTATTTTTGGTACAGGCAATTTGGAAGCTCTGGGTGGACTTGTCAATTCTGGATCAAACCTAAATTTTTCACTTAAGATGAATAGTTTTTTTAAATTATCATTATTGAATGACAAGATAATTGATAATTACGAAAATTAGTTCTCATTCAAATATTACAACCAGTTTTGTGCGATTAAGACCTCCAAAAACAGGTGATCAGGAACTAACAAATTGCCTGTACCTCTTTAAGTTCCTTCATAATCAATCTGAACACACAAAAAAAATGAACCACTTGTTCACACAGACAGACAAATCATTTTAAAATAGATAAGATTTACTTTGCCATCAGGCCAAAAATAATTCACCCATCAATCCTTCGCTAATTTATACTATAAACATGGAAATTTTTGCATGGGGTAATTTTGTGATTGTATTTGTTTTTGTGTCAGACCAAAGAACTGATGATTATCAAAGTTAATGTCAGTTTGACTTTGAAATTTGATTTTGATAATTCAAAATGCATCCAAACGATATATATTCAATATAAAATAAATAGTCAGAGCTAGGAGATCCAGAACCACTGGATTGACACATTTAGTGTACTATTTTTTACACAAATAACAGATACTTACAATGCGTCATAAAATACAACAACAACAAGAAGTTTAGAATTAGATATATTATGTAAATGCCAAAAAAAACCCCCAAAACAATAAAGATGAGCCGGAGAATTCATAATTTCCATTTTACTGAAAGTAAGAAAAAGAAGTAAACAAGTGTATCAAACATATACAACATAGAAACAAGTGTCATTAAATATATATCATATATGTAAATATATAGACAATATATACAAACAGCACAGACTTACGACACTAAAGTAAATTTAGAACTAAAATTTTCGAAGCTCAACGGCTTCATCTTCTAGCATGTCTAGAGACATTCAACTTACATACAGAAAAAAAAAATGAATAAAAAGAATGCACTAAAAGGCATATTACAAAATTAGAGAAGCCAAAAACCAGGACAGAAATTCATCCTTGAATTTCCAAAGCGCAATGGCTTCTTCCTCAAGAGTTCCTACCTAAAACCAATATTCAAGAAATTAAAAGAGAAAGAATACAATGTGAAAAAGACTGAGAATTAAATATATATAAACAAGAACTCCATAAAAATAACATTTGAATAAAAGGCACGTTACAGACAAGAAAGCTTTAATAAATGCTTGAAGCCAAAAAAAAAAAAAAATCAAATATTTACAATACAAATATCAGTAAGTTCCCTTAGAACAAGTGTGAGAATCAAATAATACAATATGTATGTCAGAAAATACAATGTGAACAATGTGAGAATCAAATATATACAACATGTATGTCAGTTAATCTATGTGAACAATGTAGAATCAAATATATACAATATGTATGTCAGTAAATAGAATGTGAACAAGTGTGAGAATCAAATATATACAATATGTATGTCAGTAAATAGAATGTGAACAAGTGTGAGAATCAAATATATACAACATGTATGTCAGAAAATACAATGTGAACAAATGTGAGAATCAAATATACAACATGTATGTCAGAAAATACAATGTGAACAAGGTTAGAATCAAATATATACAATATGAATGTCAAAAATACAATGTGAACAAATGTGAGAATCAATATATACAACATGTAGTTCGAAAATACAATGTGAACAAATGTGAGAATCAAATATATACAATATGAATGTCAGAAAATACAATGTGAACAATGTGAGAATCAAATATATACAACATGTATGTCAGAAAATATAATGTGAACATGTGTGAGAATCAATATACAATTTGTATGTCAGTTAATACAATGTGAACAAATGTGAGAATCAAATATATACAACATGTATATCAGGTAATACAATGTGAACAAGTGTGAGAATCAAATATATACAACATGTATGTCAGGTAATACAATGTGAACAAGTGTGAGAATCAAATATATACAATATGTATGTCAGAAAATACAATGTGAACAAGTGTGAGAATCAAATATATACAATATGTATGTCAGAAAATACAATGTGAACAAGTGTGAGAATCAAATATATACAATTTGTATGTCAGGTAATACAATGTGAACAAGTGTGAGAATTACCGTCTCCGTCGGTGTATTACCCGCTACTTTTTATGGCAATTTGCTCAAAAAAAATCTTGAATGTGGTCAATACACTGGTTTAGAATATCGAGACCTTTTTTTCTGAACGGAGAATTCATCAATAGATCAATTGTGTAAGTATATTTGACTTTAATTCATGCTACCAGTCCGTTCGTAAGTAAATAATCGTGTTACAATAACATTTGTCCAAGTATTTACGGTACCTGGTCATCTAAGGTCAGATCGTACAAGTGCGTGTAAGTTAAATACCTGTATAAGTGTAAACACCTGTCTACCCCGAGGGGTGTTTGAACGGAGACAATAG
Source organism: Pinctada imbricata (assembly GCA_033119305.1). Classification (NCBI taxonomy): domain Eukaryota; kingdom Metazoa; phylum Mollusca; class Bivalvia; order Pterioida; family Pteriidae; genus Pinctada; species Pinctada imbricata. Next base: position 90,796 of record VSWD01000012.1, on the reverse strand, counting down.
CCTTCACCGGTAGCGGTGCGGTCAAGCATGAAATTGATCTGTCACTTTTGACAGGTGAAGGGGGAAGTAAAATCTTCTCAAATAGGTTTATTCTAACGGTAAATTTCAATGGTCAGTTCAGTTAATTGATACATAATACGGCTGTCAATCCTAAATCTTTCAATCGTACTATGGATTACTTTGTAATCGGTATCTAATTCAAGTCATTACGTTAATATAAATGTTATAAATTTCGGTCCATCAAAGCGATATCGGGCCATCAAAGCGATCACGAAAACATCTAGTAATTGCTTCATTATTTATTTTTAATTACGGGTACTTTAATAATTCAATTTAAAGGTTAATTATCTAATTAAACTATTTTCAAAAACGGGTACGTTTATATCTATAATTATAATTACCGAGCAGGCCGTTTCTTTGGTATTTTTAATGTTGATATAGATTAATTAGAGAGAAAACATCGGCGAAATTCCAATTCTTTTTAATGCGTATTATTTACTAGATTAGAGTTTTTTCCACGATTTTCTGGGAAATTTTTTGCCTGCGTGGTATCTACTCTTGCGGACTTTTTTCGGACGATTACGGTAAATATATACAATATGTATGTCAGAAAATACAATGTGAACAAGTGTTATAATCAAATATATACAATATGTATGTCAGAAAATACAATGTGAACAAGTGAATATATACAATTTGTATGTCAGTTAATACGATGTGAAAAAGTGTGATAATCAAATATATACAGTATGTATGTCAGAAAATTCAATGTGAAAAAGTGTGAGAATCAAATATATACAATATGTATGTCAGGTAATACAATGTGAAAAAGTGTGAGAATCAAATATATACAATATGTATGTCAGAAAATACAATGTGAACAAGTGTGAGAATCAAATATATACAACATGTATGTCAGTCAATAGAATGTGAACAAGTGTGAGAATCAAATATATACAACATGTATGTCAGTCAATAGAATGTGAACAAGTGTGAGAATCAAATATATACAACATGTATGTCAGTCAATAGAATGTGAACAAGTGTGAGAATCAAATATATACAATATGTATGTCAGTAAATAGAATGTGAACAAGTGTGAGAATCAAATATATACAATATGTATGTCAGGTAATACTATGTGAACAAGTGTGAGAATCAAATATATACAATATGTATGTCAGTAAATATAATGTGAACAAGTGTGAGAATCAAATATATACAACATGTATGTCAGTAAATAGAATGTGAACAAGTGTGAGAATCAAATATATACAACATGTATGTCAGTTAATACGATGTGAACAAATGTGATAATCAAATATATACAACATGTATGTCAGGTAATACTATGTGAACAAGTGTGAGAATCAAATATATACAATATGTATGTCAGTTAATACAATGTGAACAAGTGTGATAATCAAATATATACAACATGTATGTCAGTTAATACAATGTGAACAAATGTGATAATCAAATATATACAACATGTATATCAGGTAATACAATGTGAACAAGTGTGATAATCAAATATATACAACATGTATGTCAGTTAATACGATGTGAACAAATGTGATAATCAAATATATACAACATGTATGTCAGGTAATACTATGTGAACAAGTGTGAGAATCAAATATATACAATATGTATGTCAGAAAATACAATGTGAACAAGTGTGATAATCAAATATATACAACATGTATGTCAGGTAATACAATGTGAACAAGTGTGAGAATCAAATATATACAATATGTATGTCAGAAAATACAATGTGAACAAGTGTGAGAATCATATATATACAATATGTATGTCAGTTAATACAATGTGAACAAGTGTGATAATCAAATATATACAACATGTATGTCAGTTAATACGATGTGAACAAATGTGATAATCAAATATATACAACATGTATGTCAGAAAATAGAATGTGAACAAGTGTGAGAATCAAATATATACAATATGAATCTCAGGTAATACTATGTGAACAAGTGTGAGAATCAAATATATACAACATGTATGTCAGAAACAAATCAATAATACTGGGTCTTACATCCTCTATCAGTCTTCGAAAATGGCGCCCATTGGAGTTAAAACCCCGAGAATTCCAATTACAAATGCTGAAAGAGTCCATAAAAAACCCAGTATTTTGAAGATGTTATACTAAGAAAAGATTCGAAAAAGATTTAGTTAATTTCCTAAAGTTTCATAATAGCCTCGAAGTCAAAGTCTTACAATGGGTCGTAGTCGACTGGCGACCGGGTGTAGCGGGCGGAGGGCTGCTGACTACCTTAAACTGAGTAGCGGGCGGTTCTTGGGCCCAGACCTCGGGAACTGGTGACTGAAGGGGACCCAACAGGCTGAGCCTTTGGCTTGGACCCATCCCCTTTTATTTTGGGAGGAGGGTATTTCGCCTTGGGCTTGTATACGGTGTGCACCTGGCCACGGAAGTGTTAAGTAGAGAGTCTGAGTTTGATTCAGTGTTAGTTTCAGATTCTGAGTCAGATGTGACAGATTCAGAGTTTTTGTTATTTGAGATATTATCTGAAGTTTCAGTTGCTTTGTTAGGAGAATTAGATACAGTGGCAGACGTGGCGGTCTCAGGTGCACGAGGGGCGGGGTCAGTACCGGGAGGGGGGAGAGATTTGAGGAGATCCCTAACTCTGTACCCCTATGTCGTAATGACTGAGATAGAGCATCAGAGGAGCTCACCAAATCCCCGAAGTGTCGGTCGGCGACTAACCCGATGTCCCTAAGGATTTCCTGGTTCCCGGTAAGACTAAAAAAGAGGTCCAAAATAAAACCTATTACGCTACCCTCTATGGGCTTATCAGGAGCAGGTACCGGGGAGGGAGGGGATGGTTCCTGGGTGGTGGCCTTGACCTTGGCCCCTGCCTGGGCCTTGACAAGGGCGTCCGCATATGGGATGGAGTCCATGATGCGGAGGGTACTAACATGCCTGTGGATCTGGTGGAACATTCATCCCTCCCAGAAGGAGGAGTGCACGCCACCACAGTTAACACAGATCCTACCATGGTGTTTTCCATCGTATGATCTGTGCCCCAACATTTAGCGCAGGCCGGGACGGATTTCTGGCAGTTTCAGGAATTGTGAAATTTCCCGCACTTCCTACACTGGGTTGCCCGGAGGATGTAAGGGTCCATGTGTTTGGCCCGTCCAAGTGTGCCTAGGTCCAGAGTGAGAATTTTCCTAAGAGGGGCCCGGTTAAGGAAGTCTACCCTTACAGACCCATTAAATCTCCCCTTGGAGTCCCTAAGGGCCGAAATACAAAGAGCCACTGGGTTTGGGGACCTGTCTGACTTAGGAGTGGGATACTTGGACGCTAGCGTCCGTAGGGCCTCGCCCAGGGCCTGGTTAAGGGAACCGACCTTAGAATTAAGTCCCCTGAGAACTACAGAGCACATGCGTGCTTGATGGGTCGTGGAGACCTCCAACCCAAGGACCTGGGTTAGAAAAAAGATGCAGGCGTTGACAAAGCGCTGCACTTGATGGAATAGTAAGAATGAGCCGTGGCTCAACTTACCAACATGGTCTGCTTTAGACCTGTGATATAGGATCTGAGAGGACGGGTTTCCATTCAGGGGGTCCTTACCATCCCTACCCTGGGGCTTAAGGTTAAGCTTAAGGGGAGGGGCCGACATGATACCAGGGAGCTAGATGAAATTCCATTAAAAATCTAGTAAAAATTTAATACAAATCCTAATAAGTACCAGGGAGCTAGATATAAATGAGTTTCTATCTAAAAATTTACTAGAAAGTTGGAAAAAAAACCTAAAAAAGTACTCATCTCTATGGACAAAGTTGTTTTAGTTCATTTTCTTATAAGCTTAAATCTTAGATTCCTAATTTGTATGACATATATAGTTTCCTTAAATTTAGAAAAAAGTCTCAGAATCTATCAAAGAAATGATTAGAATTGCTTATTTGAAGGAAAGAGGTTGTTTAATACATTATAGACACGCTTAAACCTAGTACAAGAGAGTTAGAGTTTACAGTTGTTTCTAAATATGGCATATCAGAGTTAGGTAGATAGAATGGTTTGTCAAGAAGAATTTATGATCAGACAAAAAGTGATAAATTTAACAAAATGCAAAAAAGGATTATGAAAATTTCACTTCTTAAGGGTAGAACAAACTTAACTTTACGTTTATAGCATATTAAAATTATTTTAAAAAGTTCCTAGTGCTAAATATTAAAGTTTTAAGGTTTCAGAAAAAGTGCCAAGTTAGGCTCAGAAAACAAATTGAAATCTCAAAAAAATTGCAGACGTCACAGTAAACATGTATAACACGTCCACAAGTTTGGCAATTAACTGTTAGTTAGTATGAAATGTAAAGAAAGTATTTATGAGTTTATTTGAAGCAATAGAAAAAACAGGTATTCAAAATTCCATGAAATTTAACAATAAAATAAGCTTAAAATGCATCAAAGATGCAAATGATGGATGTATTATGGTGCCTGCAAAACAAACTAACACATATAAATTCCCTGCTCCATGGTAACACATATAATTATACATATATTTACACTATAAAAATATCTACACTTGGAAGAATATAGAAAAACTGGAAATATACCGTAGATTGGAAAAAAAGAGAACACTTTAAACACAAGGACCACTGAGAAATATTTACACTGACTGGAAAATTTTAATTTAAACTTAGGGGGACGGAAAATAAAATTCAAAGTCTGACGTTGAACACCATAACCATCAATGTCTGAGTCCCTAAATTGGATATGGTGACACCTAACACCAAACTAGCCGAGCGTTCAAACGCCTGCGAGCGAGACTATACACCCCTGCGGTGTGACCGAGGAAGTACTGTTAGTACATGGGCCTCATATCCTGACTAGTCAATCTGCCCACTGGACTAAGCGTGCATACACCTCGGCCACTGAGGCACTGTCCTCCATCTGCTATTAGCACCCTGATCACACTGACTGTTTTCCTCTCATGTTATGTGTAGTTTCTTTCTTGTGGTTATACTAATGACGTTTCGGAAAATCTCTAGAAGCTGAAAAAATGAACCAAATATTTGTCACTGTCATGAATGTTGAAGGATGACCTTACGTTGGATCATATACAACAAATGTATGTACATCGTGATCTCTGACCTGTATCAAAGAGATTACTTACCCTCTGATGTATAAGGTCTCTTTTGTTCTATATCTCTTATCTTCCTTATTACTTTAATTCCATGAGAATGATCAGATTGGTCTCAATGCCGATAAAGAAGCTGGCTTTCCTTTACTTTCATATCAGTGTAACAATGGTCTCCTCGGCTACAACAGGAAAGGCTAAAAACAATTATAATAAACTTTTTCTGGAATATGCTTTGTATTTTCTACTGTATTTGTTGTTTCTATGTTGTTTTATATTAAAGTATTTTGTGATCCCCTAACCAGAACAGTCTTGTCTAGTTAGGGGAAAATGGAATTAGGAAAATAGAATTTTCCGACCGTTAGCTCGGGGCAGGGGGTGGGGGTGTCACAGATTTTCGTATCTAGGTACTTTTCTCGGATATTCATTGTTATAATTTTCTATTGTATTCATTGATTCTATGTTGCTTTATATTAAAGTATCTAAGTGTTACCCGTTTTCATAGTTTTCTTTCATGTTATTCTGTCATATAAGGTGGAGGCTACAATATAGGAATCCTTCGGACCTGAAGACAGGCACCCACCCCCACCGGGTCCTGTTACAAAAGTGGCGAGCTCGCCAGGATTTCTATCTATTGTAGTCCTCATTCGGACAGGCTTTCTTAATAGAAACTTTGAATTTTGTAAAAAAAAATTTCGCCGTTTACTTTGGATCAGCTGATTAGGGGTGTAATGATTCACCCCGAATTACCGCGACAAAACCCTTCGATTCAGTAAATTGCAGTGCATCCGTATCTTGCAATTCAATTCAGTTCATATCTTTTTGTCATTTCGCACTTAAAACGCTCTCTAATTGGTCGAACATTGTTTCATTGACCATTGAAGTTGATCGTTTGAAATGTTACTTGGGTAAAAGGAATATGGTGGACGAGCTTAAAAATGACTAAGGACACCCCAATCTCTTTTCGTTTCCAATGTGGAAACGTTTTTGATTCTGCAAAAGTAACATCAAGAATGCGACCAATTTAAATTGTGCTTCACTGAAATTAGAGTAAGAATTTCGCCTGGTGGTGGGGTTTCAGACTATTATCTAAAGTTGCAGGTATAGTGCTGTTGCGCATCATTTGATGTTATAAAACAAACATATTGAAAGAAGTCTATCTCCTCATCAAAACCTGTCAAATGTTCAAGGACAGCATCAATTATCATAGCTTTATTCAAGGCATGAGGCAGCATGACTCACAATGCATCATCATCATATTTAATCAAAATATTAATATAAAAATAGCAATCCAAGGAATGCTTGTGTCGCCTGCGAAGCGGTTTGATTATTATTCTAGAAAGTGGATCAAAATTATTGGTATCAGTAGAGAAGTCTTGTCAAATGAAATACATTTGAAATATCAGACCTCTTAATTACAAATTAAAAGATATGGTCATTCTCAAATTTTCAGAAAAGAGTGTCAATCATCTAGGTCAAGGTCACTACGGAAAAATTGGTAACAAACAGGTCTCATCATTATAGAAATATTAAAGACCTATCACCTACCAATTAAAAGATATATACAACCTTAGAAAAGAAGGGCAAATAGCTAGGTCAAGGTCAAAAGGTAAATAAGCTCAAAATGCATCGAAGATGCAAAATGCCGAGTTGCAAAACTGGAATGTAAGTATGAATATGCAGACTAACATGAAATGTGTATGGTTTGTAACAACATTTGTGGTCCTAAATGAAAATTTCTGGATCAAGAAATGGTCTTCTCTTTATTCTATATCAGCGTGTAATATATTTTCAAGGATACAGATTTTCAATCTCATCATACAGAATACTTTATGTCCTAATTTTTCTTGTTTACATGGTACCATTTGTAAACTCATGCTATTATGTACGAACATTTGCGATGATAAAATCATCGGTACTTGTTGGAAATGGCGAAATGTTGTGAAAATTTTAACCGAAAGTTGTCTATTAGGGTGCAGGAACCTTTAGCAAAAGAGAACTACTATAAAACAAAGAACAAAGAACTTTTATGTAGAATTGGATTTAAATATTGAACTGTATTTGTATGTACAATATGATTTAACAAAGCATACTCTAAAGATACAGAATAAGGTACAATTCATATCTTAAATATTCATTGAGAACAGGATAGACTGGCAGAAAAATGACAAAAAACACGCAAATATCTGGGAAAGCGCGAGAAATTTATTTCTACTTAAATCACGGGAAACATTTCTGGCAAGTTTCATGATTATAGGTGCAATACAGGCTCAAATATGGTTGGGAAAACATTTTCAATCATCTGAGTCCTGTGACCTTGATCTTTGACCTTTTGACCCAAAAATTAATGGCAAGTTTCATGATTATAGGTGCAATACAGGCTCAAAAATGGTCTGGAAACCATTTTCAATTACCTAAGTCCTGTGACCTTGATCTTTGACCCTTTGACCCCTAAATCAAAAGTGGTCATTTTCTATTCACTGGAAACATTTCTGGCAAGTTACATGATTATAGGTGCAATACAGGCTCAAATTCAGTCGGGAAACCATTTTTAATCATCTTAGTCCTGTGACCTTGACCTTTGACCTTTTAACCCCAAAATTGATAGTGGTCATCCTTGATCCATGGGAAACATTTCTGGCAAGCTTCATGATTATAATTGCAATACAGGCTGAAATATGGTCCGGAAACCACTTTCAATCATCGGAGTCCTGTGACCTTGACCTTTGGACCCCAAAATCAATAGGGGTCATTCTTGATTCATGGGAATCATTATTGGCAAGTTTCATGACTTTAGGTGCAATACAGGCTAAAATATGGCCAGGAAACCATTTTCAATCATCAGAGTCCTGAGACCTTGATCTTTGACCTTTTGACCCCAAAATCAAAAGTGGTCATTTTCTATTCACAGGAAACATTTCTGGCAAGTTACATGATTATAGGTGCAATACAGGCTGAAATATGGTTCGAAAACCAATTTCAATCAACAGAGTCCTGTGACCTTGACCTTTGGACCCCAAAATCAATAGGCCTCATCCTTGATTCAAGGGAAACATTTCTGGCAAGTTTCATGATTATAGGTGCAATACAGGCTGAAATATGGTCCGGAAACCATTTTCAATCATCTGAGTCCTGTGACCTTGACTTTTGACCCCAAAATCAATAGGCCTCATCCTTGATTCAAGGGAAACATTTCTGGCAAGTTTCATGATTATAGGTGCAATACAGGCTGAAATATGGTCCGGAAACCATTTTCAATCATCTGAGTCCTGTGACCTTGACCTTTGACCTTTTGACCCCAAAATCAATAGGGCTCATCCTTGACTAATGGTGAGTAAGTGTATGAAGTTTCATTGTTATAGCCTCTTTCGTAGTTGACTTATAGTCCGGAAACCAATTGTTGACGCCCTCCCTCCCAGACGCCCGCCCAACCGCCCGCCCGTCTCACATCAAATTAAATTATAAGAGCCGAGTTTTGCAACTCGGCTAAAAATTATGGTATGTGTAGAATGGCATTGTTACAAGGAAAATACATGTGAAATATCAAAGCCCTATCACCTACCAATCAAAAGATATAGCCAATATTACTTTTCATGAAAAGAAGGTCAAATATCTAGGTCAAGGTCAAAAGGTCAAATAATATGGTCTGTGTAGAAAGGTCTTGTCACAAGGAACGCACATGTGAAATACAGAAGCGCTATCACTTACCAATCAAAAGATATATCCATTCTTATTTTTTTTGAAAAGTAGGTCAAATATGTAGGTCAAGGTCAATAGGTAGGTAAAAAATTATGGTATGTGTAGGAAGGTCTTGTCACAAGGAATACACATGTGAAATATCAAAGCCCTATCACTTACCAATCAAAAGATAAAGCGAATCTTATCTTTTTTTCAAAAGTAGGTCAAATATCTAAGTCAAGGTCACAAGGTCAAAAATTATGGTATGTGTAGAAAGGTCTTGCCACAAGGATTGCACATGTGAAATATTAAAGTCATAACACATACCAATCAAAAGATATATCCATTCTTAATTTTTTTGAAAAGTAGGTCAAATATGTAGGTCAAGGTCACTAGGTCAAAAATTATGGTATGTGTAGAAAGGTCTTGTCGCAAGGAATACACATGTGAAATATCAAAGCCCTATCACTTACTAATCAAAAGTTATGAGCTGTGACACCCAAAGTGTGACAGACAGACAGACGGACGGACTGACAACGGACAAAGTGATCCCTAAGTGTCGCTATGCTTCGCAGGCGACACAAAAATCAAATTCAAAGAATTGTAGTCCCCCGCTTTTGGGTGTTTGTCTTTAAAGAAATGCTTACAGACACCCCCCCCCCCCCCCTCATTCTTACCTTTTCATAATATATCTCATATTTTATCAACTTTCTCAATTACACAGATTAAACTCCATCCCAAACTTATGGTCGAGGCTGAAGTTTTTAAATGTGGGTCAACCTCCAAGAACGAGGTCACAAGGTCAGAATGTTGTTACCAACAGGTCTTGTCACAAGGAATACACATGTGAGTTGTGAAAGCCCCACAGAAAGGTCTTGTCACAAGGAATACACATGTGAGTTGTGAAAGCCCCATCACTTTCCATTTGAAAGTAATGGTCAAGGTTAAAGTTTTTGAAAAGTATGTCAAAATCCAAGGTCAAGGTCACAAGGTCAAAAATTTTGGTATCCATGGAAAGGTCTTGTCACAAGATATACACACGTGTAATATGAAAGCCCTATCACTTTCCATTCAAAAGTTATGGTCAAGGTTAAAGTTTTTAATAAGAAGGTCAAAGTCGAAGGTCAAGGAAAAAATTTTGGTATCCATGGAAAGGTCTTGTCACAAGGAATACACATGTGTAATATGAAAGCCCTATCACTTTCCATTCAAAAGTTATGGTCAAGGTTAAAGTTTTTAATAAGTAGGTCAAAGTCCAAGGTCAAGGTCGCAAGGTCAAAAATTTTGGTATCCATGGAAAGGTCTTGTCACAAGAAATACACAAGTGTAATATGAAAGCCCTATCACTTTTCATTCAAAAGTAATGGGCAAGGTTAAAGTTTTTTATAAGTAGATCAAACTTCAAGGTCAAGGTCACAAGGTCAAAAATTTTGGTATCCATGGAAAGGTCTTGTCACAAGGAATACACATGTGAAATATCAAAGCCCTATGTCTTACATTTCAAAAGTTATGCACAAGGTTAAAGTTTTTGTGACTGACGGACAGCCGGACGGATGGACAGACAGACGGACTGACGAACCGGTTTTAATGTCCCAGCGCTTTCCCGAACGTGGGGGACAAAAAGTCAATGAAGGCAAAAAGCATTTTTCTGTTTTCTTTTAATTGATGTGTATCGTATCAAAAATAACCGAAACATGAACATGATACGTATCATATTGTGAGGGAAGCATATCGTTACAGCCCTACTGCTAATAGATTAGCGCATGATTTTGCAAGTGTAGAACTAAAACATAGGTAATCACAGATTACGAAGCTCACCTCGTGGCAGCAAAATTCAATTCAAACATATTTCTTAGTACATGTATATTGGCTTTTAAAGGCAAAATTATTCAAGTGGAAAAAGTAGGTCAAAGTCATTTTATGAAAGTTTTGATCAAAGATACATCCAATATGCAAGCTTGGTACACATAACACTTATACCTTGCTTTATATTTGCTTTTAAAGGCAAAATCACTCAAGCAGAAAAAGTAGGTCAAGGTCATTTTATGAAAGTTTGATCAAATATACATCCAATATGCAAGTTTGGTACATGTAGCAGTTATACTTTGCTCAATATTGGCTTTTAAAGGCAAAATCACTCAAGCGGAAAAAGTAGGTCAAGGTCATTTTATGAAAGTCTGATCAAAGATACATCCAATATACAAGTTTGGTACATGTAGCACTTATACTTTGCTCAATATTGGCTTTTAAAGGCAAAATCACTCAAGCAGAAAAAGTAGGTCAAGGTCATTTTATGAAAATTTGATCAAAGATACATCCAATATACAAGTTTGGTACATGTAGCACTTATACTTTACTCAATATTGGCTTTTAAAGGCAAAATCACTCAAGTGGAAAAAGTAGGTCAAGGTCATTTTATGAAAGTTTGATCAAAGATACATCCAATATGCAAGTTTGGTACATGTAGCACTTATACTTTGCTCAATATTGGCTTTTAAAAGCAAAATCACTCAAGTGGAAAAAGTAGGTCAGATGCTGCATGGGTCCATATTGGCATCCAAAGATGAATCACTTGTGCCAGTTTGGTTACTGTAGCATCAGTACTTTGTCAAATACTGAGCTACCCCAAACTTCTTAACCAAGCCACTCTGAGCTACCCCAAACTTCTTAACCAAGTCACTCAAGCGGAAAATGTAGGTCAGATGCTGCATCCGATGCATGGGTCCATCTCGGCATTCAAAGATGAATCACTTGTGCAAGTTTGGTTACTGTAGCATCAGTACTTTGTCAGATACTGAGCTACCCCAAACTTCTTAACCAAGCCACTCTGTGCTACCCCAAACTTCTTAACCAAGTCACTCAAGCAGAAAATGTAGGTCAGATGCAGCATCTGATGCATGGGTTCACCACAGCATCCAAAGATGAATCACTTGTGCAAGTTTGGTTACTGTAGCATCAGTACTTTGCCAAATACTGAGCTACCCCAAACTTCTTAACCGGACGCGGACGCGCGCGGGTATAGCATAAGCTCACTCAACTTCGTCGAGGTGAGCTAAATATTTACCAGCATTTGAAAATCAGTCAAGTGTGTATAATGCAGCTGTTCACTGTAGATTACCGGCTCGCAGTACAGGTAGCATTTCAGATAATCACTCAAAGCGTAGCTACATTTAGTAATATAATGAATGGATTCGTTGGGCATGAACATAATTTGGAACACTCAGAGAGAAATGACTTGCCGATTTCTAATCTTCGTAATGTAGACTTTGATTGTGAATATTAACATGATATCGTGAGCGGAAACGATCTGACAAGTGCCTGCACAAGTAGAGAGGAAATTTCATTATTTATGGAGCACGAGGGGGAAGAATTTGTTAGAACATGACAGCATTAACAAGTCGCAAAATGAATTATGGGGCATGGGAAATACTTCCGAGAAGTTTGAAGAAAGGGAAATAAATTGTGTTTACTACCCACTTAGGTGTCCACATTTTCTGAAGAGAATGCCGTTGACTGTGGTCACATCAAAGGTCAAGGTAAACTTTGTATCTCCTATTACTATTAGAGACTTGGATACTTAACACAGATTTCATATGGAAGGGAAAGTGTAGACATTGCGCTTTATGTGATGGGTAATGGACAACTCCAGGGACACCTGAATATAGTCTGTTAGATAAAACAGTTTGATACCTTTTTATTGTGGGCGATGTGACTGTGAATGAAACAGTTTGATACTTTTTATGGGCTTCGTGAATTTGGATGAAACAGCTTGATACCTTTTTCTCATAACTGCGTATGTGTTAGGCCATGTAAAATAAAATCTATGTTTCTCAGACACCGCCGCGCGCTATAATTTGCCGCCGATGAGACGTTTTTATTGTAACTTCAGAAAAAAATATCCGCCGTGTCTCATCCTCGATCATCGATTAAAATCGAAATATTCATTTATTTCATTGAACTTGTTTATTGTCCTGTAAAATCGTCAAAACAGTATCTGATGAATAAAAACTTTTAAAAGCCTGTATAAATTACGGCGCGTTCCGTATTTACGTTATTAAAGGGAATTGTATAGGATATACTAACAATGTGCCGACAGGTGTCTCGGACATTTAATACATCGAATATTACATGAACGTTGATATAGTTTTTTTTATTGATCTCTACAGCATATGTAAATACCTATGCCGAACAATAGCAATGTCCCTTCTGAATCTATTAATAATGACGTTCACATTGTAAAAAGTATAAGCAAGGACCGCCAACGAACGCAAGAGAAACGTAGTTAAATCCTTAAATCTATGAATAAAAGAATGTATATTGTACCCGTGTACATTATTTTATCAGACGGTGGTTAATGCTGAACACTTCATTCATCCTGACTAGACTTCCGAAGATATACGCTATCGGCCAAAGTCTTGACCATATGAACGGATCCATCCGACGAAGTAAGGGGTCGCATTTAAATGGGTTTAAACAAGATGTGAGCAAATAACACCCGTCGAGTCTCTTACGCGATTCTATTAATCAACTCACGGCAATCAAAACGTGTCATACTTCGTATATTTGTATCTATTAGCTTCTTCCATTCAGACAGATGAGCTACGTCTCCCCGTTCTCAGAAGGGATAGGCTATTTTACTTATAAAAAAAATCAACTTATTTACAGGAGAAAGCCATACATTTCAATGTACTTGTACCGTTATTTTGACTGACGGTTCAAAGTTTCTTATGAAGAAAAACAGGGGGGGGGGGGGGGGGGGCAGCATAAGATTTTTTGCCTCAATATATGAATAATGGGGGGGGGGGGGATTAGACAGCACATACAATTGTTTGCCTTACATGAATAATAAGAGTACTCTTGATGGAAAAAAAAAACAAAAAATAAAAACCCTACCTACCTTGCCACTTTTTTTAGACCCAATTATCTGAGAAACATAGAATTAATTTTACATGGCCTTACAGAGTAGGCCCATGAAATACAGCTATGCAAGCTACTTCTGTATCACATATAACGTGACAGCTGTATCACATATCACGTGATGCTATTGTTTTGATTGATTACGCTATTGTGACGTCATGATTTCAGCCCGCAAAACAAACAAGCTAGCGGCGACGTCCCAATAAAACATCAATTTTAAGATTGTTTTCCAAAGTACTCTTGCATTTTATTATGAAAAGCCCAATTTTCGTCGTTTATTCTTATAGAGTAAACCATTTTCGGAAGCGCTGAATTCCAATATCGCAAAAGTTTTGCAAATAGATCAACTTGACATTTTCAAATTTCGTCCCTTTTCTTCCAGTTTTGTTTCCGACCCTTACATATGAGAGAAAAATACTCTTTCATGTTCTTCTATGAAAGATACATCGTTTCCACCCTTGGGGTCTCAAAATTTAGCAAAACCCTGGGCAAGCCTCCAGTTTAACATGCTTTTGAGACCCCCAAGGAGGAACTGATGTATCTTATAGAAGACCATGAAAGAGTCTTATATTTTTGTGGGCAATGTGACCGTGGATGAAACAGTTTGATACCTTTTTATGTGGGATACGTGACCATGAATGAAACAGTTTGATACCTTTTTATTGTGGGCAACATGATGTGGATGAAACAGTTTGATACCTTTTTATTGTGGGCGTTGTGACCATGGATGAAACAGTTTGGGGCCTTTCTACAGTGGACGATGTGCCAGTCACTTTAAATCCTCGTCTGTACAACATCTATGGTGTAACACTGACTGGGACATCTATAGAAAACAAAACAACATGAAATGCCAACATTAAATCAGAAGTTGAATTATTTTGGAATATTTGTTTCAATCATCTGCAATTGTAATGTTCATTCCATACTAGTACAAATGTACTAAAATGGATATATAATATAAGGTAATAAAGGTGTATTCCAGGAAATAATTGTTTGGAATTTTCATTTGTGCTGCTCTCTTTAAAAAAATTGACAATTTTCATATAATTAGTGCTAGCATTTTAGACATTCCTAGACCTGACATCACAACATTCCAAATCAAAAACTATAGATACATGTGTAAATGAAACCAGTTGTAGAGGAAACAAGAGGCCCAAGGGGGCTACATCACTCACCCGAGTTGGAGACGAAAGAAAAATAGTGGATAATTTGGTGGAGGCCCTCGAGTAATTCCAGATGGATTTGTAAAATTCTGTGTAGCGGATGCAGAGGAGCAGAAGAAAATGCATCAGCCAATCAGAGCCCTAGGCAGCTATATTTGTTGATCGATCGGCATGAAAATCACAAAATGGGTAGAGGACCTTGAGTGCTTGATTCCTGTAAGGTTTCATGAAATATTGTGCAGTGGTTGCAGAGTAGAGGAAAATACATGAGCCAATCAGAGCCCTTGGCAGCCATGACTGTTGACCGATTGGCACTAAACACACAAACTTGGTAGAGAATCTTCAGTTCTTTCTACCTGTAAGGTTTCATGAAATTCTGCGGATGCAGAGAAGTAAAAAATGTGTCAGCCACTCAGAGCCATTGGTGACAATATTTGTTGACAGATCGGCACGAAAAAGACAAACTTGGTAGAAGATCTGGAGTTCTTGCATCCTGTGAGGTTTTATGAAATTCTGCGAAGTGGTTGTAGAGGAGAAGCTGAAAATGCGTCAACCAATCAGAGCCCTCGGCACCATGTTTGAAGACGGTTTGGAATGAAAAACACAAACTTGGTAAAGGACCTCAAGTACTTGCATCCAGTGAGGTTTTGTGAAATTCTGTACAGTTGTTGCAGAGGAGATGTTGAAAATTTTTCAGCCAATCAGAGCCTTTGGAGGCCATATTTGTTGACAGACGGCATGGAAAATACGTACTTGGTAGAAGATAATGAATACTTGCTCCCTGTAAGGTTTTGTAAAATTCTGTGCCGTGGATGTAGAGGAGCAGTAGAAAATATATAAGCCAACCAGAGCCCTAGACGGCCATATTTGTTGACCGATCGGCATTTGGTAGAGGACCTTGAGTACTTACTTCCTGTAAGGTTTCATGAAATTCTATGCAGAGTTTACAGAGGAGATGTCCAAAATACAAAAAGTTTATGCCGGACAGAGGACATTCTCTCACAATTGCTCACTTAATATCAATAGGAGATACTTGCAATCATTATTGAATAAATAACTTACCTTGGAGTGAAGCAGATCCCTCTTTGGGGAAGGAAGATCGAAATATTTCTGTAGTTGTCCTTCCTGGCATCCTATAACAGAATGAAGATGACTTCATAAACATATGAGAAATACAACCTATAAAATGGAAACTGTATTCTTCTCCAGTTTTGCTCGCACCCTGTGAGACAGCCTATGTGAGACACATACGTTGTCTCAAAGGCTCCAATTGACCAATTGACTAAAGAGAATCTTATTGTGACGTCACAGTAACGTCATCAGAAAACATGGCATTAGATGACATTAAACGTTGTTTAAATTCCATTTTTTCTTAGGTTTCATGGAAGAGGAAATAGATTCCATCACTTTCTACTGACATGACTGAGTCAGACATAATGAAATCTATTGTTGATCTAAGGATCAATGATACCCCCCCCCCCCCCCCCCCGGCATATTTTACATATAAGCAATGTATAAAAAGTTTGAAGGTGCCCACAATTTAACACAAAATTGAGGAACATGACCCTGTATTTGAACTTGACCTGTATTTCTAAATGTAAAGCTATATCTAAGAAATAAATATATTCCCTGTTACAAGTTTCATTTAAATGTCAGATAAGCACAAAATATTGATTTTTTCCAAGTTTGAAGGGGCACAACTCTGCATAAAATTGAGCCATATTCAAACCTAACCTGTAATTTTTGGTATAATAGCTACACTCAAGAAATGAATTTATTATCTGTAACAGTTGTCCCTCTAATGTCCAGAAACCACAAAATTTTGAATTTGTCTAAATTTCAAGGGGCATAACTCTGCACGTAATTGAGGGACATGATGCATATTTGAATTTGACCTGTATTTCTTGGTGTGAAAGGTATATGCAAGGAATGAATAGATTATTTGTATCAGTTTTCCTTTAAATGTCTGGAAACCACAAAATTGTGAATTTTTTTAAGTGTCAAGGGGCATAACACTGCACGTTATTGAGGGACATGACCCATATTCGAAGTATTTCTTGGTGTAAAAGCTATATGCAAGAAATGAATTGATTATCTGTAACAGTTTTCCTTTAAATGTCCGGAAACCACAAAATCTTGAATTTTTCTAAGTTTCAAGGGGCATAACTCTACACAAAATTTAGGGACATGACCCATATTTGAACTTGACCTGTATTTCCTGGTGCAAATGCTATATGGAAGAAATGAATTGATTATCTGTTTATGCAGTACAGAATAATATGGGACTCATTTTGCAGTCCCAAATCTGGGTTTCAATGTAATTTTATTGAATATTCCGCATTAATCTTGTGTTTCTTAATGTATATCAATGAAAGAAAAACCAGAGATTGTTGATGAGTGTTTATTAAACTGAAAAGTGTTACTGGAGGAAAATTGGGGGAATATTCCCCTAGAAATGATCATAAGAAAAATATATGATTTACAATCAAAGGAAGCATGGAGGAACATTCCCCTAGAAATAAGAAAATGATACTATTATGAAACTTTTGGGGAACATTCCCCTAGAGATATTCCTTGAAACAATAATTAAAATATGCATCTCAAATGACGTTTGCAAAAATTTTGCATAGAGGAACATTCCTCCAGAAATATCAATCCGATACTTTGCACATTCTCCAAGAAATGATCATAAGAAAAGTATGAAATACATGCGACAAATACAGTTTGGAGGAACAATCCCCCCAGAAATAACAACATTATACTTATATAAGCTTGGGGGATAATTCCTCTAGAAATAATAATTTCAAAAATATAAAATACACGCGAGAAATGAAGTATAGAGGAACATTCCCCCAGAAGTATCAAAATTATGCTTTTCTGAAAGTTGGAGGAGGAACATTCCCCTAGAATATCAAAATTATGTTTTTATGGAATTTGGGGGATCATTCCCATAGAAACTGTTGTTTTGACACAAAATGAAAAAAATATACATCACAGATATAGTATGATTACAATTCCGGGAACATTCCCCTAGAAATGATTGTTTCAAAAATAAAAAATACACATGAAAAAAATGGAATTTGGGGAAAATCTCCTCAGAAATACTAATCTGATACTTTTATGAAACTTGGGGGAACATTCCCCTAGAACTGATCGTTTGAAAAATATGACACATATGGAGAAATATGGATGAAAACTGCCATATGATTACCCAGATATAGTATGGTAAAACTTGGAGGAACATTACCCCAGAAATAACAAAATGATACTTTTATAGAACTTGGGGGATTATTCCCCTAGAAATGATTGATTGGAAAATATCAAATACATATGAGAAATGAAGAATGGAGAAATTTGGAGGAAGGTAACCCCAGAAATATCGATTAAACTTGGGGGAACATTCCCCTAGATTTGTTGTTTTCAAAACTTGATGATTGAAACAATTATAAAATGCATCACAGATGTTGTTTGGTAAAACCTGGAGGGATATTACGCAAATAATCACAATGAGACTTAGCGGAACTGCTGAAAAAGCACATCCTTACAGTGACGTCTTTGAAGTTTGACTATTGTTTTGTATTGCTAATAAATATATGACAAGACATGATAGAGTTCCTTCTTTCTTCAATGTTCAGTGTTCCTTGATTTGCATGCTGAGAAAACGTTTCAGCAAATCAAAGTCTTCAACAGCCATATTGGATGACCAATCAGTTAATAAACATAGTCTAATTAGAAGATGAGGAGTACTTCCTTTTTCCAAGAATGGTAAAATACATGAAGCAGTTGGTGTGTAGAGAAGCATTGACCAGTCATTCACAGCTCTTGATACATGTAGCCACATTTGTTAATTAATTTGCGCGGCAGAGTATCTTCAGCACTTTCTTCCTTTAATATCATACGAGATAATGATTAGGAGTTGAAAAGGAGAGATCCAGAAGGTGTAAGCAAATAATTGGAGCTGTGGCAGCCATATTTGTTGAGTGTTCAAACGTCCTAAAATACAAAATAAAGTTTTATGAGCAAAATAAACAGAAAATATTGCATAATTGCCATCTCTAGAAATAATGTTTATTTTATTAAAAGTGAGGATTTGATGAATAAATACCTTTTGTTTATCTATTTTGTCTTTTCCCTTTCACATCTGTCATCATGGTTATCTTATTCGTTTTTTTTTTCACTGGTTTCTTCGTCCGTTTTTTTCTTACTATGTTTACCTAGAGATGTAAAGGAATATTACTTTGCAAAAACATCATAATTTCTCCATTGGGTACATAAAAAGTAAAGATGAATATAGCTATGTTATTCATCTTTTTCCAAGATACCAAGATCAACATCTTAGTGATCTGAGTGTAATGCCTTTTGCTACACATGGAGGTCTTGACCAAAGGTTGAAAATGAATGAGCCCTATTGCCATGATTACTACAAGGTTATGGATAAAAAATCAATTCTATGGACATACAGTCAGACAGTTGGCAAAGATGAGAGCAGTCTGTCCATTTCATTACGAGTACAACTTGTTATACCTTTGACCTCATGCCTTGAAAATCAAGGAGTTAAGCTTCTGTTTTTTCATCATTCATAAAAATTGTTTAAAAGAAACTAAACATGTATGTATAGTTTTATCTTATAGTTTGTTCTGCTTCTATCCAATTGTATGAAGACTGACAAATGGATACTTCCAAACACTAATGAGTCTATTATCTGAAGTCAGTATGTAATAGAATATCACAACCTTATCCTCTTCAGTTGAAGATATATTTTGGTTTTTGGAAAAGCAAAATACTTGGTCAAATGTAACATGGTAAGTAAAAGGTCTTGTCTAGGCCAACCCATCTGTATAGAATTATGTTTTTTCTTGTTATATTTCTGATATTTTGATTAACCGAGAAATCATGCACTGAAGCTTAACCAGATAAACAGAGAGACATCTTCGATCTATTTACAAGATAAACTTGAAAATCTGATAAAAAACCAAGCTGAATAGATTATCTTCAGATACATTTATTTGCATACTCACAATGATTCCACATGCAATCAGGTTGTTGCTATGTTTTCCACTTATGATGCAATCATAATCATCTCCCCAAATAATGTCCTTTTCCATCCGTTATATTTTGTTCTCTGCTGAAAAGAAAAATTGATAATGGAATGCAGGGTAAAAATTAATAAATAAATATTGAAGCGGATAAAAAACGGCCCTCACCTAGTACATGTCAAAATTAAAGCTAATTTTATTTATTTCTTTTTTTAAACGTTGGTCAGATTACTCAAGGTAAAGTAACCTTCGTGTGAAATATGGAAGCCATATACTGCTGTTTGTTTAACAGATTTAAAGTGCAACACGTGTGTGCAAAATAAAGATGATAATAAATTCTCGACATCCTGCTGATCAAATCCCAGAATGTTGCAAAATATTTGACAGCTCTGATAACGTGAAAAGGCAATTAAAGTATCAATTGGCACATTGTAGAACGCCTGGTCAGTTTGAAGATAACAGCATGTGGGAGTCTCTACAACTAATGAACAGAGCCCGGTGCATCTTATCTCAATATAAATAAGAGTGTGCAAAATAAGAGAAAATGGCGTTAGAATTAATTAATGTTTTGGACGCTGAATCACTTAATTTGTCCCCTGAATAATCAGAATCCGATGTAGAAGAATACGGCGCATTCTAATTATTTATGAGGATTTTGCAGCGGATAATACCGGTGAACTGAAAATTGTTTGTCCAAGTTTGTATATGCTTTCTTGAACATGTAATTTGTAATTAAAATATGAATTATAAGCATAACGAAAAGAATGTTTCTAAAATCTGCTAAGTATAAGGGAAAAGGAAAAAGAAACCAAGATGCGTTGATGAGGGTCAGATATAGTTTTTCGTGTATAACCAAAAAAAAAAAAATTAAATCAATTAATGAATTACATGAATCAAAAGATAAACCAAATTAAAAAGAATTATAAACATGATATACAAAATATAAAAATGTGGTAAAGACCTTATTATTGCGTTTCAGCCCGTTTGCGTAAGCATACAATCTATTTCTGTGACCAAATAAAAAAAAGAATTTGCAAAAACACTTACTTTTTTGCTGAGAGCATTGGCCGGAACAACCCCCCCCTAAACTCCATTAGAGAAAAAAAATCTTGACCCACCGATGTTGATGTGCATTACATTATAAATTCTGCTGATATTCTGTGCGAAAGATCATGATATAGTTTTCCGAAAGTAGGATGAGTACCCCCCCCCCTCCCAAGTTACACGTTTCTTGAAAAGCCCCTCTCCATTTCTCTAAACAAAATATATAGTTCATTTACTTGAAGGGAATTCAATTGTACTCGGTCTTTAAAAACAATGAAAAGTATCAATGTTTTCAGATGTAACCCATTCCTCTTTTTAAATCTGGAAGGGGCTTAACATGAATGGAAAGAAAAATACAATTTTATAATGGCGTTTGCCTACATTTCTCCACTCAAATAAAACTTTGAAAAGATGCATTCATACGCGAAATTGGCCGTGCACAAAGCTCGATACAGTATGATGTAGGTCAACGCAATCTTTCTTATTCTTTTTTTAATCAGTTCATGATTTATTTTTAATATCGTTTGGAAATGATGTAAAATTAAAGCATCTACGATCCTTGCTGCACCACAACGGATACCACTGTTTGTACTTGTGTCTTCTCCTACACTCATGGGGGCAATATACTTTTATCTTTCTCGTTTTTAATGTACAATTACAGAATCCCAAACGAAAATGTTTCCTAATAAATCGTGTCAAAATCATGCTAAAATCATGTTAAAATCATGGATTCACAATTTATTAGAACGATTTCAATCTGATTTATTAAATAAATCGTTCTGAAATCATGGTTAGATGCTATGTAAAATATGATTTGAGAACAAATCATGCGATTTGAGAGCAAAATCACACGATTTGAGAGCAAATCACATGATTTGAGAGCAAATCATGTGATTTACATATGATTTATTAACTTAAAGTAAATGATATGCCACGATTTTGAAACGATTTATTAACATATCCTGCAAACATCTACAAGAGAAAGTGACAGACACGATTTAGACATAATTTGTTTCAATCTTGGTCAGTCATTGCCTGAATCTATCAGATGCATCTTGGGAAATTTAATTTGATTTGTGGCTCCTTGAGGAAAGAAGTGTATATTGATTAAGCTTTTGTTTGTGAGGGATTATAGACAACAATGTACATGATGTGTATGTGCCTTATTCAAGTAAGTTTGCATTTTGTTAAAGATGTGATGTAATTGTTTTCAGGAAAATAGAATTTAGAAAGATAGCAATGTGATTTGACATATTCAGCCGGAACGCCAATCCCTATTTTGACGGTTGGAGGCATTGTTTCTAAAAGGGGCGGATAACTCTTGACACAAAAAGTAGCAGAATAAGAATAAATTGGGCTAAACGACCTTAATTGTTTATCTCAAATTTTAAATATTATTACACAACAAATAATATTCGGATATAATTCACTACATATAACTGAAATTCCTCTGAAAGGGGTTTTTGATATTTTTCAGCCCTGCTAAAGATCCAACGAAAATTGTGCATACACCGTTGGTTTTAAAAGCTGACACAAATGCTCCCCTTTGCACTTCTGGTCAAAATTCAATGGTAATCTTTTCAACAGAATCCCAATTATGATACCTATATAGAATTTTAGTCAGTAAGTACTCTATAAATAGCAATAAAAACGCTATAACGAGGACCAGATTTTAATTAAAAATCATCATTACGGACTCAGAATACACCAAATTCAAGTAGCAATGGAATTTTTAACATTTGTTTTATGGTTTGATACCTTGTAGATGATTTTGTGCCAATGCAATGTTTCATTTTGGCAAATTTAACCACTTCGCAGCACCGACTTGGGTACATGTGTACTCGTGTACTCGCTGTTTACAAACGAGTTTCCATACGTTGACATGGAAGATGGACGCCCGAACAGCATATCGAAGTTTGAAAGGTGACACAAACCCCTTAAGGCAAAGATCGGCATATTATTTTTGGTTTTGGTGACTTCGGTGATATATAAAGTTTACACTCAGACTGTTCCTAATCATTCCCAGCCGAGATTTTAAAAGAAAATAAGCAATAAAATGCAGGTAAACAGATCGCTGGCGAAAAACTGCCCTTGACAACGCCCGATTTATTTCAAAATGCCACAAAATTTACCTGATTAAGTGTTATGAATTGAAACGGGGTCACTATTGCCATCAAAATCACCTGTGTCATTCTTGTTTACACATGCAGCACAGTCAGTATGACGCGTTTTTGATGACGTGGTACAATGTCGTCATATTCAAAACATTTGTCACGTGACATCGTTTTTAAACTTCAAAGACAAGTGCCGACTGGCGTTCCGGCTGTATTGTATTGAAACTCATTTAGAAAGCAAAAAGTCTTAGAAAAAATGATGTACATAGAAACATCAATGTTATATGTATATACTTTTACACATCAGTATACACTCAGGAGTAATTACTTGAACAATGCTAACATATATATTTCAGAAAAATAAACGAATGTTGAAAATTGCATGACTTGATCAATATTCTTAGTTTATATGAATGCATATGCATACATATCAACTAAATCATATCATTAATTGTTCAAATGTGTTTTAACTGAAAGTTTGTAGCAATACCTTATGAAAAAAAATTCGAGTGAAATATTATTTAGGTCAGACTCTGAACTTCCTATTCATCTTGGGTCACAGTAACCTTTGGCAGTACAGATTCAGGACACGATTTGCAAGAGATCATGTGATTTTGTCACGATTTATTTGACTTCTTACATAAACACGATTTAAGAATAAATCATGCGATTTCAACACGATTTATTAGTGGAACACGATTTACATCCAAATCATATATCCACGATTTCTAATAAATCGTGCTTCCATGATTTTAACACGATTTATTAGAGGCACGATTTATTAGCTCATTTGCATACGAAAAAATCGTGCGATTTTGGCATGATTTATTAACACGATTTTGACACAATTTATTAACACGATTTATTAAGCATTTTTTTCCGTTTGGGAATGTATGTAGACCAGTTGCACTTATTATTTGTCTTATAGCGCCGAGCACCGCCGAAGGCTCATGCTGGGATGTTATCTTACAAACAGATGCATCTTTGTTTATAACCGAAACAGCAGTTTGGTTCTTTGCCGTGATCATTTTATATGGAACGTCAAGAAATACAATTACTTTTGTTACACTTTAAATGTTTGATAATTTGGAGAAATATAATACATGTACCAAACTTTCAAGATATTGCAAGGACAGCTGTTAGAATTAAAGTTTATGTATCATTGTGCCAAATTCAAATGTCTCATCTGTGATGTTTGAGGCCATTATCTAAATGATAAGAAGTTATGAACGGTAAAACAATAAACTTCATATAAAATTTATTCCAGAGACCGCACTTTTTTATGTTGCAGTAACTTTTTGTGGTTTCAATGGTTATATTTTTTTGCCGAAGTCTGACAGGTAGGGTTGGTTTGGAAAACTTACTCTAATTCCGCGAAATATGTCCGTCGGTATTTCTTTTGAGACATCAACCAGAAAATAAAAAGAATAATAAAAGCAGAGCATTCACTTGCTACCCACGCACTTTCCTAAGACATGTAAGATATTGACAGTGCATAACGATATATGTACTTTTCCAGGGCGGAGTCAGGATTTGAATACTCAAAACTTGAATTCACGTGCAGAGTAGACATAACATTTTTAATGACAAAAACAAAATTTAAAAAGACAAAAAACAAAAAAAAAAAAACAAACAAACAAACAAACAAACAAACAAAAACAAAAAGAAATTATTATAAGAAATAAGAAATTTATTATAAGAAATAAAAAGTGAACTTTACAATTTATATCAAAGTATTCTGTACTTCATTATGCAACAACAAAATTGTAAAAACTAAAAACTAGTGTCCTGATCGTACAGATTCTATATTTTTCAAGTTTTGGAGCATCCACAATATTTGCGTTCTCTCATAAAATGCTTAAGTATTACGAAAGCCCATTAGTGCCAAATATGAAAAATAACAAAAGAAGGAAATAAGAAAAATATTTAGGAAAATTAGAAATAAATTAAGGACAATGAGAAATATATTTAGGAAATGAGAAATATATTTAGGAAAATGAAAAATATATTTAGGAAAATGAAAAATAAATTGATGAAAATCTGAAATATATTTAGGAGAATCAAATATATTTAGGAGAGTAAAATATATTTAGGAGAATGAAATTTTTTTTAGGAAAATGAGAAATATATTTAGAAAAATGAAAAATAAATTTAAGAAAATGAGAAATATATTTAGGAATGAAAAATAAATTTAGGAAAATGAGAAATATATTTAAAAGAATGAAAAAAAAATTAGGAAATCGAGAAATATTTTTAGGAAAAGAAGAAATACATTTAGGAAAATGAAAAGTAAATTTAGGAAAATAAGATACATTTTTAGATTTGACTAGGCGTTAGCCACTCCCAGATGCATACCATCTCTTATCCACTTATCAAGAGGTAAATACTTTCTTGTTTATTACTTCCAAGCAACCCCTGCTGCTTGATTATATACATGCAATGTAAATGTATACACGTCTATGATGTAACATAGCGGCGAGCAAACTGGCCATTGGTCAAAGCTATCATGTTAGGATCTCTCACTTTATTTCACCGACAAGATCTACATGTATACATGTTATTTTTTCTAATGAAAACACAAATCCATGCTCGAATCAAGATGGGGGAGGGGTTTCAAAATGTGCAAACTGAAAATGTTACCCTATTTTTACGTATATTTTGTTCTAAACCATT
Organism: Pinctada imbricata; assembly: GCA_033119305.1. NCBI lineage: Eukaryota > Metazoa > Mollusca > Bivalvia > Pterioida > Pteriidae > Pinctada > Pinctada imbricata. Next base: position 65,043 of record VSWD01000012.1, on the reverse strand, counting down.
GGCTCCTTCCCCCTGATGACTTTGATCTTCAATTGAAAAAAATATATAGATCCTCCCTTTGAGGTTAAAATAACAGCTAATGTGTAATTCAGTCGATGTGGATTGGGAAATTTCAGATCATAACGGTGTATTGGTAAGTTTAGATTCCCCTTCGATTTCAAACGGCAATTTCGAAAATTGTAGAAAGCTAATGATCCATCTTGAGAAAAAATAATCACCTGTAGGGGGTAAGAAATTATCTGTCTGGAGAACAACTCGTAAGGTTTATAATGCTTCTTGACCAGTACAAATGGTTTATTTTTCTGGTAAAAGCAGCGGGGATCGGGGAAGGAGAAGAAGAAATACAATAAGGCCTTTATCTCTTGATATGTATCTCATTAATATTCTGGGAGTGGTAAAGTAGTTAAGGGGGTATTTCTATGTTTACACATATCTTATTTCTTTTTTAGTTTCCATTTTTATTTATGGGGGAGTGGACATGAGGGTACCCCTCTCCCCTCCAGCCCCCTTAACTCCCTCCCCTCCTCACCTTTCCTCCTTCCCCAATACATTCCCCTCCCTCCCCCCTTTTCCTCCATTTCACCCTGTTGATCCCTCTTTTATTTTTCCACTCCCCCTCCAGCCCCTTTACCTCTCACACCCCTTTCTTCTACCTCCCCCTTCCCTCCCTCCGACCTCCCTTCTACCTCCCCCTTCCACCATCTCTCCTTCCTCAATCCCATGCTTGCACTCCCTCCATCCGCCCCCTTCCTCCGCTCCATTTAACCCTGTCCCTGCTTTCTACTGTTCCTACTTTTTCCTACTATTTCCTACTTTTCCTACTTTTTTATTTTGATCCTGTTTTTTCCTACTTTTTCTTCAAAACCTCCTACTTTTCCTACTTTTTCATCTCAAAAGTAAAAAATTACTTGCTTCACTCGTCATCGACATCTGATTCAAAGGTTTTTTAAAATTTCGGGCTCGCTTCGCTCGCCCATTCTCTATATCTTACATGAAAAATCAATGTGTCCTTATTTCTATCTATAAGATGAACATTACCAGTCTACAATCATTGCTTACTGTGATTTGTGTGTCACACTTACTGAAAATTGTCGCTAAAAGTGATGGAAATTTTCCTACTTTTCCCTTTTTAATTCCTACTTTTTCCTATTTTTCTCCTACTTTTTTTCATTGACTACTCCTACTTTTTTCCTACTTTTTCATCAAGGTAGAGTAGAAAGCCTGCCTGTCTGATCCCTTATTTATATTTCTACTTTGTGTAAATATATTAATGTTCATTTTCCTAAATATATTTCACGTTTTTCTAAATATATTTCTCATTTTCCTAAATCTATTTCTCGATTTTCCAAAATTTATTTCTCGTTTTCCTAAAGATTTTTCTTATTTCCCTTAATATTTTTCTCGTTTTTCTAAATTTATTTCTCGTTTTCCTAAATTAATCTCATTTTCCTAAATATTTTTCCCGTTTTCCTTATTACTTTTCTCATTTTCCTAGAGATATTCCGCATTTCTTTCTTTTTTAATTTTTTTTCATATTTGGCACTAACGGGCTTCCGTACTACTAAAGTATTCCTCGAAATGAGTCATCGAATTGTGAAGCAATAAATTAATCAGACCGCTAGAATAATACGGAAACTATAACTGCTTGATAATTTCATTACCATATGATAACACATGGAGCAGTCCAGATGGTCAACAACACACCGCTCCTCCCCCCCCCCCCTCGAAATTTGTCAAAGTTGCAAATTTAGATATAATTAATCCCAAAATCAATGGTAATCCTCCTTGAAGATCCGATCATAAAATCTTTGTACATGAAGTTGCCAGTTCTCGATTGACATGATTTATTTGGCTCTTAAAGAAAACCAGTACAACCCTCCCCCCCCCCCCCCCCACACACACACCTCAAATGTACTAAACCTTCGCCATGAATCTTTGGGTTTCCAATGGTGAGGGAAAATGTGTTTCAAAACGAACCATGGATAATGGAAATTATCTGAAAAATCTACAGAATACAGAGGAAGGAGGGGATGAAACAAGACCCTTTTTAATATAAGACTTTGTCTAATCATACGATTTGATAGGTATAAAAAGAAAAAAAAAACTTAACTATAATTTACTGACCTTGTATTCCTTGGCTGGAGCAATGTCTTCCTAAATATTCAAATTTACCACTTCCTGTAAGCATTCTAAAGATTCTGATCGGGCATCTGGTATTCATATAACACTGACCTAGATTTAATCTACGTTGCTTTATCATGAGGTGAGCGGGGAGTATAGAATCAGAGCTTGATAGAATTCTAGGGGGGGTCATTTCTTGCATAATGTATGCAGAACGTTTAGTTTTATGTAAACAAAAATGTATTCAGGTACTAGTAAATCAATTAGCTTATATTAGAAAAATATTTTCGTCCAATTGTTTCAACTTGAGCCGTATAATACGATGGGATTTCATTATCATTACATTATGCCCTGTATATGCACAAAATATAAAGTCTGTTCATTTTTTATACATTCCAGTATGTGGAAAGGAGGAGGGGGTTACTTATCTATCCCTTAGGCCTAGACATGGATCATCTGTATACTGTAATTAGTTCAGACGCATGCCGTATAAACTCAACATCTTTTATAGAAGGGAAAACGTTATGCTTAGAACGATTCCATGTTTAATTACTGGTAATGTAGTGCTTATCACCTGATCACTGGCCGCTACTGTGTATGTAAAGAGAAATACAGATGTAATGGATTTGAAAGTAAAGAAAAAACAATAGACAAGAAGAAAAAAGAAAGAATCGCAAAAGCAAAGAAGAAAAAACAAGTAATTAAAAAAAAATATATAATTAAATCTGATTGACTAGTTTGCCGGCAACAGTTAAATGAAATCCTTGATACAACTAAAAATGCAGTATTTACAGTTTAAAAAATCCGACACTTTACTTGTAATCACGTCTTGTAGAAAGAAAATATTATGAGAATTAAATACTTGACGACCAGATGGGACACTATAGTATTACATGATGTATTAGAAATACTTGAGGCTATTTTTTCTTGTTTCTGATTTTTTATTTACGAGTTTCTTGCCCATAACTTTTTTGAAATTTTACATTCTTTTTCTTTGCTTTTGCGATCCTTTCTTTTTCTCCTTGTCCATTGTTTTTTTCTTTAGTTTCAAATGCATTACATCTGATCATAATAAGGTAGCAGCCAGTGATCAAGTGATAAGCACTGCATTACCAGTGATTAAATACGGAATCGTTTTAAGCATAACGTTTTCCCTTCTATTAAAGATGTTGAGTTTATTCAAATAATTGAAATACGGCATGAGTCTGAACTTATTACATTATACAGATGTTTGTTACCGATATCCATGTCTAGGCCTGAGAGATAGATAAGTAACCCCCTCCTCCTTTCCCCATAATGGAATGTATAAAAAATGAACAGGCTTTATATTTTGTGCATATACAAGGCATATTGTAACCCATCGTATTATACGGCTCAAGTTGAAACAATTGGACGAAAATATTTTTCTAATATAAGCTATGATTTACTAGTACCTGAATACATTTTTGTTTACATAAAACGAAACGTTCTGCATACATTATGAGGGAAAAGACCTCCCCCTTCTATCAAGCTCTGATTCTATACTCCCCGCTCACCTCATGATAAAGAAACGTAGATAAATCTAGGTCAGTGTTATGAATACCAGATGCCCGATCAGAATCTTTTCCAGCGGGGCTAGATTGCACACGCTACCATGCTTACAGGAAGTGGTGAATTTGAATATTAAGAAAGACATTGCTTCATCCAAGGAATACAAGGTCAGTACATTATAGTAAAAATTTCTTTTCTTTTTATACCTATCAAATCGTATGATTAGACAAAGTCTTATATTAAAAAGGGTCTTGTTTCACCCCCTCCTTCCTCTGTATTCTGTAGATTTCCATTATTGTATATGGAAATCCATGCTCCGTTTGAAATACATTTTCCCTCACCATCGGAAACCCAAATATTCATGGCGATGGTTTAGTACCTTCGAGGTGTGTTGGGGGGGGGGGTGTCTGGTGATAAATCAATTAAATCGAGAACAGGTAACTACTAAGATTTTATGCTCGGAGCATTCAAGGAGGATTACCATTGATTTTGGGATTAATTATACCTCAATTTGCAACTTTGACAAATTTCGAGGGGGGGGGGGGGGGGGTAGGAGGGGTGTGTTGTTGACCATCTGGACCGCTCCATGTGTTATCATATGGTAAAGAAATTATCAAGCAGTAATAGATTCCGTATTAGCAGTCTGATTAATTCATTGCTTCCTAATTTGATGACATTGATCATGTTCGATGGTTTCATTCAAAGTCCGAGGAATACCTTAGCATTTCATGAGAGGATGCAAATATTGTGGATGCTCCAAAATTTAAATAATATCGAATCTGCACTATCAGGACGCTAGTTTTTCATTTTTACAATTTTGTTGTTGCATAATGAAGTTACTTAATTCTTTAATATATATTGTAAAGTTCTCTTTTTATTTCTTATGATAAAATGGTTTTTTTTTTTCATTTTGTTTGTTTGTTTGTTTGTTTGGTTTTTTTTTTATTATTATTTTTGTTTTTGTTTTTGTTTTTTTGTTTTTTTGTTTTTTTTTTTTGCTTTGTTTTGTTTTTGTTTTGTTTTACTTTTGTTTTTTTTTTTTGTTATATAAAATGATATGTTTACTCTGCACGTGAATCAAAGGTATGAGGATACAAATTCTGACTCCGCCCTGGAAAAGTACATTTATCGTTCTGCACTGTCAATGTCTTACATGTCTTAGGAAAGTGCATGGGTAGCAAGTGAATGCTCTGCTTTTATTATTATTTTTATTTTCTGGTTGGTATCTCAAAATAAATACCGACGGACATATTTCACGGCATTAGAGTAGGTTCCAAACCAACCATACCTGTCAGACTTCGGCTAAAAAATCAAACCATTGAAACCACAAAAAGTTACTGCAACAAAAAAAAGTGCGGTCTCTGGAAGAAATTTTAGGTGAAGTTTATTGTTTTACCGTTCATAACTTTTTTTTATCATTTAGATATCAGCCTCAAACATCACAGATGAGACGTTTGAATTTGGCACAATGATACACTAACTTTAATTCCAACAGCTGTCCTTTGCAAATATTGTGAAAGTTTGGTATTATATTTCTCTAAAACTTCAAACATTTAAAGTGTAACAAAAGTTATTATATATCTTGCCGTTCCATATAAATTGATCACGACAAAGATCCAAATTGCTATTTCAGTTATAAACAAAGATGCGTTTGTATGTAAGTTAACATCCGACGGTGCTCGGCGCTATACGACAATAATAAGTGCAACTGTTCTATACACATTCTGTAATTAAAAACGAGAAAGATTAAGGTCATATTGCCCCAATGTGTATATGAGAAGTCACGAGTACAAACAGTGGTATCCGTTGTGGTGCAGCAAAAACGTAGATGCTTTAAATTTACATCATGTTCCAAACGATATTAAAAAGATGACAATGAACTGATTAAAAAAAAAGAAAGATTGCGTTGACATACAGCATACGGTATAGAGCTTTGTGCGCGGCCAATTTCGCGTATGAATGTATCTTTTCAACGTTTTATTTGAATGGAGAAATGTAGGCAAACGCCATTATAAAAACACTTTCCATTCACGTTAAGTCCATTCCAGATTTAAAAAGAGGAAGGGGTTACATCTGAAAACATTGATACTTTGAAAACATCGATAGTGTTCATTGTTTTTAAAGACCGAGTACAATAGAATTCCTTTCAAATAAATGAACTATATATTTTGTATAGAGAAACGGAGAGGGGCTTTTCAGGAAATGTGTAACTTGGGAGGGGGGTTACTCATCCTACTTTCGGGAATATATATCATGATCTTTCGCACAGAATATCATGCAGAATTTATAATGTAACGCACATCAACATCGGTGGGTCTAGATTTTTTCTAGCCAATACTCTTTAAAAAAATTACGTAACAGTGAAAAAGTAAGTATTTTGGCAATTTTTTTTCAATTGGTCACAGAAAGAGATTGTACATGTACACAAACGATTTGAACCCCGATAATAAGGTCTTTACCACCTTTTAATATTTTGTTTTTCATGTTTATAATTCTTTTTAATTTGGTTTTCTTTTTATTTATGTAATTCACTAATTAATTTAATTGTTTTTGGTTATACACTAAAACTTTGCCGCATTATATGTTAAACGTCTTTTAATTCAATAGCATCATTTAAAACCTGATAAATTTACAGCATGGTTCAGACATGCACGTTTCGGGTACTAAACCCTCGTCAGTGATCCTCAGTCTAAACAATGTAATATGGCCAAAAAGTATGAAAATTAGTAGGTCCAAAAATGTACCAAAAGACGTAGCAGAATGGGTGGGATATGATGCTACAGGACCCATGTTTTAGAAATTTCAAGAAATTTTTAACAGAAAATTTCAAATGCGTTGAAGAGACAGACGATTAAACAAAGTTGATCGAACTTGGCTACATGTGCCCACGGGGACTCTTAGTCCACAAGCAGTGACACTCATATCTGACCTTCATCAACGCATCTTGGTTTCTTTTTCCTTTTCCCTTATACTTAGCAGGTTTGAGAACTCTTCTTTTCGTTATGCTTACAATTCATACTTTTGATTACAAATTACATGTTCGAGAAAGCATATACAAACTTGGACAAACAATTTTCAGTTCACCGGTATAATCCGCTGCAAAATCCTCATAAATAATTAGAATGCGCCGTATTCTTCTACATCGGATTCTGATTATTCAGGGGACAAATTAAGTGATTCAGCGTCCAAAACATTAATTAATTCTAACGCCATTTTCTCTTATTTTGCACACTCTTATTTATATTGAGATAAGATGCACCGGGCTCTGTTCATTAGTTGTAGAGACTCCCACATGCTGTTATCTTCAAACTGACCAGGCGCACAACAATGTGCCAATTGATACTTTAATTGCCTTTTCACATTATCAGAGCTATCAAATATTTTGCAACTTTCTGGGATTTGATCCGAAGGGTGTCAAGATTTTATTATCATCTTTATTTTGCACACTGGTGTTGCACTTTAAATCTGTTAAACAAGAAGCAGTATGGCTTCCATATTTCACATGGAGATTAACTGTCATAAGAACTTTATCTTGAGTATTCTGACCAACATTAAAAAAGAAATAAATAGAATTGGCTTTAACTATAACATTACTAGGTGATGGGCCTTTTTTTTTATCCGGTTTGAGATTTATTTATTAAAATTTACCCTGCATTCCATTATTAATTTTTCTTTTCAGCAGAGAAAAAATTGACGGATGGAAAAGAACATTATTTGGGGAGATGATTGGATTGCATCAAAAGTGGAAAACCATAGGAACAATCTGATTGTATGTGTAATCATTGTGAGTATACAACATGTACAAATAAATGTATCTGAAGATATTCTCTTCAGCTTGGTTTTTTTTATCAGATCTTCAAGTTTTTCTGGTATATAGATCGAAGATGTCTCTCTGCCCATCTGTTTAAGCTTCAGTGTATGATTTCTTAGTGAACCCAAATATCAGAAATATAACAAGTATAAACATAATTCTATACTGTTACAGATGGGTTGTCCTAGACAAGACCTTTCACTTACGTTATCATATTTGACCCAGTATTTTGCTTTTCAAAAAACTTTATTTTGTTTAACCGGTATATATCTTCAACTGAAATGGATAAGGTTGTGATATTCTATTACATACTGACTTCAGATAATAGACTCATTAGGGTTTGGAAGTATGCATTTGTCAGTCTTCATACAATTGGATAGAAGCAGAACAAACTATACGATATAACTATACATACATGTTTAGTTTCTTTTAACTTACAATTTTTATAAACGATGAAAAGACAAAAACTTAACTCCTTGATTTTCAAGGCATGAGGTCAAAGGTATAACCAGTTGTACTCGTAATGATATGGGCAGACTGCTCTCATCTTTGCCATAGCCTCCTGAGCTTATAAAATCATTTTGGAAAGCCCCTGACTCTATCCCTAGAACCAAAAGTTTATAGTAGAACCATCTGTTTATTGTACATGTATCTTCAACTGTCTGACTGTATGTCCATAAAATTGATTTTTTATCCATAACCTTGTAGTAATCATGGCAATAGGGCTTATTCATTTTCAACCTTTGGTCAAGACTTCCATGGGTAGGAAAAAGCATTACACTAAGATCACCAAGATGTTGATCTTGGAAACAGATGAATAGCATAGCTATATTCATCTTTACTTTTTATAAATCCACTGGAGATATTATGATGGTTTTGCAAATTAATATTCTTTTACATCTCTAGGTCAACATAGTAAGAAAAAACGGATGAAGAAACCAGTGATAAAACGAATAAGATAACCGTGATAACAGAGGTGAAAGGGAAAAGACAAAATAGATAAACAAAAGGTATTTATTCATCAAATCCTCACTTTTAATAAAATAAACATTATTTCTAGAGATGGCAATTATGCAATATTTTCTGTATATTTTGCTCATAAAACTTTATTTTGTATTTTAGGACGTTTGAACACTCAACAAATATGGCTGCCAGAGCTCCAATTATTTGCTTACACCTTCTTGGTCTCTCCATTGCAACTCCTAATTTATCTCGAATGATATTGAAGGAAGAAAGTGCTGAAGATACTCTGCTGCCAAATAAATCAACAAATGTGGCTACATGTATCAAGAAATGTGAATGACTGGTCAATGCTTCTCTACACACCAACTGCTTCATGTATTTTACCATTCTTGGAAAAAGGAGGTACTCCTCACCTTCTAAATACACTATCTTTATTACCTCATTGGTCATCCAATATGGCTGCCGAAGACTGATTTGCTGAAACGTTTTCTCAGCAAGCAAATCAAGGAACACTGAACATTGAAGAAAGAAGGAACTCAATCATGTCTTGTCATCAATTTATTAGCAATACAAAACAATAGTCAAACTTCAAAGAAGTCACTGTAAGGATTTGAGTAATATCCCTCCAGGTTTTACCAAACAACATCTGTGATGCATTTTATAATTGTTTCAATCATAACGTTTTGAAAACAGCAAATCTAGGGGAATGTTCCCCCAAGTTTAATAAAAGTATGAGATCGATATTCCTGGGGTTACCTTTCTCCAATTTTCTCTATACTTCATTTCTCATATGTATTTGGTATTTTCCAATCAATCATTTCTAGGGGAATTTTGTTATTTCTGGGGTAATGTTCCTCCAAATTTTACCATACTATATCTGGGTAATCGTATGGCAGTTTTCATCCATATTTCTCCATGTGTTTCATATTTTTCAAACGATCAGTTCTAGGGGAATGTTCCCCCAAGTTTCATAAAAGTATCAGATTGGTATTTCTGAAGAAAGTTTCCCCCATATTCTATTTGTCATGTGTATTTTTTATTTTTGAAACAATTATTTCTGGGGGAATGTTCCCCAAATTGTAATCATACTATATCTGTGCTGTATATACTTTCATTATGTGTCAAAACAACAGTTTCTAGGGGAATGATCCCCCAAATTCCATAAAAGCATAATTTTGATATAATAATTCTAGGGGAATGTTCCTCCTCCAACTTTCAGAAAAGCATCATTTTGACATTTCTGGGGGAATGTTCCTCTATACTTCATTTCTCACATGTATTTTATATTTTTGAAATTATCATTTCTAGAGGAATGTTCCCCCAAGCTTATACAATTTCTGGGGGGGGGGGGGATTGTTCCTCCAAACTTTATTTGTCACATGTATTTCATACTTTTCTAGTGATCATTTCTTGGAGAATGTGCAAAGTATCCGATTGATATTTCTGGAGGAATGTTCCTCTATGCAAATTTTTTGCAAACTTCATTTGAGATGCATATTTTAATTATTGTTTCAAGGAATATCTCTAGAGGAATGTTCCCCAAAGTATCATAAATGTATCATTTTGTTATTTCCAGGGGAATGTTCCTCCATACTTCATTTGATTTGTAAATTATATATTCTTCTAATGATCATTTCTAGGGGAATATTCCCCCAAGTTTACCTCCAATAACACTTTCAGTTTAATATATCATTTTGTTATTTCCAGGGGAATGTTCCTCCATACTTCATTTGATTTGTAAATTATATATTTTTCTAATGATCATTTCTAGGGGAATATTCCCCCAAGTTTACCTCCAATAACACTTTCAGTTTAATAAACTCTCATCAACAATCTCTGACTTTTCTTTCATTTATATATAAATTAAGAAACACAAGATTAATACTGGATATTCAATAAAATTACATTGAAACCCAGATTTGGGACTGCAAAATGAGTCCCATATTATTCTGGACTGCAGTTACGGTTTTCCTTCAAATGTCCGGAAACCACAAAATTTTGAATTTATCTAAGTTTCAAGTCTCTGCACAAAATTGAGGGGTATGACCCATATTCGAACTTGAACTGTATTTCTTGGTGTAAGAGCTATATCCAAGAACTGAATTGATACTCTGTAACAGTTTTCCTTCAAATGTCTGGAAACCACAAAATTTTTAATGTCTAAGTTTCAAGGGGCATTACTCTGCACAAAATGGAGGGACATGACCCGTATTCGAACTTGACCTGTATTTCTTGATGTTAAAGCTATATGCAAGAAATGAATTGATTTTCTATAATGGCTTATCTTTAAATGTCCGGAAACCACAAATTTCTGAATTTTTCTATGTTTCAAGGGGCATAACTCTGCACAACATTGAGGGACATGACCCATATTTGAACTTGACCTGTATTTCTTAGTGTAAATGCTATATACAAGAAATGAATTGATTATCTACAACAGTTTACCTTTAAATGTCCGGAAACCACAAAATTCTGAATTTTTCTTAGTTTCAAGGGGCATAACTCTGCACATAATTGAGAGACATGACCCATATTCGAACTTGATCTGTATTTCTGGGTGTAAAAGCTATATGCAAGAAACGAATTGATTATCTCAAACGGTTTTCCTTTAAATGTCCGGAAACCACAAAATTTTGAATTTTTCTAAGTTTCAAGGGGCATAACTCTGCACAAAATTGAGGGACATGACCCATATTCGAACTTAACCTGTATTTCTTGGTGTTAAAGCTATATGCAAGAAATGAATTGAGTATCTGTAATAGTTTTCCTTTAAATGTCCGGAAACCACAGGTGGGACGGACGCACGCACGGACACACGGACGGACAAGTGCATCACTATATACCCCCACCATTATATGGCGGGGGTATAAAAATTTACACTCGTGACAGAAATTTTTCATCTTTTCCCTCGTTCCACTACGCTCCACTCGGGAAAAGATGAAATTTCCGTCACTTGTGTAAATTTTTATGTCTCACTCAGTAGATGGTGATAGAACCTATGATACTCTGTCCTTTTTTCATACAGGATACATCATTTAAGAGTACCGGTGTAACAATATATCAATGTATTACAATATTTAATGAATTTGTATCGTATTGCAATTCGTAATGTGTATCGCAATATATCACATCCCTAAGATTATATAAATAAATTATTGAATAACTTTGATTTCAATCAGTTTAATTTGTGGGCGATGTGACCGTGGATGAAACAGTATGATACCTTTTTATTGTGGGCTACGTGACCATGGATGAAACAGTTTGATACCTTTTTATGTGGGCAATGTGACCATGGATGAAACAGTTTGATACCTTTTAATGTGGGCAATGTGACCGTGGATGAAACAGTTTGATACCTTTTTATTGTGGGCGACATGACTGTGGATGAAACAGTTTGATACCTTTTTATTGTGGGCAACATGACCGTGTATGAAACAGTTTGATACCTTTTTATTGTGGGCAACATGACCGTGGATGAAACAGTTTGATACCTTTTTATTGTGGGCAACATGACCGTGGATGAAACAGTTTGATACCTTTTTATTGTGGGCAACATGACCATGGATGAAACAGTTTGATACCTTTTTATTGTGGGCTACGTGACCGTGGATGAAACAGTTTGATACCTTTTTATTGTGGGCAACATGACCGTGGATGAAACAGTTTGATATCTTTTTATTGTGGGCAACATGACCGTGGATAAAACAGTTTGATACCTTTTTATTGTGGGCTATGTGACCGTGGATGAAACAGTTTGATACCTTTTTATGTGGACAACATGACCGTGGATGAAACAGTTTGATACCTTTTTATTGTGGGCGTTGTGACCATGGATGAAACAGTTTGGGGCCTTTCTACAGTGGACGATGTGCCAGTCACTTTAAATCCTCGTCTGTACAACATCTATGGTGTAACACTGAATGGGACATCTATAGAAAACAAAACAACATGAAATGCCAACATTAAATCAGAAGTTGAATTATTTTGGAATATTTGTTTCAATCATCTGCAATTGTAATGTTCATTCCATACTAGTACAAATGTACCAAAATGGATATATAATATAAGGTAATGAAGGTGTATTCCAGGAAATAATTGTTTGGAATTTTCATTTGTGCTGCTCTCTTTAAAAAATTGACAATTTTCATATAATTAGTGCTAGCATTTTAGACATTCCTAGACCTGACATCACAACATTCCAAATCAAAAACTATAGATACATGTGTAAATGAAACCAGTTGTAGAGGAAACAAGAAGCCCAAGGGGGCTACATCACTCACCCGAGTTGGAGACGAAAGAAAAATAGTGGATAATTTGGTGGAGGCCCTCGAGTAATTCCAGATGGATTTGTAAAATTCTGTGTAGCAGATGCAGAGGAGCAGAAGAAAATGCATCAGCCAATCAGAGCCCTAGGCAGCTATATTTGTTGATCGATCGGCATGAAAATCACAAAATGGGTAGAGGACCTTGAGTGCTTGATTCCTGTAAGGTTTCATGAAATATTGTGCAGTGGTTGCAGAGTAGAGGAAAATACATGAGCCAATCAGAGCCCTTGGCAGCCATGACTGTTGACCGATTGGCACTAAACACACAAACTTGGTAGAGAATCTTCAGTTCTTTCTACCTGTAAGGTTTCATGAAATTCTGCGGATGCAGAGAAGTAAAAAATGTGTCAGCCACTCAGAGCCATTGGTGACAATATTTGTTGACAGATCGGCACGAAAAAGACAAACTTGGTAGAAGATCTGGAGTTCTTGCATCCTGTGAGGTTTTATGAAATTCTGCGAAGTGGTTGTAGAGAAGAAGCTGAAAATGCGTCAACCAATCAGAGCCCTCGGCACCATGTTTGAAGACGGTTTGGAATGAAAAACACAAACTTGGTAAAGGACCTCAAGTACTTGCATCCAGTGAGGTTTTGTGAAATTCTGTACAGTTGTTGCAGAGGAGATGTTGAAAATTTTTCAGCCAATCAGAGCCTTTGGAGGCCATATTTGTTGACAGACGGCATGGAAAATACGTACTTGGTAGAAGATAATGAATACTTGCTCCCTGTAAGGTTTTGTAAAATTCTGTGCCGTGGATGTAGAGGAGCAGTAGAAAATATATAAGCCAACCAGAGCCCTAGACGGCCATATTTGTTGACCGATCGGCATTTGGTAGAGGACCTTGAGTACTTACTTCCTGTAAGGTTTCATGAAATTCTATGCAGAGTTTACAGAGGAGATGTCCAAAATACAAAAAGTTTATGCCGGACAGAGGACATGCTCTCACAATTGCTCACTTAATATCAATAGGAGATACTTGCAATCATTATTGAATAAATAACTTACCTTGGAGTGAAGCAGATCCCTCTTTGGGGGTACCCCAGGAAGATCGAAATATTTCTGTAGTTGTCCTTCCTGGCATCCTATAACAGAATGAAGATGACTTCATAAACATATGAGAAATACAACCTATAAAATGGAAACTGTATTCTTCTCCAGTTTTGCTCGCACCCTGCGAGACAGCCTATGTGAGACACATACGTTGTCTCAAAGGCTCCAATTGACCAATTGACTAAAGAGAATCTTATTGTGACGTCACAGTAACGTCATCAGAAAACATGGCATTAGATGACATTAAACGTTGTTTAAATTCCATTTTTTCTTAGGTTTCATGGAAGAGGAAATAGATTCCATCACTTTCTACTGACATGACTGAGTCAGACATAATGAAATCTATTGTTGATCTAAGGATCAATGATACCCCCGCCCGGCATATTTTACATATAAGCAATGTATAAAAAGTTTGAAGGTGCCCACAATTTAACACAAAATTGAGGAACATGACCCTGTATTTGAACTTGACCTGTATTTCTAAATGTAAAGCTATATCTAAGAAATAAATATATTCCCTGTTACAAGTTTCATTTAAATGTCAGATAAGCACAAAATATTGAATTTTTCCAAGTTTGAAGGGGCACAACTCTGCATAAAATTGAGCCATATTCAAACCTAACCTGTAATTTTTGGTATAATAGCTACACTCAAGAAATGAATTTATTATCTGTAACAGTTGTCCCTCTAATGTCCAGAAACCACAAAATTTTGAATTTGTCTAAATTTCAAGGGGCATAACTCTGCACGTAATTGAGGGACATGATGCATATTTGAAGTTGACCTGTATTTCTTGGTGTGAAAGGTATATGCAAGGAATGAATAGATTATTTGTATCAGTTTTCCTTTAAATGTCTGGAAACCACAAAATTGTGAATTTTTTTAAGTGTCAAGGGGCATAACACTGCACGTTATTGAGGGACATGACCCATATTCGAAGTATTTCTTGGTGTAAAAGCTATATGCAAGAAATGAATTGATTATCTGTAACAGTTTTCCTTTAAATGTCCGGAAACCACAAAATCTTGAATTTTTCTAAGTTTCAAGGGGCATAACTCTACACAAAATTTAGGGACATGACCCATATTTGAACTTGACCTGTATTTCCTGGTGCAAATGCTATATGGAAGAAATGAATTGATTATCTGTTACGGTTTTCCTTCAAATGTCCGGAAACCACAAAATTTTGAATTTATCTAAGTTTCAAGTCTCTGCACAAAATTGAGGGGTATGACCCATATTCGAACTTGAACTGTATTTCTTGGTGTAAGAGCTATATCCAAGAACTGAATTGATACTCTGTAACAGTTTTCCTTCAAATGTCTGGAAACCACAAAATTTTTAATGTCTAAGTTTCAAGGGGCATTACTCTGCACAAAATGGAGGGACATGACCCGTATTTGAACTTGACCTGTATTTCTTGATGTTAAAGCTATATGCAAGAAATGAATTGATTTTCTATAATGGTTTACCTTTAAATGTCCGGAAACCACAAATTTCTGAATTTTTCTATGTTTCAAGGGGCATAACTCTGCACATAATTGAGGGACATGACCCATATTTGAACTTGACCTGTACTTCTTAGTGTAAATGCTATATGCAAGAAATGAATTGATTATCTACAACAGTTTACCTTTAAATGTCCGGAAACCACAAAATTCTGAATTTTTCTAAGTTTCAAGGGGCATAACTCTGCACATAATTGAGAGACATGACCCATATTCGAACTTGATCTGTATTTCTGGGTGTAAAAGCTATATGCAAGAAACGAATTGATTATCTGTAACGGTTTTCCTTTAAATGTCCGGAAACCACAAAATTTTGAATTTTTCTAAGTTTCAAGGGGCATAACTCTGCACAAAATTGAGGGACATGACCCATATTCGAACTTAACCTGTATTTCTTGGTGTTAAAGCTATATGCAAGAAATGAATTGAGTATCTGTAATAGTTTTCCTTTAAATGTCCGGAAACCACAGGTGGGACGGACGCACGCAAGGGACACACGGACGGACAAGTGCATCACTATATACCCCCACCATTATATGGCGGGGGTATAAAAATTTACACTCGTGACAGAAATTTTTCATCTTTTCCCTCGTTCCACTACGCTCCACTCGGGAAAAGATGAAATTTCCGTCACTTGTGTAAATTTTTATGTCTCACTCAGTAGATGGTGATAGAACCTATGATACTCTGTCCTTTTTTCATACAGGATACATCATTTAAGAGTACCAGTGTAACAATATATCAATGTATTACAATATTTAATGAATTTGTATCGTATTGCAATTCGTAATGTGTATCGCAATATATCACATCCCTAAGATTATATAAATAAATTATTGAATAACTTTGATTTCAATCAGTTTAATTTGTGGGCGATGTGACCGTGGATGAAACAGTATGATACCTTTTTATTGTGGGCTACGTGACCATGGATGAAACAGTTTGATACCTTTTTATGTGGGCAATGTGACCATGGATGAAACAGTTTGATACCTTTTTATGTGGGCAATGTGACCGTGGATGAAACAGTTTGATACCTTTTTATTGTGGGCGACATGACTGTGGATGAAACAGTTTGATACCGTTTTATTGTGGGCAACATGACCGTGTATGAAACAGTTTGATACCTTTTTATTGTGGGCAACATGACCGTGGATGAAACAGTTTGATACCTTTTTATTGTGGGCAACATGACCATGGATGAAACAGTTTGATACCTTTTTATTGTGGGCTACGTGACCGTGGATGAAACAGTTTGATACCTTTTTATTGTGGGCAACATGACCATGGATGAAACAGTTTGATATCTTTTTATTGTGGGCAACATGACCGTGGATAAAACAGTTTGATACCTTTTTATTGTGGGCTATGTGACCGTGGATGAAACAGTTTGATACCTTTTTATGTGGGCAACATGACCGTGGATGAAACAGTTTGATACCTTTTTATTGTGGGCGTTGTGACCATGGATGAAACAGTTTGGGGCCTTTCTACAGTGGACGATGTGCCAGTCACTTTAAATCCTCGTCTGTATGACATCTATGATGTAACACTGACTGGGACATCTATAGAAAACAAAACAACATGAAATCCAACATTAAATCAGAAGTTGAATTATTTTGGTATATTTGTTTCAATCATCTGCAATTGTAATGTTCATTCCATACTAGTACAAATGTACTAAAATGGATATATAATATAAGGTAATAAGGTGTATCCCAGGAAGTAATTGTTTGGAATTTTCATTTGTGCTGCTCTCTTTAAAAAAATTGACAATTTTCATATAATTAGTGCTAGACTTTTAGACATTCCTAGACCTGACATCACAACATTCCAAATCAAAAACTATAGATACATGTGTAAAAGAAACCAGTTGTAGAGGAAACAAGAGGCCCAAGGGGGCTACATCACTCACCTGAGTTGGAGACAAAAGAAAAATAGTGGATAATTTGAAAGAGGCCCTCGAGTAATTCCAGATGGATTTGTAAAATTCTGTGTAGCGGATGCAGAGGAGCAGAAGAAAATGAATCAGCCAATCAGAGCCCTAGGCAGCTATATTTGTTGATCGATCGGCATGAAAATCACAAATTGGTAGAGGACCTCGAGTGCTTGATTTCTGTAAGGTTTCATGAAATATTGTGCAGTGGTTGCAGAGTAGAGGAAAATACATGAGCCAATCAGAGCCCTTGGCAGCCATGACTGTTGACCGATTGGCACTAAACACACAAACTTGGTAGAGAATCTTCAGTTCTTTCTACCTGTAAGGTTTCATGAAATTCTGCGGATGCAGAGAAGTAAAAAATGTGTCAGCCACTCAGAGCCCTTGGTGACAATATTTGTTGACAGATCGGCAGGAAAAAAACACAAACTTGGTAGAAGATCTTGAGTTCTTGCATCCTGTGAGGTTTTATGAAATTCTGCAAAGTGGCTGTAGAGGAGAAGTTGAAAATGCGTCAACCAATCAGAGCCCTCGGCACCATGTTTGAAGACGGTTTGGAATGAAAAACACAAACTTGGTAAAGGATCTCAAGTACTTGCATCCAGTGAGCTTTTGTGAAATTCTGTACAGTTGTTGCAGAGGAGATGTTGAAAATTTTTCAGCCAATCAGAGCCTTTGGAGGCCATATTTGTTGATAGACGGCATGAAAAACACGTACTTGGTAGAAGATAATGAATACTTGCTCCCTGTAAGGTTTTGTAAAATTCTGTGCCGTGGATGTAGAGGAGCAGTAGAAAATATATAAGCCAACCAGAGCCCTAGACGGCCATATTTGTTGACCGATCGGCATTTGGTAGAGGACCTTGAGTACTTACTTCCTGTAAGGTTTCATGAAATTCTATGCAGAGTTTACAGAGGAGATGTCCAAAATACAAAAAGTTTATGCCGGACAGAGGACATGCTCTCACAATTGCTCACTTAATATCAATAGGAGATACTTGCAATCATTATTGAATAAATAACTTACCTTGGAGTGAAGCAGATCCCTCTTTGGGGGTACCCCAGGAAGATCGAAATATTTCTGTAGTTGTCCTTCCTGGCATCCTATAACAGAATGAAGATGACTTCATAAACATATGAGAAATACAACCTATAAAATGGAAACTGTATTCTTCTCCAGTTTTGCTTGCACCCTGTGAGACAGCCTATGTGAGACACATACGTTGTCTCAAAGGCTCCAATTGACCAATTGACTAAAGAGAATCTTATTGTGACGTCACAGTAACGTCATCAGAAAACATGGCATTAGATGACATTAAACGTTGTTTAAATTCCATTTTTTCTTAGGTTTCATGGAAGAGGAAATAGATTCCATCACTTTCTACTGACATGACTGAGTCAGACATAATGAAATCTATTGTTGATCTAAGGATCAATGATACCCCCGCCCGGCATATTTTACATATAAGCAATGTATAAAAAGTTTGAAGGTGCCCACAATTTAACACAAAATTGAGGAACATGACCCTGTATTTGAACTTGACCTGTATTTCTAAATGTAAAGCTATATCTAAGAAATAAATACATTCCCTGTTACAAGTTTCATTTAAATGTCAGATAAGCACAAAATATTGATTTTTTCCAAGTTTGAAGGGGCACAACTCTGTATAAAATTGAGCCATATTCAAACCTAACCTGTAATTTTTGGTATAATAGCTACACTCAAGAAATGAATTTATTATCTGTAACAGTTGTCCCTCTAATGTCCAGAAACCACAAAATTTTGAATTTGTCTAAATTTCAAGGGGCATAACTCTGCACGTAATTGAGGGACATGATGCATATTTGAAGTTGACCTGTATTTCTTGGTGTTAAAGCTATATGCAAGGAATGAATAGATTATTTGTATCAGTTTTCCTTTAAATGTCTGGAAACCACAAAATTGTGAATTTTTCTAAGTGTCAAGGGGCATAACACTGCACGTAATTGAGGGACATGACCCATATTCGAAGTATTTCTTGGTGTAAAAGCTATATGCAAGAAATGAATTGATTATCTGTAACAGTTTTCCTTTAAATGTCCGGAAACCACAAAATCTTGAATTTTTCTAAGTTTCAAGGGGCATAACTCTACACAAAATTTAGGGACATGACCCATATTTGAACTTGACCTGTATTTCCTGGTGTAAATGCTATATGGAAGAAATGAATAGATTATCTGTTACGGTTTTCCTTCAAATGTCCAGAAACCACAAAATTTTGAATTTATCTAAGTTTCAAGGGGCATAACTCTGCACATAATTGAGAGACATGACCCATATTCGAACTTGACCTGTATTTCTGGGTGTAAAAGCTATATGCAAGAAACGAATTGATTATCTGTAACGGTTTTCCTTTAAATGTCCGGAAACCACAAAATTTTGAATTTTTCTAAGTTTCAAGGGGCATAACTCTGCACAAAATTGAGGGACATGACCCATATTCGAACTTAACCTGTATTTCTTGGTGTTAAAGCTATATGCAAGAAATGAATTGAGTATCTGTAATAGTTTTCCTTTAAATGTCCGGAAACCACAGGTGGGACGGACGCACGCATGGACGCACGGACGGACAAGTGCATCACTATATACCCCCACCATTATATGGCGGGGGTATAAAAATTTACACTCGTGACAGAAATTTTTCATCTTTTCCCTCGTTCCACTATGCTCCACTCGGGAAAAGATGAAATTTCCGTCACTTGTGTAAATTTTTATGTCTCACTCAGTAGATGGTGATAGAACCTATGATACTCTGTCCTTTTTTCATACAGGATACATCATTTAAGAGTACCGGTGTAACAATATATCAATGTATTACAATATTTAATGAATTTGTATCGTATTGCAATTGGTAATGTGTATCGCAATATATCACATCCCTAAGATTATATAAATAAATTATTGAATAACTTTGATTTCAATCAGTTTAATTTGTGGGCGATGTGACCGTGGATAAACAGTATGATACCTTTTTATTGTGGGCTACGTGACCATGGATGAAACAGTTTGATACCTTTTTATGTGGGCAATGTGACCGTGGATGAAACAGTTTGATACCTTTTTATTATGGGCGACATGACTGTGGATGAAACAGTTTGATACCTTTTTATTGTGGGCAACATGACCGTGTATGAAACAGTTTGATACCTTTTTATTGTGGGCAACATGACCGTGGATGAAACAGTTTGATACCTTTTTATTGTGGGCAACATGACCGTGGATGAAACAGTTTGATATCTTTTTATTGTGGGCAACATGACCATGGATAAAACAGTTTGATACCTTTTTATTGTGGGCTACGTGACCGTGGATGAAACAGTTTGATACCTTTTTATGTGGGCAACATGACCGTGGATGAAACAGTTTGGGGCCTTTCTACAGTGGACGATGTGCCAGTCACTTTAAATCCTCGTCTGTATGACATCTATGATGTAACACTGACTGGGACATCTATAGAAAACAAAACAACATGAAATCCAACATTAAATCAGAAGTTGAATTATTTTGGAATATTTGTTTCAATCATCTGCAATTGTATGTTCATTCAATACTAGTACAAATGTACCAAAATGGATATATAATATATGTAATGAAGGTGTTTCCCAGGAAATATTTGTTTGGAATTTTCATTTGTGCTGCTCTCTTTTAAAAAAATCAACAATTTTCATATTATTAGTGCTAGACTTTTAGACATTCCTAGACCTGACATCACAACATTCCAAATCAAAAACTATAGATACACGTGTAAATGTAACCAGTGGCAGAGGAAACAAGAGGCCCAAGTGGGTCACATTACTCACCTGAGTTGGAGAAAAAAGACCAGAAGTCTCTAATGAGACTGAAGCTCTCCTGGTTGTTTGCTTACATTAATCTAAAAGCCAGACTCATTTTCAAAGACCCTGAGATCAGGGGCTCAAACAAAATACAAGACCATAGAATGATGAATATAATGGAAAAAGAATTAACTCTCTATCAGTTATACATTTACTTTCAGAGAATTGGTGTTCAAGAGATTACATCATAGAGTTAATATACATGCATAGAAGAAAATAACCACATCCACTTTTCCATGAACCTGGGGGTCAGGGGTTCAAACAATATCAGGTGCACATCCAGACCACAGACTGACAATAATGTAAAAAGAATTATCTTTCTGTCAATTATGCTTTCTGAGAATTGGTGCTCACAAGATTACATAGGATTATATAGGAGAAAATGACAACACCCATTTTCCAAGACCCTGGGGTCAGGGGCTCAAAAAAATATCAGGTGCACAACTAGACCACAGACTGAGAATAATGCAAAAACAATTACTGTAAATTGCTTTATTTTCGTCAGTACCAATTTTCGTCAATTTGTTCAAAATTACCATTTCGTCAGTACGTAAATTCGTCATCCAAGGGTCCCTAAAATAAAAATTCGTCTGTTCATAGGCCGTATGCCTTTGTTTTCATTGTTTGTTTAACAATAATTGGTAAACAAACAATTAGAGACGTGTATACCACCAAGCTTGTTGTGAAAACATATCATTTGGTAATTAGAAGTACATTATATGCGACTTTGTGTGCGTATTCAGTTTTCAATGATTTATCATTTGCCTGTCGTATTAATTAACTCGGAAATCGGCGGTCGCCCAGTCAAATTTTTAGCTGGGCCCCCAAAACATCATGTCCTACTCGCCCATTTGGCGAATGAAAATAAAAATACATAGTCCATATCTAATTATAAAAAAAAGGAATTTCTTTTGCTTCTATATTAGGCCCCATACTTCGTCAATGAAGCTCTTTTAAAATCAGGGGCTTATATTAATACATGTACGTACCTGTTTACATACGCGAAATTTACATTTTCTCACGTGTCAATGTGCGAAGCCCTCGTTCAAAGTTGCTATTAAGATAATTGGAATTTGGATTACCGCATGTTGTTCACACGACACAGCCTTACTGCATGTACATGTTTTCGAAAGCATTCGTGTACACATTTACCGATTTACTGAAAGGTAGTGGTACTTCGCACGGCTGAAACCAAAACTAATTTTCTTAATTCATTTATCGAAAATCTTTTAAAGTCGTTCACCAAATTTACGCCCAAAATCTCATTTCAACTGATTCAATCCATGCCATAGGCGACGGTATAACGGCGAATGACGTTTTAAAAATATCTATATGAACCGTGTATTGTTCTAGCCCTCTCTCTCATTTTGTCGTTGATAACGTACATCAATAAGCGTGAAACCTGAGACTGTACAATACTAAAGTGACGTTTTATTCAGAAGAAATTAACCTGTCGGATTAAAAAGACCTCCCCCCCCCCAAAAAAAAAACAATAAAACAAAAACAATAGGCAAGCGTTTGGAAGGGGTGTCACGGCCCGCAGAAAGAAAAAAAAAACAATCGTGAAAGTGATTTCAAAAGAACTACAGCAGAGGTTTTTATTGTTCTATTAGAGGCTATTAAAATGTGTAGATCTCGACATTGTACAAGAGTATCTGTACCTGGAAGAAAGAAACTTATCTTCTTTACAAGTTTAAGATTAGATGTGTATTTTTTCTGGGCCCCCAAATTTTAGCCTGGGCTCCTAAATTTTAGAGTTTAGGGGCCCAGATGGCTCCTAGGATATTTTGGTAAAGGTTTGTCCATGTGAACCTATGTCAGCATGACTGCTAGTCAGTGACAGATTCAAGGGGGGCATAGGGCCCCCTTTAATTTTCCAATCATGGGTAAAACAATCATTTTAAATCAAGAAAGAGTGAATATTAGTGAATATTACTTACCTTTTAGTAAATATAATTATTAAATGCATCAAATCCCATTCTTTAATTAATTTACAGTCACGAAAATCCTAAAAAGGCTGAAATTCAAGAGATTCCAGGAGGCTTCAACCCCCCTAACAGGGCTCCGCCCTGGACCCGCTGGGGATCTAGGAAGTCCCCAGACCCCTTGCCAATTATTTACCTCCCCCCCCTAAATAATAAGGTGGATCCGCACTGATAGTACAGATGTTTATTTTTTCTTCATGTATAGCACAGGGTGAGGTATTATTGCTTGGTCACAAACCCTTTCCTCTATACGTATCCTTTCTTCTATATGTCTATATTAAAAAAGTTTTATTTATATAGACAGAAGGGTTTGTATTGAGGAAAGGGTTTGTGACCAAGCAATGATACCTCACCCCTGTGGTGTATAGATCTGCATATCTATTCCACAGGCCGTAAAAGTGCCTGGTATGTGTACGACCTGTGTATATATTGTCTCGCAGATACACAGTCATGTCAAATTTCTAACTTCAACCATTGCAAAATTCGCTATAGAGGTTCCAATAAGATCATACTTTCTACGATTGTACCTATATATTTTATCTACTATGTCACCAAATTTCATTAAAAAATTCCCCTTACTTCCAGAGATATCATAAGTGACCTAGTTTTTGTTTACTCGAATTTAGCTGTTCAGCGTGTCCGTTCCAGCCCTGGCTCGGTGTTCAGTGAGTCAGGGCATTCTATTTGCGAGATGCGACGGACCAATGCGCTATGAACGCTTGATTGTCTGTGAATTCTAAATTGATTTCTATACCTAGAAGTGTAATGTATGACCGTAACTCCTCGTTAATCGCTTAAACACTCGAACTGCTACAACTTGAACATCAGCGCCTTCCATTTTATTTACATAGTGTCACGTGGTACAGTATACTAGGGTAGTAGGAATTACCGAAAAGACAGCATTTACTGAAAAGACAGTGGTATTTAGCGAAAAGACCCCAAATTGTACCGAAAAGAAACTTAAATTTCAAAACTAAACACATTTTATGATTGGAAATGTGTTTATACAATTAAATGTATCACCAAAACCAAAAATAAATATATCTGTCTATTCGGTAAATATCACTGTCGTTTCGGTAAATGCTGTCTTTTCGGTAATTCCTAGTACCGCAGTACAGCCCAATCTCAACACACGTGCACACGAGACAGTTGATGTTTACTGCATCCTAAGTATCCTTTTTAAAATAATCTCTAACTTTTTTTAAACATTATGAAACAACTGTCAAAACGCGGAATACAATGTACGCTGTCTTAAATAAATATGGTGAATAATGAGGTCCAGTGTCATCGGGCCACACGATTGGAGTTGAGAATATTTATCTTCACTCAATTTATACATTTCGGGGCCTGGGGATGTCACGGAAGTGGTGTGACGTCAAAATCCTGCGATCACAATAGCCGAGATCGCTACGCGAAACTCGCCTAAAAATAGTGGACAATTTGATGGAGGCCCTCGAGTAATTTCCATATGGATTTGAAAAATTCTGTGCAGTGGATGCAGAGGAGCAGAAGAAAATGCATCAGCCAATCAGAGCCCTAGGTGGCTATATTTGTTGATCTATCAGCATGAAAAACACAAAATTGGTAGAGGACCTCGATACTGTGCAGTGGTTGCATATATAGAAGACAAAAATACATGAGCCAATCAGAGCCCTTGGAAGAGATGACTGTTGACCGATTGGCACTAAAAACACAAACTTGGTAGAGAATCTTCAGTACTTTCTACCTGTAAGGATTCATGAAATTCTGTGCTGCAGTTGCAGAGGAGAAGTCAAAAATGTGTCAGCCACTCAGAGCCATTGGTGACGATATTTGTTGACAGATCGGCATGAAAAACACAAACTTGGTAGAAGATCTTGAGTTCTTGCATCCTGTGAGGTTTTATGAAATTCTGCGAAGTGGCTGTAGAGGAGAAGTTGAAAATGCGTCAGCCAATCAAAGCCCTCGGCACCATGTTTGAAGACGGTTTGGCATGAAAAAAACACAAACTTGGTGGAGGACCTCAAGTACTTAAGTTGAATCCTGTGGGGTTTTGTGAAATTCTGTGCAGTTGTTGCAGAGGAGATGTTGAAAATTTTTCAGCCAATCATAGCCTTTGGAGGCCATATTTGTTGACAGACAGCATGAAAAACACAAACTTGGTAGAAGATAATGAATACTTGCTCCCTGTACGGTTTCGTAAAATTCTGTGCCGTGGATGTAGAGGAGCAGTAGAAAATATATAAGCCAACCAGAGCCCTAGACGGCCATATTTGTTGACCGATCGGCATTTGGTAGAGGACCTTGAGTACTTGCTTCCTGTAAGATTTCATGAAATTCTATGCAGAGTTTACAGAGGAGTTGTCCAAAATGCAAAAAGTTTATGCCGGACGGAGGACATGCTCTCTCACAGTAGCTCACTTAATATCAATAGGAGATACTTGCAATCATTATTGAATAAATAACTTACCTTGGAGTGAAGCAGATCCCTCTTTGGGGGTACCCCTGGAAGATCAAAATATTTCTGTAGTCGTCCTTCCTGGCATCCTATAAAAGAATGAAGATGACTTAATAAACATATGAGAAATACAACCTATAAAATGGAAACTGAACATATTCTTCTCAAGTTTTGCTTGCACCCTGTGAGACAGCCTATGTGAGACAAAATTTTAAACAAAAACCATCAAAAACACCTTTGCGCTTTAAGATATGACCTAAAACAAGCAGATAATTGTATATTAAGTGTATCTTTGCTCATTAGCGATCCCATTGCCTTGATCACACCGACTGTTTTCATGTTACGTGTAGTTTCTTTCTTGTGGTTAAACTAATGACATTGGGGGAAATCTCAAAAAGCTGAAAAAAAGTACCAAATATTTGTCACTGTCATGAATGTTGAAGGATGACCTTAAGTTAGATCATATACAAATGTACATACATCGTGTCAAGTACATTACTTACCCTCTGATGTACAGAGTCTCTTTTGTTCTACATCTCTTATCTTCCTTATTACTTTAATTCCATGAGAATGATCAGATTGGTCTCAATGCCGATAAAGAAGCTGGCTAAGTTCCTTTACTTTCATATCAGTGTAACAATGGTCTCCTTGGCTACACCAGGAAAGGCTAAAAACAACAACAATACTTTATCATGTCATTTAAAATTATAAATACTTTATTCCATAATTCATTACAAGATTAATGGATAATACAGTATTTATATAGTGAATTCTCATCCCTATTGAAATCATTATGGCAGAGAAAATTGTTTAATTCAATGAAGTGAGAGTACCTCAAAGACTCTTGGAATACTAACATTGATACGGCCACAGTATTTATTTTATGTTTAATGGGAGATTTTTAGAAAAAATGGAGGGGGGGGGGGGGGTTCGGAATAAACAAATAACATGGCTAACCTGAGTTGCAAACAAAAGAATGATAGTGGACAATTTGACAGAAGACCTTGAGTACTTCCTTCCAGTGAGGTTTCGTTAAATTCTGTGTTGCAGTTTAAGAGATGTCGAAAATATGTCATCCAATCAGATTGCCCGGCACCCATATTTGTGGACCGATCAGCTTGAAAAACACAAACTTGGTAGAGGATCTTGAGTATTTGCTTCCTGTAAGGTTTCATGAAATTCTGTGTAGCGGTTGCAGAGAAGATGCCGAAAATGTGTCAGCCAATCAGAGCCCTGGGTGGCCATATTTGTTGACAGATCGGCACGAAAAACACAAACTTTTTAGAGGACCTTGAGTATGCAGACTAAAATATACATGAATTATACAACTATATGGTCTCAACAGATGGGAAACATCACAGGCACGTTTCAGGTTGATACACATTCATATATAAATCAGAGACCATTTTCTTATGATCCCAAAATCAGTAGAGGTCATCCTTGATTCATGGAAAACATTTCATGATCATAGATGCAATACAGGCTCAAATATTGTTCAGAAAAACTATTTTCAATCATCAGTGATATGTGCTTGACCTATGACCTTTTGACCTCAAATTCAATAGGGGTCATCCTTGATTCATCGGAAACATTTCTGGCAAGTTTCATGATCACAGGCGCAATACATCCTCTTATATCATCCGGAAACAATTTTCAACATCGGAGTACTATGACCTTGACCTTTGGACCTCAAAATCAATAGAGGTCATCCTTGATTCATGGGAAACATTTCTCTGGCAAGTTTCATGATCATAGGTAAAATACACCCTCTTATATTATACGGAAACCATTTTCAAACATCGGAGTACTATTACCTTGACCTTTGACCCCAAAATCAATAGGGGTTATCCTTGATTCATGGGAAAAATTTCTGGCAAGTTTCATGATCATAGGTAAAATATACCCTCTTATATCATCCGGAAACCATTTTCAAACATCAGAGTACTATAACCTTGACCTTTGGACCCCAAAATCAATAGGGGTCATCCTCGACTCATGGTGAGTATGTGTATGAAGTTTCATTACACTAGCATATACCGTATAACCAGAAATTTTCGCGAGTATCAATTTTTGCGTTTTAATTGTAAAATAGGGTGTCTTTATTTTTGGAGTATAATTTTCCGCGATTCCTAAATAAGAAACAAATATGTTCATATGATGTAACTGCTTTGTACCTTTTATTATTGAAGTATTAGTTATTTCTATCAGGAGAACACACTCAATTCACTTCTTATTACTTCTAATCAGGAATCAAAGCACTGAAAGTACTGAGAGCGAATAGCTAAATATCAGAATATGACATTGTATCATTTATGCTGTATGTCATCAAATTTTCCTTCGTAGACAAGTTTATGCAAGTATAGAATAATACTAAAATGCTAATCCATAATTATGTCATTAGAATTAAAAGATGACCGTTCTTGAACTTGCATATTCAAAAGCGTATTGTCGTTATCTGGAATGAAACTGGCAAAGTTTATTATATAAATTTTAAAAGTCTACGCATGACGTGGGGTAGTCGTAATTATTATCTACCAATAAAAAGTTTGCTCGTTGGAGGGATTTATTTGAGAAAGAACTTTTTGATATATAAACAACTAATACGTATCTTCTCGATCTTTTTAGACTTAGATCGAAATTTAGAAAGGGAAACGGGACGGGACGGTGCATACAACGAAAATGATTCTAAATATCTTTGTGTTTATATTTACTTTATGAAAATGATATGAAAACTGGCAAGGGTAAAAAGCTGAAAATTTTTTTAACAAATAAAGAATAAATAGTGTCTAAATTCAGTCTTCTGTGAGAACAGTTTTATTTTACGATTCGAAGTGGCAAGCGGCGCGAGTCGGTAAATTTTTGATTATCTGTATATATTAATATTTTTCCATGTTTTTTCTTTGCAAAGTTTCTAGAAAATGATATGATACGTAATAATGAACATTTTTTTTTAACGTCGGATTTTCTTAAACAGTAAACAACAATAAGACGTCTCCCGTAAAAATAGTTTAATAGATGAATATAGTTGTATCCCCCCTCTCTCTCACTCTCTCTCTTACTTCACATCAGGGACGTACGTATGTATACATGCCTCTTCAGATGTTCAATTTTATAAGGACAGAGGATTGGATCAGTATCGCTACTTATAATTACGTATCTCTGACTAGTACATGTATCAGGTACATCCTATATATAATTATACCTTCCTCGTCAACGACCCGTACGTAATGCTTTGGCCCCTCCCTCATCAATGAAATAAACACGTATCCACGCATGTACATTGTTCTATTTATCGTGTTTACATGTTTTTATCCCTGTCCACTTAAGCAGTTTAAACTTGGTGTTCATCTCACCACATAAACATGCGCTTCTACGTAACAAAACAGCTTGATTCTAAAGTAAACAGAATACATCGTTTATACATAGAAGCAGCATCGGCCCTTCACTTTCAGATTGGAAAGATTTTAATACGTCACGATGCTGAAACCCCTGTGATTTGATTGGTTTGTGCTTCAAATTATACATGTACCGAATTGGGGCTCTCTAGCATGAAAAAATTCAGGTGATCACTTAGAGCTATTCGCTCAAAAATGAACAATGGCACACGTACAATATGAAGAAATGAAACGGATATACCAATTTATGATCAACATTATCAAACACAATTTTTCGCGAGAATGATTTTTCGCGATTCGTTATCCCTCGCGAATATAGCGAAAATGAGTATCTTGCAAAAATTTCTGGTTATACGGTATCATACTTGACTTATAGTCCGGAAACCAATTGTTGACGCCTGCCCAGACGTCCACCCGTCTCATATCAAATTAAGAGCCAAGTTTTGCAACTCGGCTAACAAGCTATGGTATAGGACCTTGAGTACTTGCTTCCAGTAAGGTTTTTTGAAATTCTATGCAGCAGTTGCAGAGAAGATGCCGAAAATGTGTCAGCCAATCAGAGCCCTGGGTGGCCATATTTGTTGACAGATCGGCACGAAAAACACAAACTTTTTAGAGGACCTTGAGTATGCAGACTAAAATATGCATGAATTATACAACTATATGGTCTCAACAGATGGGAAACATCACAGGCACGTTTCTGGTTGATACACATTCATATATAAATCAGAGACCATTTTCTTATGATCCCAAAATCAGTAGAGGTCATCCTTGATTCATGGAAAACATTTCATGATCATAGATGCAATACAGGCTCAAATATTGTCCAGAAAAACTATTTTCAATCATCAGTGATATGTGCTTGACCTATGACCTTTTGACCTCAAATTCAATAAGGGTCATCCTTGATCCATCGGAAACATTTCTGGCAAGTTTCATGATCACAGGCGCAATACATCCTCTTATATCATCCGGAAACAATTTTCAACATCGGAGTACTATGACCTTGACCTTTGGACCTCAAAATCAATAGAGGTCATCCTTGATTCATGGGAAACATTTCTCTGGCAAGTTTCATGATCATAGGTAAAATACACCCTCTTATATTATACGGAAACCATTTTCAAACATCGGAGTACTATGACCTTGACCTTTGGACCTCAAAATCAATAGGGGTTATCCTTGATTCATGGGAAAAATTTCTGGCAAGTTTCATGATCATAGGTAAAATATACCCTCTTATATCATCCGGAAACCATTTTCAAACATCAGAGTACTATGACCTTGACCTTTGGACCCCAAAATCAATAGGGGTCATCCTCGACTCATGGTGAGTATGTGTATGAAGTTTCATTACACTAGCATATACCGTATAACCAGAAATTTTCGCGAGTATCAATTTTCGCGTTTTAATTGTAAAATAGGGTGTCTTTATTTTCGGAATATAATTTTCCGCGATTCTTAAATAAGAAACAAATATGTTCATATGATGTAACTGCTTTGTACCTTTTATTATTGAAGTATTAGTTATTTCTATCAGGAGAATACACTCAATTCACTTCTTATTACTTCTAATCAGGAAAAATGAACAATGGCACATGTACAATATGAAGAAATGAAACGGATATACCAATTTATGATCAACATTATCAAACACAATTTTTCGCGAGAATGATTTTTCGCGATTCGTTATCCCTCACGAATATAGCGAAAATGAGTATCTCGCGAAAATTTCTGGTTATACGGTATCATACTTGACTTATAGCCCGGAAACCAATTGTTGACACCCGCCCAGACGTCCACCCGTCTCATATCAAATTAAGAGCCAAGTTTTGCAACTCGGCTAACAAGCTATGGTATAGGACCTTGAGTACTTGCTTCCAGTAAGGTTTTTTGAAATTCTATGCAGCGGTTGCAGAAGAGAAGTCGAAAATGCGTCAGAGCCCTCGGGGGCCATATTTGTTGACCAATCAGCACAAAAAACAGAAGCTTGGTAGAGGACCTTGAGAACATGCTTCCTGTAAGGTGTCGTGAAATTCTATACAACAATTGCAGAGGAGAAGTCGAAAATATATTAGCCTATCTGAGCCCTTGGTGGCCACATTTGTTGACGGATTGGCACAAAAAACACAAACATGGTAGAGGACATTGTGTTCGTGCTTCCTGTAAGGTTTTCTGAAATTCTATGCAGCAGATGCAGAAGAGAAGTCGAAAATGCGTCAGCCAATCAGAGCCATTTGCGGCCGTATTTGTTTAACGATCAACACTAAAACACACACTTGGTAAAGGACCTTGAGAACTTGCTTCCTTTAAGGTTTCATGAAATTCTGTGCAGCAGTTGCAGAGGAGAAGTGGAAAATGTGTCAGCCAATCAGAGCCCTAGGCGGCCATATTTGTTGACCAATCGGCATGAAAAACATACACTTGGTAGAGGACCTTAAGTACTTGCTTCCTTAGGTTTCGTGAAATTCTGTGCAGCAGTGCAGAGAAGTTGAAAATGTGACAGCCAATCAGAGCCCTCCACGGCCATATT
This sequence comes from Pinctada imbricata, assembly GCA_033119305.1. Taxonomy (NCBI): domain Eukaryota; kingdom Metazoa; phylum Mollusca; class Bivalvia; order Pterioida; family Pteriidae; genus Pinctada; species Pinctada imbricata. The sequence continues at coordinate 33,573 of VSWD01000012.1, read as the reverse complement.
TGTTGACCAATTGGCACAAAAAACACATATTTGGTAGAGGACCTTGTATATTTTCTTCATGCAAGTTTCATGAAATTCTGTGCAGCGGTTACACAGAGGAGTTGAAAATTTTTCAGCCAATCAGAGCCCTCGGCGGCAATATATGTTGAACGATTCGCACAAAAAACACAAACTTGGTTGAGGACCTTGAGTACTAGGGCTGGGTATTGCGGCCCAAAAAACGTATTGCGATATATTGCGATACAAGATTTCATATTGCGATTTATTGCAATATTTAATCCTTTTATAAAAAGCATTATTTTAACAGAAAAACACTTAAACAAGACACAGTCTATCTTTTTATCATCAGTATTATTGCTGATTCTGTCTTTGGTCAAAGTTTGGGATCACAGTAAATAGAGAAATAAAGTCGTAAACAATTAAATAAAAGTCGTGTTTCTTTCACAAATACAAACAGTTGAAACTTGAAAAAAAAGAAAACTGCCAGGCTTCATCAATACAAGCCACTGTGAAACGTAACCAGGGTTTTTTTTTTATTATTGGGGAAGGTGCCTGTGTCTGATCCATTTGGGAAAATTTCTAAAATTGTTATTTTTCTCAACACAAATTCTCTCACCAACGTCTAACCCTATATCATGAGTGAAGCATCCTTTATTAACACTGCTAATTCGTTTATTTGCTTGAGCTGAACAAGGGATGAAATGCACGTAGACATTTTGTGCTGACTTCCAGGTTTTCATGTGATTTTTAAAAAGAATATTTCTCTTTGGGAATTTCAGAGTAATTTTGGAGGAAAAATATAGGAAATTTGGCATTTGGAAGGGGCCGAAAAAAACCCCCACTGCACTGGACGGTCGGAACTAACAAAAAAATGTTAAAAGATGGGAAACTAGTTGAGTTCAGTCAATTAAGAAGAATCATGCTGTTTGACAGTTAATCATGAAAACCGTTGCGAAACAATTTTAATTTAGAATATAAATGAGAGATCGTCATATCGTCGGCTCATATTTCCTCTGACTGAGAACGTCAATCTTTGGTTGCTCAATGAAACGCCATAAGAACATATATTTATTGAAAAAAGGATGAATTCGATGGTTGAAATGTATTTTTGTTTGTCGTTTTTGACCAGGATACTTTCTATGCAACTATTACTCTGTAAAGTAAAATATTGAACTCGGACCGGCATTTCGAAAAACGTACCGCGGTACGTATTGGAAACGAAAATATCGCGGTGCACCGATATAACAATAAAATTGCACAGCCCTATTGAGTACTTGCTTCCTTCCTGTAAGGTTTTGTAAAATTCTGTAAAGCGGTTGCAGAAGAGACATCTAAAATATGTCAGCAAATCAGAGCACTTGGTGGCCATATTTGTTGACCGAGTGCACAAAAATCACAAGCTTGGTATAGGATCTTGAGTACTTGCTTCCTGTAAGATTTTGTGAAATTCTGTGCAGCGGTTGCAGAAGAGAAGTCGAAAATGTGTCAGAACACTCAGGGGCCATATTTGTTGACCAATCGGCACAAAAAACACAAGCTTGGTGGAGGACCTTGAGTACATGCTTCCTTTTCCCTTTCTTGTTTTGTGCGTCTTCTCTGTGTTTCTCTTCGGGGTGTTTTGAGGTCGGTTTTGTTGCAACCTAGCCTTGTTGGAGATCTCTCCACTTTTTTTATGATATTTCATTGCATTTGGTTTTTCCCTTGGAGTACGAACCATCTTTAGACTCATTGCACTCAGGTGAGCTAAAAATCTCAAAACCCGTACCATATGATGAAGATAATGCATTTTTCTATCATTATTCAAAATTTCAGACCATTTGGACAACATACTGATTTTTAATGAATTTTAAAATTATTCATTGCAAAAAAAGCTATTCTTAGCTTGAAAATAACCTTGACCTTTGATGACTGACCTTTGTCCCAAAAGATCTATCCTAAGGAACATTTACATGTATGTGGTAGGGTTTAGAAGATATGAGCTTGGACAGACAGACAGCGACTATATGCTCCCCCTGAAAATTTTCAGGGAGCATAAAAAATCAGATTACATATGTGCACATTAACCACATGCCTGCAATCATCTTCTTTCTTGTTGAACACCCTCAGGCACGACTCCATCAGAAACGGGTGTGTACAGCTGAGTAGTGTGACCAACGGCCACTCTGTTCCTGAAGGTCAGTCCATGTGTAGAACATATCTGTAAGAAAAAAGAATGATTTTATTGCCACACACAATCTATTTGTTATACATAACATTGTAATAAATATCAACAAAGTAATTCCAGTGACTTTTGAAAAGTGTATGTATCAGCTCTACTGCACTGCTTTCTAAGAGATTATACTGTAAATTGCTTTATTTTCGTCAGTACTACTTTTCGTCAATTCGTTCAAAATGACCATTTCGTCAGTACGAAAATTCGTCACCTAAGAGTCCCTAAAATATAAATTCGTCTATTCAAATGCCAACTTAACATTTAGGTATAGGCCGTATGCGTTTGTTTTCATTGTTTGTTTAACAACTATTGGTAAACAAACAATTAGAGACATGTATTTCACCTAGCTTGTTGTAAAAACATATCATTTGATAATTAGAAGTACATTATATGCGACTTTGTGTGCGTATTCAGATTTCAATGATTTATCATTTGCCTGTCGTATTAACTCTTTTAAGATTAAAATTTTCATTTCTACACTATAGGGTAATGTGGGGTAAATTCGGCCGCTTTCACAACGACCTTTTTTGATAGTAAAGTACAAGGCAGATTCTGAACGCAGTGATGGCTAATCATACACTTTGATTGGGGACATTCATAATTTTTCTATTTTACACATATTTTCGTTGTCTGACAGAAAATTACCATAACAAATTGGCAAACATTGTAAATGGGTCAAACGGGGTAAATCCGGCACGTCATGGGGTAAATTCGGCCACCCTTATGGGTAACTTCAGCCAGTAAGACATTACTGATTTTCCTCCATTCGTGGGAGGAATAACTCCAAAGAATTCTTTCTATAGCAATCAGTATGAATGGAGAAGTGCAATGAATTTTGAAGGGATAATCTTATAGGGTAAAAGATCTCCCTCACTTTACTGCTTGTTTTCAACTGTATGAGCAACTTGTGGTCAAAATCACAAGATATTTATAATGAATATATTCACGTTCACGTATGTTTATAGTATTGATTTTATGAATTGTGCAACGAACATAGATTTTGAAATTACAATTTGGTCAAATTACATGTATTTGAAACAAATGGGTGAAACATGAAACATTCATGTATTTTGATAGGTTAAGAAAGTTGTTGTAAGGGGGGGGGGGTTATAGTGAATAAACATTGAGCAAATTATTATCAGTGGTTAGGTTTGATAGAGATGAAAGGGAAGTTTGAGAACCAGTCCACTGGAAGAATAATGCTACTGGAGGTGCATAAAATATATGATCGAAGAGGAACAGTTCCTTCATGAGTGAACGAATACATAATATAAGATTCTTTGTTATACATGGACAAATATATATATATATACTCTCATATTAACCAAACAATTGCTCATGTAAATTTAGTTTGTAAAACTATTCAAGATGCATCTAGATGCTTATTTGCATTATTTGTAAATGAATAATCAACATTTTTCCATGTATAAAGGTTTCACATGTATTACTATGTGTCTTTGAACAGATCTTAAATAGAAAAATATGCCGGCCGAATTTATCCCATATGCAAAAAGAATTGGGGTAAATTCGGCCATCTTAATATAAAAGCTAGAAAACACGAAAAACCTCTTTGATTTTCCACATGAAAACTGCCTTAAGACAAATTTTGGATGTAATTTGATTCTAAAATATTTATTTTACAAAAAGAAGGTTGTATATACACTGTATTTAGTTTCATTTTACAAGAAGGGCAGTACTGTAAAATGTGACTTTCTGAAAATTTGTTGCGCTACGTCATCGATAGGCAAGATAACTCTTTCATTGTAGCTCATATATTTTTTTCGGAAGAATTTTGACTTTTTCTTTTTGAAACTTTGGAAAAGAAGAGGATTAAACAAATCGGCAAATGCTATATATACCCATCCAAGTTGGCAATGTACCAATCATTGTGCAAATGAAAATAGTTTAAGAGCCTCCGGCCGAATTTACCCCATGGCCGAATTTACCCCACATTACCCTATTTTGTCAGGTGTATTTATATTCGTCGGTACGTAATTTTGTCAAGGGAGGCACTGACGAAAATGACGAAAATTGGTACCTGACGAATATAAACCAATTTACAGTATTACATAAGCCATGTACAACTGAACACTTTACATCATGCACCTCATTTCTTAAGAAATGCGGATTCCATAATGCCCATAAACTCAATTCTTAACATCTTCAAATATAACTTTATCTTAAAGATGAGAATACAATTGATATACATTTAGCTGCGTCCTCCTTCCAGCTGAAAACCCGACAGCAAACCGTACACTTCCAGCGCAGTGTGGGCAGCAGAACAGTAGATTCACCTCCCAGCTTTGTTCTTTAATGACAGAGAGCATGTAGAACATATCTATGAAAAAAAAAAAATAAAAGACAAAATCAGTAAAACTGATGGATGCTCCCAAAACACAACAATTTAGATACCAAAAGTTTGATTTTGTGAGTGTTTTTGACCTTTCAGAAATGATCATGACCTTTAACCCTAATATGACCTTGAAGACTTTTGTCTGAAAGCCCACACCATGCAAAACAGCTTGTGAAGTTTGAATAAATAATCCCCATAAAGAAATGTGGAATATACCCCTCTTTTTTGGTACACAATTTTTGAATTTACATGTGATTCACAGTTTTTTTTATAACTGATTTGTAAAATACATTATCTGAAGATAAAATAATCACAAAAAGTACAATTTTCAATAATTTATAATAAGATACATTGTATATCATTTGTATTTCAAACATCCTCTGCAGCAAATTATCCATATCTAAATGACCATCATACAAAAGTATATGGGTTGAAAGTTGTGCATAAATAATTTGCAGAGTCTTTATGTTCATAATTCATTATAAATTCTTATTCTAATAATATTATATTTCTCGTTCAGTACTTCAAAGTTATAAATAAGAATTGACTGTTCAATTTTGAAGCGAAACGGCTTTACGCAAAATTTGTGATGGGACAAACCAAAGTTCATACTCCAATAAACTGTCAAAATTGAACAGTCAATTTTTATAATTTCCAAACCCAAATTTATCCTAAATTTCACAAATATACTCCACAGGTTGCAGACACAATCCCCCCCCCCCCCCTTCCCACTTTTTTAAAAGATTTTAAGGTTTTGAACTTCGACGTTCACAGACCTAGATGTCAGAGAAAATTGAATTTTCTCACATTCTTCAACTGTTCTTGGTTTCAAGATGCATATTCCGTAAAACTGAAATAATTTATCTATGCAAACAACATAGCATGGTCACTATAAAGTGTGTTGGTCGTTCGTGAAAAGCCAATTATTTCTATTTTTCTAGGTCAACCTTTTACTGGTAGCATTATGATTTGGCATTGTCACAGTCAGCACTGCCTGTGTCAGGCCCTCGGTTCGCAAGCATGATACAGTAGCAAACTCTAAATCACTATTAGATATGATCCACTTACCTGTTTTTTTACAAAACACCACAAACAACTCTCCTTTTAACTTTTTTGGCTCTCGTCGCTCTTCACTTGTCATCTTGCAGCCATTTTTCCTGCCCCAAAACCTCTAATGAAACAAGGACTCTGATTGGCTGAGCGGACATGAGAGTAAGTCTTCAACCAATCAGAGTCCTTGTTTCAGTAGAGGTCATCATTCTGATTATACGACATAGCTGTTTGATGACGCGTTCTGCAGTTCAAGTTCAAGGTCGCCGGCATGGCAGTTATGTGTTTGGATTGGATACACTTATTGAGTTATTTAAAGAAATAGGGCAAAAATGTGCATTTCTGACTAAGTCCGAAAAGACATCAAAATTTGACTTCAGAGTGGAAGCAAAAATAACAACACTTCTTAAGACATCTCTCTAGATCATCCTGATGCTTTCGTTTTGTCGATACATGCTTCCGTTCTGAAGAAGTTTGTCAAAGGAAGGTACCCCCCATGACCTACTTTTGCCTGTGGTGGCGCCACCTATAAAGGGATCCGGACGAAAAACAACAACACTTGTAGGGGACCATTAGTACTATATACGTACCAAGTTTCATCAAAATCCCTTCAGCACTTCTTGAGAAGAAGTCAAAAATGTGAAAAGTTTACAACAGACAGACGACAGACAACAGACGCCGGACAGATCGCTATGACAATAACTCACTAGGGCCTTTGGCTCAGGTGAGCTAAGACCAAAGTTGGGACATTGTTTAGAAAAAAATGTGCAGAGTTATCTCCCTTTTTTGTCAGTATGTAGGGAACAAATGGCTGCACACTTTTTCCATCAAATATTGCAATCAATGAAGGATGGATATTCTTTTATATGTAGACAATTATTTTCAATTTCTATTATTCCCTGAAAATGCGGTTCACACTCATACCTCCTTAACTCTCAGTATTACAACTTTCTTTGTCTTCAGCAGCCCACATCTGTACATAAGGTACTTGTCTATTGTGGCTATTGCAACATTGGTACTTCTGTAGTATCCCATAACTGTAAAAAAAGAGTTGATGGATTAATCCTTCTTATCTCAAGAAAGGTATGGTACTTTAAATAATTGTTTTATCAAAACAACAATGTTCATGCAGTTTATGATGGTGATGTGATTGTAAATGGACAAATCCTGAAGCCCTGAACATTTCTACTCCCTGTTACCATTAAGACTACTAGAGACAATGTGATATCTTATACAATGTGTGAAGTATTCTATACAAATTCCTTTAAAATCCATTCAATGAGACTCGGGCTTTTATTAGTGGAATTATATTGAAGTTCTATGTTATTACTGTTTGAAGCATATATACTGACACCGGTAAAACACAATTTCTGATGGGGGATTCTCCGATACTTTTTGTATAACACACCTAGCGCTATCCCTTATTCTTATCTCTTGTACCCCGGAGAGGATGAACTCTATTGATTTTTAAAGTCAAGGGTCAAAGGTCAAGGTCACTGTGGACTTGGGCTTAAAATCCTTGTGAACAGTAAAGAAGGCAAAGCAATCATCATAGAAGCATAAACTTTCCACAAATGTTCATCCAAGGGGATGCTAAACTTGTGTTACCTTTATAACTATGGCATTGGCAATTGGACGACTGCTTATTTCCAACCCTGTTATATTTTCACTGGTTCTATTACCACACTCACGTTTCTCGACACAGGAAACGATAAGGTCATCATTAATTATTCTGTTCCTCATGTCTGTTATTGTCTGAAAAATGATTGTTATTGTTAAAATTTTAAACATTCTAAATAGAGACTCCTTCACATTTGGTTAGGATTATTTCTTATTAAATAATTTCTTATCTTTTGTGAATTAGAATAAATTTTGACCTTAGCTGCACAGTTATCATACCGACACAGACAGACACTACTTGTGAACACAGAGTGAGGCATTTTTTCATATATGCAGGATTTGATGTATATTATCTTCTTTGATTTATTTTGGTTATATGCTAATCTGTACTTTTTGTACTGTGTTTTTTCTTTGATTTTCTCTAATTTCAATATGGACGCAAAATATTATGGCTAATTCTAATTCAAGGAAAATTTGTCATATTTCGATCTTTCACCAGTTTGTCTGAATAAGCAATAATATTTAGCATCCATACCTAATTAAAGTGAAATTGATCATAACAACCTGGGAATGCACATGTGAAGTATGAAAGCCCTATCACTTACCATTCGAAAGTTATGCCCAAGGTTAAAAGTTTTTCAAAAGTAGGTCAAACTCCAAGATCAAGGTCACAAGGTCAAAAATTTTGGTATCCATGGAAAGGTTTTGTCACAAGGAATACACATGTGAAATATGAAAGCCCTATCACTTACCATTCAAAAGTTATGGCCAAGGTTAAAGTTTTTGCGGACAAACAGACAGACGGACAGACCAAAAACTATATGCCCCGTCTTCCATTACGGGGGCATAAACAAGAGGCCCAAGGGGGCCAAATCGCTCACCTGAGGAGACTGTATGTATGTTTTCAATCAAAGTCAAGACCTGAAGGAAATCGCTTTTAGTGAAGCTTTGAGAAGGACAAGGTGTACAAGTTACTTCCTGTAAAGTTTGGTGACATTCTGTGCAGTTGTTTAAGAGGATAAGTCAAAAATGTGTCATTCAAATAGAGCCTATAGAGGACATCTTGGATTTCAAATCGGCTCGAAAAACACAAACTTAGTAGATGGCAATGAGTACTTGCGTCCTCTGAAGTTTCAAGAAATTCTGTGCAGCGGTTTCAGAGGAGAAGTCGAAAATGTGTCAGCCAATCAGAGCCTGTGGCAGCCATCTTGGATTTCTGATCAGCTCGAAAAACACAAACTTGGTAGAGAGCAATCAGTACTTGCTTCCTGTGAAGTTTCATGAAATTCTATGCCACCGTTTGAGAGGAGAAGTCGAAAATGTGTCAGCCAATCAGAGCCTGTGGCGGCCATCTTGGATTTCCGATTGGCTCGAAAAACACAAATTTGGTAGAGGGCATTGAGTACTTGCGCCCTGTGAAGTTTCATGAAATTCTGTGCAGTGGTTAAAGAAGAGAAGTCGAAAACGTGTCAGCCAATCAGAGCCTGTGGCAGCCATCTTGGATTTCTGATTGGCTCGAAAAACACAAACTTCGTGGAGGGCATTGAGTACTTGCTTCCTGTGAAGTTTCATGAAATTCTGTGCAGCGGTTTCAGAGGAGAAGTCGAAAATGTGTCAGCCAATCAGAGCCTGTGGCGGCCATCTTGGATTTCTGACCAGCTCGAGAAACACAAACTTGGTAGAGAGCAATCAGTACTTGCTTCCTGTGAAGTTTAATGAAATTCTATGCCGCCGTTTGAGAGAAGTCGAAAATGTGTCAGCCAATCAGAGCCTGTGGCGGCCATCTTGGATTTCTGATTGGCTCGAAAAACACAAACTTGGTAGAGGGCATTGAGTACTTGCTTCCTGTGAAGTTTCATGAAATTCTGTGATGCAGTTTCAGAAGAGAAGTCAAAAATGTGTCAGCCAATCAGAGCCTGTGCAGGGGTCTAGAATTCCCATTTCCCGTTGCCCGGGGCAAGTGAAAAGTTAGGTCGGGAAAGTGCAAAGTAAGAGTTCACTTGACCGTGGGCAAGTCAATTTACTGAACGTTTCTATACTCTTCATTCAGATTTCTTTCAAATTTCCTACATCTAAGACAGGGGTTTAATTGTGGCTCGAAAAACAAAAACTTGGTAGAAGGCATTGAGTACTTGCTTCCTGTGAAGTTTCATGAAATTCTGTGCAGCGGTTTGAGAGGAGAAGTCAAGAATGTGTCAGCCAATTAGAGCCTGTGGCGGCCATCTTGGATTTCCAATCGACTTCAAAAACACAAACTTGGTAGAGGGCATTGAATACTTGCTTCCTGTGAAGTTTCATGAAATTCTGTGCAGCGGTTTCTGAAGAGAAGTCGAAAATGTGTCAGCCAATCAGAGCCTGTGGCAGCCATCTTTGATTTCTGATCGGCTTGAAAAACACAAACTTGATAGAGGGCATTGAGTACTTGCTTCCTGTGAAGTTTCGTGAAATTCTGTGCAGCGGTTGCAGAAAAGATATCGAAAATGTTAAAAGTTTACGCCGGACGGACGGACGACGACGCGCTATGACAATAGCTCACTTGAGCCTCGCTCGGGTGAAATAAAAACAACAATACTTGTAGGGGACCATGATTACTTCATTCCTACCAAGTTTAATGAAAATCTGTTCAGCGGCTCTGGAGAAGTTGAATATGTATGAAAATCATCCCCCCTTTCTTCTTGAGTAATCTAAGTAACCCGAGAGAGATAGTTATACAGACGCTAAAGCAAATAAACAGCCCCCTTCCCCTCCTTTCACTGCATTATTGATAACATTGATCTGTTCTTACATTAATATTTTGAGCTGCTCTAAATAGTGTAATTTCAAAGTTGTATATCTAAGTCTTCACAAGATAAATTTGAAAATACTTATTCATCTTTTTAAAATTATTTAGATTCCTTTTCCATACTTATCTAATAATTTAAAATATATAACATTCAAATGAATCGATAATCCAAAAATTTAAACCTCAAAAACATATATCAATATTAAAGAAAGACAACTCTTGCATACATGAACATGTACCAACTTATACGAAACTAAAGTTACCAGGGTACCAGAACTTGAACCCACAAGCCTTGGGTCCATGTGCACAGTAAACATATCTATTCATGATTGAAAAAATACTCATAAAAATCTGTTCAGCAGTTCTTGAGAAGAAGTTGAATATGTATGAAAATCACCCCCCCCCCCCCCTTTCCTTTTCACATAAGAAAAAAATTCATAAAAATTCAAAAAATTAAAATTTTAGTAAAACATACATATCAAAGCATTTAGTAACTTAAATGTGATAAATGTGCAGTAAATGAATGTGTAAAATCATACACATATTGAGTTATTTATAGAAATAGTGAAAAAATGTGCATTTCCGACAAAGTCTGGAAAGACGTCAAAAATGCGTCAAAAATTTGTACCCCCTGTGACCTACTTTTGCCTCTGGTGGCGCCACCTCTTGATGGATCCAGACAAACAAGAGGCCCAAGGGGGCCACATCGCTCACCTGAGGAGACTGTATGTATGTTTTCAATCAAAGTCAAGACCTGAAGGAAATCGCTTTTAGTGAAGCTTTGAGAAGGACAAGGTGTACAAGTTACTTCCTGTAAAGTTCAGTGACATTCTGTGCAGTAGTTTAAGAGGATAAGTCAAAAATGTGTCATTCAAATAGAGCCTATAGAGGACATCTTGGATTTCCAATCGGCTCGAAAAACACAAACTAAGTAGAGGGCAATTAGTACTTGCGTCCTGTGAAGTTTCAAGAAATTCTGTGAAGCAGTTTTAGAGGAGAAGTTGAAAATGTGTCAGCCAATCAGAGCCTGTGGCGGCCATCTTGAATTTCCGATAGGCTCCAAAAACGCAAACTTGATAGAGGGTATGAGTACTTGCATCCTGTGAAGTTTCATGAAATTCTGCGCAGCGGTTTCAGAGGAGAAGTCGAAAATTTGTCAACCAATCAGAGCCTGTGGCGTTCATCTTGGATTTCTGATCAGCTCGAAAAACACAAACTTGGTAGAGAGCAATCAGTACTTGCTTCCTGTGAAGGTTTGTGAAATTCTATGCAGCCGTTTGAGAGGAGAAGTCGAAAATGTGTCAGTCAATCAGAGTCTGTGGCAGCCATCTTGGATTTCCGATTGGCTCGAAAAACACAAACTTAGTAGAGGGCATTGAGTACTTGCTTCCTGTGAAGTTTCATGATATTCTGTGCAGTGGTTATAGAAGAGAAGTTGAAAATGTGTCAGCCAATCAGAGCCTGTGGCAGCCATCTTGGATTTCCGATTGGCTTGAAAAACACAATTTGGTAGAGGGCATTGAGTAGTTGCTTCCCGTGAAGTTTCATGAAATTCTGTGCAGCGGTTTCAGAGGAGAAGTCGAGAATGTGTCAGCCAATTAGAGCCTGTGGCGGCCATCTTGGATTTCCAATCGGCTCCAAAAACACAAACTTGGTAGAAGGCATTGAGTACTTGCTTCCTGTGAAGTTTCATGAAATTCTGTGCAGCAGTTTCGGAGGAGAAGTCAAAAATGTGTCAGCCAATCAGAGCCTGTGGCGGCCATCTTGGATTTCCAATCGGCTCAAAAAACACAAACTTGGTAGAGGGCATTGAGTGCTTGCTTCCTGTGAAGTTTCATGAAATTATGTGACGCAGTTTCAGAAGAGAAGTCAAAAATGTGTCAGCCAATCAGAGCCTGTGGCGGCCATCTTGGATTTCCGATCGGCTGGAAAAACATAAATTTAATAGAGGGCATTGAGTACTTGCTTCCTGTGAAATTTCGTGAAATTCTGTGCAGCGGTTGCCGAAAAGATATCGAAAATGTTAAAAGTTTACGTCGGACGGACGGACGATGGACGGACGACGCGCTATGACAATAGCTCACTTGAGCTTCGCTCAGGTGAGCTAAAAACAACAATACTTGTAGGGGACCATGATTTCTTCTTTCCTACCAAGTTTAACCAAAATCTGTTCAGAGGTTCTGGAGAAGAAGTTGAATATGTATGAAAATAATCCCCCCTTCTTCTTGAGTTATCTAAGTAACCCAAGAGAATTAGTTATACAGAAGCTAAAGCAAAATAACAGACCCCCTCCCCATCCTTTCACTGTGTTATTGATAACATTGATCTGTTCTTACATTAATATTTTGAGCTGCTCTCAATATTGTAATTTCATAGTTGTATATCTAAGTCTTCACAAGATAAATTTGAAAATACTTATTCATCTTTTTAAAATAATTTAGTTTCCTTTTCCATACCTATTTAATAATTCAAAATATATAACATTCAAATGAATCGATAATCCAAAAATTTAAACCTCAAAAACATAAATCTATATTAAAGAAAGACAACTCTTGCATACATGAACATGTACCAACTTATACGAAACTAAAGTTACCAGGGTACCAGAACTTGAACCCACAAGCCTTGGGTCCATGTTCACAGTAAACATATTTATTCATGATTGAAAAAATACTCATAAAAATCTGTTCAGCAGTTCTGGAGAAGAAGTTGAAAATGTATGAAAATCACCCCCCCCCCCCTTTCCTTTTCACATAAGAAAATAATTCATAAAAAATCAAAAAATTAAAATTTCAGTATGAAATACATATCAAAGCATTAAGTAACTTAAATGTGATGAATTTGTAGTAAATGAATGTGTAAAACCATACACATATTGAGTTATTTAAAGAAATAGTGCAAAAATGTGCATTTCCGACAGAGTCCGAAAAGACGTCAAAAACGCGTCAAAAATTTGACTTCCGAGTGGAACCAAAAACAACAACACTTCTTAAGACATCTCTCTAGATCATTCTGATGCTTTCAGTTTGTCGATACGTGCTTTCGTTCTGAAGAAGAAGTTTGTCAAAGGAGGGTACCCCCTGTGACCTACTTTTGCCTCTGGTGGCGCCACCTGTTGATGGATCTGGACGAAAAACAACATCACTTGTAGGGGACCATGAGTACTTCATTCCTACCAAGTTTCATGAAAATCTTTTCAGTGGTTCTGGAGAAGAAGTTGAATATGTATGAAAATCACCCCCCCCCCCTTCCTTTTCACATAAGAAAAAAATTAATAAAAAATCAAAAAATCTAAATTTTAGAATAAAATACTTATCAAAGCATTTAGTAACTTAAATATGATAAATATGCAGTAAATGAATGTGTAAAATCATACACTTATTGAGTTATTTAAAGAAATAGTGCAAAAATGTGCATTTCTGACGAAGTCCGAAAAGACGTCAAAAACGCGTCAAAAATTTGACTTCCGAGTGGAACCAAAAATAACAACACTTCTTAAGACATCTCTCTAGTTCATCCTGATACTTTCGGTTTGTCGATACGTGCCTCCGTTCTGAAGAAGAAGTTTGTCAAAGGAGGGTACCCCCTGTGACCTACTTTTACCTCTGGTGGCGCCACCTGTTGATGGATCCGGACGAAAAACAACAACACTTGTAGGGGACCATGAGTACTTCATTCCTACCAAGTTTCATGAAAATCTTTTCAGTGGTTCTGGAGAAGAAGTCGAAAATGTTGAAAAGTTTACGACGGACGACGGACGACGACGGACGACGGACGCCACGCTACGACAATAGCTCACTTTGAGCCTATGGCTCAGGTGAGCTAAAAACAACAACACTTGTAGGGGACCATGAGCACTTCATTCCTACCAAGTTTCATGAAAATCTGTTCAGTGGTTCTGGAGAAGAAGTTGAATATGTTTGAAAATCACCCCCCCCCCCCCTTCCTTTTCACATAAGAAAAAAATTCATAAAAAATCAAAAAATTAAAATTTTAGAATAAAATACTTCTCAAAGCATTTAGTAACTTAAATATGATAAATATGAAGTAAATGAATGTGTAAAATCATACACTTATTGAGTTATTTCAAGAAATAGTGCAAAAATGTGCATTTCTGACAAAGTCCAAAAAGACGTCAAAAACGCGTCAAAAATTTGACTTCCGAGTGGAACCAAAAATAACAACACTTCTTAAGACATCTCTCTAGATCATCCTGATGCTTTCGGTTTGTCGATACGTGCTTCCGTTCTGAAGAAGAAGTTTGTCAAAGGAGGGTACCCCCTGTGACCTACTTTTGCCTTTGGTGGCGCCACCTATTGATGGATCCGGACGAAAAACAACAACACTTGTAGGGGACCATGAGTACTTCATTCCTACCAAGTTTCAAGAAAATCTGTTCAGTGGTTCTGGAGAAGAAGTCGAAAATGTTGAAAAGTTTACAACGGACGACAGACGACGGACTACGGACGCCGGACGGTGCGCTATGACAATAGCTCACTTGAGCTTTGCTCAGGTGAGCTAAAAATCTGTGATCCAATATATATGCACAACCAATGTAATTCCCCTGAATTGTAACTACTGAAAGGAACATACTGCATTGTTATACCCTTGTCAGTATCTCTATATAAAATCCCCATAGGAAAAATGCCTATAAATTCGAATATTTGACCAAGCGGTCAATATTTACATCAATATTGGCCCTAGGGCAATATTTCAAAAAATATTGACCGATAAACGGTACATCGTTTGTGACGTCACATCATTGATGAGGCTATTAGCTCTACCTATTTTTCAGCGCTCTTTCTCTTATAGAAGAAAATGAATGTAAACATGCCGGGCTAATCGGTTCGTTGCTGCAGTATTGATGTAAGGTATAACAAAACAATTATTGACTGGGAATTCGGGCAATATATGATTTGTTGGACCTTCAGACAAAATATAGCCCTCGGCCTTCGGCCTCGGGCAATATTTTATCTTCAGGTCCAACAAATCATATATTGCCCTCATTCCCAGTCAATAATTGTATAATATGTATGCTAACGCTCGCAACATCACAATGCCCAAGATCTAAAGAAACATGCCGCGACGACTGTTCTAACATGCAAACTGACATGAATTTTACATCATCCTTTTACCTAGATAACGGGATTTCAGAGAACAAGATAGAAACAGACCAAATGTTGCATATACAGGGATGAAAATTCGTTAAAATTTTTCAGGGGCCAAGTGGGCTGCCAAGTCAAAAAATGCAATGATCGCTGTGCGATATAAGTCCCCTACCGGCGGCATAAATTTATGACTTGCATCTCTGTTCATCAGTTCATCTTCTTCAACAACAGCCTGGGAAACTGAACTCACAAAATTTGCTAAGTCAAAAGGGCCATAACTCTTGTGAAAATTAGTCAATCTAAATTAAACTCAAATCTGCATCACACTATAATGTATTCACATACAAAAAATCAGCTCATTATCTGCAATAACAGGCATGAAAAAGTCCGGAAAACTGAAAATTTCATGAAATTTGCTAAGTCCAAGGGCCATAACTCTTGTAAAAATAGGCCAATGGAAACCAAACTCAAACTTGGTCTGTATCACACTGAGATGTATTCATTTTCCAAAAATCAGTGCATTATTTGCAATAGAACCAAAGAAAAGTCCGGAAAACTGAAATTTTCATAAAATTTGCTCAGTCCAAGGGCCATAATTCTTGTAGAAATAAGTCAATCAAAAGCAAACTCAAACTTCATCTGTATCCCACTGAGATATATCCACATACCAAAAATGAGTTCAATATATCCAACAACATTGGAAAAAAAACCCGGAAAACCAAAATCCAAGGGCCATAACTCTTGTAAAATTAGGTCAATCAAAAGCAAACTCAAACTTGATCTGTATCACATTGAGATATATCCACATACCAAAAATGAGTTCAATATATCCAACAACACTGGAAAAAAGTCCGGAAAACCGAAATTTTCATAAAATTTTCTAAGTCCAAGGGCCATAACTCTTGTAAAATTAGGTCAATCAAAAGCAAACTCAAACTTGATCTGTATCACATTGAGATATATCCACATACCAAAAATGAGTTCAATATATACAACAACAGCGGGAAAAAGTCCGAAAAACTGAACCTTTCATAAAATTTTCTAAGTCCAAGGGCCATAACTCTTGTAAAATTAGGTCAATCAAAAGCAAACTCAAACTTGATCTGCATCACATTGAGATATATCCACATACCAAAAATGAGTTCAATATATACAACAACAGCGGGAAAAAGTCCGAAAAACTGAACCTTTCATAAAATTTGCTAAGTCCAAGGGCCATAACTCTTGTAAAATTAGGTCTATCAAAAGCAAACTCAAACTTGATCTGTATCACATTGAGATATATCCACATACCAAAAATGAGTTCAATATATGCAACAACAGCGGAAAAAAGTCCGGAAAACTGAAACTTTCATAAAATTTGCTAAGTCCAAGGGCCATAACTCTTGTAAAATTAAGTCAATCGAAAGCAAACTCAAACTTGATCTGTATCACATTGAGATATATCCACATACCAAAAATGAGTTCAATATATGCAACAACAGCGAAAAAAAGTCCGAAAAACTAAAAATGGGACAGACGGACAGACAGACAGACGGACAGACAGACCGAGAGGAAACTAAGAGTCCCCTTCGGCGTTGCCAGTAGGGGACTAAAAATTTAGGCGCCCACATCAAAAACAATTAGCCCACATCAAAACGTTGTATCTATATTTTTAAATTGAAGCCCCCCCCCCTTTCTCTCCTTCCCAGTATCAAGTCATGGCCATCGTACAGGAACACGTGTACCAAGTATGAAATTAACACCAAAAATGAGAGACTGGTGTACATGTTGATCTACATGGACCGTTTATTTGACGACTTTGAACGATAATTGCTGGTGGTCAGTCGTTTGAGGTCAGTGCTCTTCCAACACGATTCTTTCATCAAATCAGTTTGAGTAATTTTTCAGCGTAAATTTCACTTGCCATTTTAGATGTTTCTTTATTTTAAATATTAAAGTAGGATTTTGATTTCGGTCATCTCAAGCACCTTTGAATAAATCAATGAATGCAGATAAATCCAGCTATAAAATTAATATAAACATATTACGTCTCCAGACAGTGACATTGCGAGCTTTTGGAAACGTTAGATGAAGTTTTGGTATACTTATTAAAAACAAGGATGCGTCTTCACAAGGGAATAAATGAGATCGATTCATTTTCCATGAGAAAGAAAACCGAAAATGTGTCAAATACCCACGAGTTTTTGTTTCACATCGTGAGTTATAGCGACTACGAAACAAGAAAACAATTATGATCGGATATTTACAGTTGCCAAGTGGGCGATCAGAAAAACATTTTTGGTAGTCCACACTGAATTTTTAGTCGCATTGGCGAGTGGGCAAGTGATTATTTGCATCCCTGATATATATGGAATAAGTCATAACGTGCAAAAACACAAATTAAGGCACTTATATATTCTCTATCTAAACAAGAGGCCCAAGTGGGCCTATATCGCTCCCCTGAGAACCATGTCACTTTTGCTGAATGACTGAATACATGCACATTGTAATGGTGATTGTTAGTGTGGTCCATCCTTAAAGTCATGTAAAAAAAAAATCCAAAAAAATATTTTGGCACAGAATCTATATGAAAGCATTATATTAATGGCATCAAGTGTGATTAATATAACAGCAAATTAGGTCTCAAAGACATGCTTTCAATGTGTTAGTTCAGGAAATAGTATGAAAATGTCCATTTCTGACAAAGTCCGAAAAGACATAAAAAATTTGACTTCAGAGTGGAACTAACAAGAGCCCCAGGAGGGCACAACGCTCACCTGATACCCATGGGTGCTCTAATTGACATACTGACATTGAATAAGACGTAAAATTGATAGTGCCAGTATTGCGATTTGAGCCTACATTCTTTCTAAAAAGATTTTTGCCGGATGCAGACAAGATTTTTTTTACAGCCTTTAAAAGTACAAACAAGAAGAAATAGTAACATTTCAAAACATTATCTTTTTTACTGATTTGAATAGACGGATAATGTGATCCAAAGTCATATGCCCAGCTAGTGTATAGTTCAATTATTCAACATCAAAAAAATCATTTTGTAAAATTCCACATTAATGTGCAGCAAGTGATGAAGAAACAGACAAAAAGAATAAAACAATGAAATAAACTTAATACTCTGGTGTATGCTGCTTTTAGGGAAACAAATTAATAGGCCCATGATACTGTAAAGCTTGTCCAACTAGCAGACCTACCACATCGTTATTTACTGTTAACTATGTTTCGCCTTATGATAGGACTGTTACATGGACAAATTATTAGCTGACAGAGTTCATGAAAAGTATCAGCTGCATCGGATTTGCTGATAAAAAATCATTTGGTCCGATAAAAACTCATGTTCTATCTATTATTTGGACAGATAAAAATTCCCAAATGTCTGACCACAGGAACCTGTCGTTTTATGAGAGAAAATGTTTAAAAAAAACTTTTATTATTCACGACCTTCAAAGCCTCTTGTGTTCGTCTTTAGAAATGTTGTATACATACAAGATGTCGAACACAGTGGCTTAAGGTTGTGAATCATAATTTATTTCCTCTTTTAAAACAACAGCTTCCTGTGGTCCAACATTTCATTGAAAGATTTCAAGAACTCTGAACTGAATTATTTGTTTTCAAGAATTTCAGATATATCAAATGTCCTATACATTCTCAAAATCCTCCGGAAGAAATTACTCATTTGTTTTCAAGAATTTCAGATATATCAAATGTCCTATACATTCTCAAAATCCTCGGGAAGGGATTACTCATTAGATGTTTCTTCATGAACTCAGTCCGTATACAATTCATCTAAGAGAGTCTAAGACAAAGGAAATTCGAGCTAAGTTTATAAATGATGACAAGTATGGAATTGTTCCAAGTACATGAATAATAACAAGCATGAAAGTGTTCCCAGTATATGCACATTAAATAAAATCTATTAAATACCGGCAGTACTATTTTGTTTGCACGATAGATCATCTATTAATCTCCTGAAATGTATCACGTGTACAGTACTAACACGGTGGTTAATCTCGCAACGCAGAACAATTTATTTTTCAATATTTTTGCGCAAAATAGATAATTTATTACAAAAAGGGAAATGTGATGCAGTGTAACAACGCCCTAACTATGAGTTGTATCCAAAATAAGATGGATATTATAGCTTTTTATAATGCACAAACACGATCGGCGTTCTACTTTCACTTTCATCTACACCAATCATGCCGATAGTTTTTCGGCTTTATAAAAGGATATTACCTCTCTTACTTTCGATAAAACTCGTATCTAAGGCATCCTTACACTGCATCACATTCCCCTTTTTGTGAAAAATAATTTGTAATACACGAAATTTTAGATAAACCTAGTGTTCTGCGTTGCGAGATTACCCACCGTGACTATCAAATGGGCGTGGAGGAATTAACCAATCAAATCTGTAACACAAGATATATGGCGACTTTGTTTACCATAGATACAAAAATAAAGCGGAGAAAATAATCATTATATAGGGAAATTGTTATATAATATGCATGTATGGAAAAAGTCAACATCTCAAAAATAAATTCAGAGTATATATTTGATTGCATGTGTGCCTGAGTTATTTCGACGTACGAAAATAAGTACACAAAGCCAAACTAGCTTGTCTGTTTAAAAAATCATGAAAAATCTAAAAGTTGATTTTTTGACAGAATTCTTTCACACTTTCTATTCTAACGATAAATATAAAAAAAGGAGAAAAAAAACTGCAAAAGTGGGGTCCTGCCGGGGTTTGAACCACTACTCTTGGGTATGGAAAACCTACATTGTATCTATGAATGTTTTTCCGTAAAAATCCAAATGAGGATATCTTGACAAAATTCTTTCACTTGTAGGGAACCATGAGTACCTCATACCTACCAAGTTTCATGACAATCTAAGAAAAAAAGTAAGTTAGATATGATAAATATGCAGTAAATGAGTGTGTAAAATCATACACTTATTGAGTTATTTAAAGAAATAGTGCAAAAATTAGCATTTCTGACTAAGTCCGAAGAGACGTCAAAAAAGCGTCAAAAATTTGAGTTCGGAGTGGAACCACAAATAACAACACTTTTTAAGACATCTCTATAGATCATCCTGATGCTTTCGGTTTGTCGATACGTGCTTCCGTTCTGAAGAAGAAGTTTGTCAAAGGAGGGTACCCCCTGTGACCTACTTTTGCCTGTGGTGGCGCCACCTGTTGAGGGATCCGGACGAAAAACAACAACACTTGTAGGGGACCATTAGTACTTTATACCTACCAAGTTTCATCAAAATCCCTTTAGCCATTCTTGAGAAGAAGTCGAAAATGTGAAAAGTTTACGACAGACAGACGACACACGACATACGACACACGACACACGACGGACGACGGACGCCGGACGGATCGCTATGACAATAGCTCACTAGAGCCTTTGGCTCAGGTGAGCTAAAAACAGGAATACTTCTTAAGAGATCCCTCTAGATCATTCTGATGCCTTCGGTTTGTTGATATATGCTTGGACTCTGAAGAAGTAGTTTGTCAAAGAACCCTGTGACCTACTTTGCCCCGGGTGGCGACACTTGTTGACGGATCTTGATGAAAAACAACATTACTTGTAGGGAACCATTAGCATATCACACCTACCAAGTTTCTTTAAAATGCCCCAGCGGTTCTGAAGAAGAAGTTGAAAATACCCTCCCCCACCTCTTCCAATTCAATAAGAAAACAAGCAGATTCAGAGAATCGTGGTCCCCCGCTTGGGGTGTTTGACTCAGAAAAATCTGAGTCCTTTATGTAGCTCAAATATCTAGGTCATGGTCACGAGGTCAAAAATTTTTATGTCAGTGTAAAGGTCTTGTCACAAGAAACTCACATGTGAAATATGATAACTGTATCTCTTCTGGTTAAAAAGTTATAGCCAAGGTTAAAGATTTTGTGACACAGACAGACGGACGGACGGACGGACAGATGAATGAGATTTAATGTCCCCCGCTTTAGAGTACTGCAAACGGTACAAAATATGCCTGTCATGAAAAATTTGTGAAGGTTATTTTATCACATTACTTGACCAGAAAGAACAACTTGCATATTTGATCTGCAACTGAGGAAAACAAAGTGATGTACCAAATGAAATGACAAGATTAGAACTTGGTATGAAGTTTATAAAAATAAAGTCACAAAAAATAACAACACTTCTTAAGACAGCTCTCTAGATAATTCAGATGCTTTCGGTTTGTCGATACATGCTTCCGTTCTGAAGAAGAAGTTTGTCAAAGGAGGGTACCCTCTGGGACCTACTTTTGCCTCTGGTGGCGCCACCTAATGAGGGATCAGGACGAAAAACAACAACACTTGTAGGGGACCATTAGTACTTCATAACTACCAAGTTTCATCAAAATGTGTTCAGCCGTTCTGGAGAAGAAGTCGAAAATGTGAAAAGTTTACGACGACGACGGACGCCGGACGGACGGACGCCGGACGGTGCGCTATGACAATAGCTCATTTGAGCTTCGCTCAGGTGAGCTAAAAAGGGAAAAAAAAATTTTTGGGGTTCCGCCGGGGTTTGAAGCCACTCCCCATGGGTCCATTGGGCATGGAAAACATACATTATACCTATGTACAATCTTAAAAAATATTCCTTAAAAATCCAAAAGTGGATATCTGGACAAAATTCTTTCACTTGTAGGGTACCATGCATGAGTACCTCATACCTACAAATTGTCATGACAATCTGAAGAGTGGTTATAGAAAAGAAGCAGAAAATGTATGAAAATCACCCCCCCCCCTCCCCTTCCTTTTTACATAAGAAAAAAATTCATAAAAAATCAAAAAAAATAAAATTAAAGCATAAAATACATATCAAAGCATTAAGTAAGTTAAATATGATAAATATGTAGTAAATGAGTGTGTAAAATCATACACTTATTGAGTTATTTAAAGGAAAAGTGCAAAAATGTGCATTTCTGACTAAGTCCGAAAAGACGTCAAAAACGCGTCAAAAATTTGACTTCCAATTGGAACCAAAAATAACAACACTTCTTAAGACATCTCTCTAGATCATCCTGATGCTTTCGGTTTGTCGATACGTGCTTCCGTTCTGAAGAAGAAGTTTGTCAAAGGAGGGTACCCCCCGTGACCTACTTTTGCCTGTGGTGGCGCCACCTGCTGAGGGATCTGGACGAAAAACAACAACACTTGTAGGGGACCATTAGTACTTTATACCTACCAAGTTTCATCAAAATCCCTTCAGCCATTCTTGAGGAGAAGTCGAAAATGTGAAAAGTTTACGACAGACAGACGACACACGACAGACGACAGACGACGGACGACGGACGCCGGACGGATCGCTATGACAATAGCTCACTAGAGCCTTTGGCTCAGGTGAGCTAAAAAAAGGACTCGGGAGCCTTATTTGACATCAAAGTGATCAGAAGTCTTTGTCAGAAGTTATTTTCTTTTACATATTTCTCAACGACAAACTCTGTCCTTCGAAAAGAAATATAAAAAAGTACATGTTATCGTTCATTCTGATTTAAAATATTTGGTTGTCATAGTAACGATTTTGTAACAATTTGCAACAAGTCAAATTAAAATGCCCTGTTCCCTTAGTTGACATTATAACGATGAAAATATTTGTTAAAACTGTTATAATTGACATATTTTTCAAGATCAGACTCTAATCGTTCAACAAAAGTACAAGACATTCCGTTTTACCTCGTTTCCATATTGTAAAAATCTACTTGGTTTATGCCGGACGGACGACAGACGACGGACGGACGGACGGACGGCGCGCTATATGACTATAGCTCAGGCGAGCTAGAAATCAGATACTCCTAGTCGAGATTATTCTTTCCCAACATTCAGTGAAAGTTTCAAATTCTGATACAAGGAATTAAGAATACTTACACAATTATCATTTATCATCGAAATTAAATAAGAATAAACAAGTTTACAAATGATTTGTCGAAAAAATAAACAAGAAGAGGAGAGTAACATGTGCTTGGCTAAGCGTTATTCGACCTTTTCTTTTATAAACTCACCTTTCATGTTTTGTTAGTGTCAGTTAAATGAGTTTTGTCAAATAAAGTTCAAGTTAGGGTCAAAGCTTTAAAAAATGTTTTGTTCAAAATGTCATATCTGATTCCATCATCCTATTTAGAGATACGGAAATATATATAAGAGAAATAGAACTAAAGTAAACGGAAGTGTTTTTAAACGTTTTGACGTTCAAGGTCAATAAGTGGACGTCAATCCCCTCCCTCGTTCTCGATAATGCGTGCAGTTATCTGTGAAATGGATATATCTTTGAACAAAGCAGGGTTAAAACTAAAATTCATTCGCTTAAATTTTTCAAATAGGGAAACTTTATTCGATAACATCTTGTTGCAAAGTACGAAAGTTGACAAAATTGAAGAAAAATTCTTTAAACCAAAGATTATTAGAGAAACCAAACTTGAAATATCTTATCTATAATATCGCTAAAATCTCCAAGAAATATCTTGTTTTATCATGAAATTAAGTATTTGTTCATAGGCAACAGTTCCGCCGATGACGTTCTAAAAACGATACGTTTACGGCGTTAGCCAGGGTGTCTCACTTACGGGATATTTTTGTATATATAAATCAATCGATACATTTGACTAAATATTTATTACACTCAGATTGTAGATGGTAATTTTCTGTTTCCATCGATACCAAACATGTCGGAATCCGTCAAGAAACAAGCGAATTATGGAGGAGTTTGAAGGCCGAAAACTAAAAAAGGCCACATATAAAAGTACTGCACTCGATATCTGATGACGTCAAACGATTATTGAGCCTCCTTAAATAAAATCTATTAAATACCGGCAGTACTATTTTGTTTGCACGATAGATCATCTATTAATCTCCTGAAATGTATCACTTGTACAGTACTAACACGGTGGGTAATCTCGCAACGCAGAACAATTTATTTTTCAATATTTTTGCGCAAAATAGATAATTTATTACAAAAAGGGAAATGTGATGCAGTGTAACAACGCCCTAACTATGAGTTGTATCCAAAATAAGGTGGATATTATAGCTTTTTATAATGCACAAACACGATCGGCGTTCTACTTTCACTTTCATCTACACCAATCATGCCGATAGTTTTTCGGCTTTATAAAAGGATATTACCTCTCTTACTTTCGATAAAACTCGTATCTAAGGCATCCTTACACTGCATCACATTCCCCTTTTTGTGAAAAATAATTTGTAATACACGAAATTTTAGATAAACCTAGTGTTCTGCGTTGCGAGATTACCCACCGTGACTATTAAATGGGCGTGGAGGAATTAACCAATCAAATCTGTAACACAAGATATATGGCGACTTTGTTTACCATAGATACAAAAATAAAGCGGAGAAAATAATCACTATATAGGGAAATTGTTATATAATATGCATGTATGGAAAAAGTCAACATCTCAAAAATAGATTCAGAGTTATATATATTTGATTGCATATGTGCCTGAGTTATTTCGACGTACGAAAATAAGTACACAAAGCCAAACTAGCTTGTCTGTTTAAATCTAAAAGTTGATATTTTGACAGAATTCTTTCACACTTTCTATTCTAACGATAAATATAAAAAGGAGAAAAAAAAACCTGCAAAAGTGGGGTCCTGCCGGGGTTTGAACCACTACTCTTGGGTTCATTGGGCATG
The DNA here is from genome assembly GCA_033119305.1 of Pinctada imbricata. Classification (NCBI taxonomy): domain Eukaryota; kingdom Metazoa; phylum Mollusca; class Bivalvia; order Pterioida; family Pteriidae; genus Pinctada; species Pinctada imbricata. The sequence goes on along the minus strand of VSWD01000012.1, from coordinate 8,788 downwards.
GAAAACCTACATTGTATCTATAAATGTTTTTCCGTAAAAATCCAAATGAGGATATCTTGATAAAATTCTTTCACTTGTAGGGAACCATGAGTACCTCATACCTACCAAGTTTCATGACAATCTAAGAAAAAAAGTAAGTTAGATATGATAAATATGCAGTAAATGAGTGTGTAAAATCATACACTTATTGAGTTATTTAAAGAAATAGTGCAAAAATTAGCATTTCTGACTAAGTCCGAAGAGACGTCAAAAAAGCTGTCAAAAATTTGAGTTCGGAGTGGAACCAAAAATAACAACACTTCTTAAGACATCTCTCTAGATCATCCTGATGCTTTCGGTTTGTCGATACGTGCTTCCGTTCTGAAGAAGAAGTTTGTCAAAGGAGGGTACCCCCCGTGACCTACTTTTGCCTGTGGTGGCGCCACCTGTTGAGGGATCCGGACGAAAAACAACAACACTTGTAGGGGACCATTAGTACTTTATACCTACCAAGTTTCATCAAAATCCCTTTAGCCATTCTTGAGAAGAAGTCGAAAATGTGAAAAGTTTACGACAGACAGACGACACACGACACACGACACACGACGGACGACGGACGCCGGACGGATCGCTATGACAATAGCTCACTAGAGCCTTTGGCTCAGGTGAGCTAATAAGGGAAGAAAAATTTTTGTTGGGGTCCCGCCGGGGTTTGGAGCCACTCCCAATGGGTCCATTGGGCATGGAAAACATACACTATACCTATGTACAATCTTAAAAAATATTCCTTAAAAATCCAAAAGTGGATATCTTGACAAAATTCTTTCACTTGAAGGGTACCATGCATGAGTACCTCATATCTACAAAATGTCATGACAATCTGAAGAGTGGTTATAGAAAAGAAGCAGAAAATGTATGAAAATCACCCCCCCCCCCCTTCCTTTTTACATAAGAAAAAAATTCATAAAAAATCAAAAAAATAAAATTTAAGTATAAAATTCATATCAAAGCAAATATTAAGTTAGATATGATAAATATGCAGTAAATGAGTGTGTAAAATCATACACTTATTGAGTTATTTAAAGAAATAGTGCAAAAATTAGCATTTCTGACTAAGTCCGAAGAGACGTCAAAAAAGCGTCAAAAATTTGAGTTCGGAGTGGAACCAAAAATAACAACACTTCTTAAGACATCTCTCTAGATCATCCTGATGCTTTCGGTTTGTCGATACGTGCTTCCGTTCTGAAGAAGAAGTTTGTCAAAGGAGGGTACCCCCTGTGACCTACTTTTGCCTGTGGTGGCGCCACCTGTTGAGGGATCCGGACGAAAAACAACAACACTTGTAGGGGACCATTAGTACTTTATACCTACCAAGTTTCATCAAAATCCCTTTAGCCATTCTTGAGAAGAAGTCGAAAATGTGAAAAGTTTACGACAGACAGACGACACACGACACACGACACACGACAGACGACACACGACACACTACGGACGACGGACGCCGGACGGATCGCTATGACAATAGCTCACTAGAGCCTTTGGCTCAGGTGAGCTAATAAGGGAAGAAAAATTTTGTTGGGGTCCCGCCGGGGTTTGAAGCCACTCCCCATGGGTCCATTGGGCATGGAAAACATACACTATACCTATGTACAATCTTAAAAATATTCCTTAAAAATCCAAAAGTGGATATCTTGACAAAATTCTTTCACTTGAAGGGTACCATGCATGAGTACCTCATATCTACAAAATGTCATGACAATCTGAAGAGTGGTTATAGAAAAGAAGCAGAAAATGTATGAAAATCACCCCCCCCCCCTTCCTTTTTACATAAGAAAAAAATTCATAAAAAATCAAAAAAATAAAATTTAAGCATAAAATTCATATCAAAGCAATGATTAAGTTAGATATGATAAATATGCAGTAAATGAGTGTGTAAAATCATACACTTATTGAGTTATTTAAAGAAATAGTGCAAAAATTAGCATTTCTGACTAAGTCCGAAGAGACGTCAAAAAAGCGTCAAAAATTTGAGTTCGGAGTGGAACCAAAAATAACAACACTTCTTAAGACATCTCTCTAGATCATCCTGATGCTTTCGGTTTGTCGATACGTGCTTCCGTTCTGAAGAAGAAGTTTGTCAAAGGAGGGTACCCCCTGTGACCTACTTTTGCCTGTGGTGGCGCCACCTGTTGAGGGATCCGGACTGAAAAACAACAACACTTGTAGGGGACCATTAGTACTTTATACCTACCAAGTTTCATCAAAATCCCTTTAGCCATTCTTGAGAAGAAGTCGAAAATGTGAAAAGTTTACGACAGACAGACGACACACGACACACGACAGACGACACACGACACACGACGGACGACGGACGCCGGACGGATCGCTATGACAATAGCTCACTAGAGCCTTTGGCTCAGGTGAGCTAAAAGGGAAAAAAATTTTGTTGGGGTCCCGCCGGGGTTTGAAGCCACTCCCCATGGGTCCATTGGGCATGGAAAACATACACTATACCTATGTACAATCTTAAAAAATATTCCTTAAAAATCCAAAAGTGGATATCTTGACAAAATTCTTTCACTTGAAGGGTACCATGCATGAGTACCTCATATCTACAAAATGTCATGACAATCTGAAGAGTGGTTATAGAAAAGAAGCAGAAAATGTATGAAAATCACCCCCCCCCCCTTCCTTTTTACATAAGAAAAAAATTCATAAAAAATCAAAAAAATAAAATTTAAGCATAAAATTGATATCAAAGCAATGATTAAGTTAGATATGATAAATATGCAGTAAATGAGTGTGTAAAATCATACACTTATTGAGTTATTTAAAGAAATAGTGCAAAAATTAGCATTTCTGACTAAGTCCGAAGAGACGTCAAAAAAGCGTCAAAAATTTGAGTTCGGAGTGGAACCAAAAATAACAACACTTCTTAAGACATCTCTCTAGATCATCCTGATGCTTTCGGTTTGTCGATACGTGCTTCCGTTCTGAAGAAGAAGTTTGTCAAAGGAGGGTACCCCCCGTGACCTACTTTTGCCTGTGGTGGCGCCACCTGTTGAGGGATCCGGACGAAAAACAACAACACTTGTAGGGGACCATTAGTACTTTATACCTACCAAGTTTCATCAAAATCCCTTTAGCCATTCTTGAGAAGAAGTCGAAAATGTGAAAAGTTTACGACAGACAGACGACACACGACGGACGACGGACGCCGGACGGATCGCTATGACAATAGCTCACTAGAGCCTTTGGCTCAGGTGAGCTAATAAGGGAAGAAAATTTTTGTTGGGGTCCCGCCGGGGTTTGGAGCCACTCCCAATGGGTCCATTGGGCATGGAAAACATACACTATACCTATGTACAATCTTAAAAAATATTCCTTAAAAATCCAAAAGTGGATATCTTGACAAAATTCTTTCACTTGAAGGGTACCATGCATGAGTACCTCATATCTACAAAATGTCATGACAATCTGAAGAGTGGTTATAGAAAAGAAGCAGAAAATGTATGAAAATCACCCCCCCCCCTTCCTTTTTACATAAGAAAAAAATTCATAAAAAATCAAAAAAATAAAATTTAAGTATAAAATTCATATCAAAGCAAATATTAAGTTAGATATGATAAATATGCAGTAAATGAGTGTGTAAAATCATACACTTATTGAGTTATTTAAAGAAATAGTGCAAAAATTAGCATTTCTGACTAAGTCCGAAGAGACGTCAAAAAAGCGTCAAAAATTTGAGTTCGGAGTGGAACCAAAAATAACAACACTTCTTAAGACATCTCTCTAGATCATCCTGATGCTTTCGGTTTGTCGATACGTGCTTCCGTTCTGAAGAAGAAGTTTGTCAAAGGAGGGTACCCCCTGTGACCTACTTTTGCCTGTGGTGGCGCCACCTGTTGAGGGATCCGGACGAAAAACAACAACACTTGTAGGGGACCATTAGTACTTTATACCTACCAAGTTTCATCAAAATCCCTTTAGCCATTCTTGAGAAGAAGTCGAAAATGTGAAAAGTTTACGACAGACAGACGACACACGACACACGACAGACGACACACGACACACGACGGACGACGGACGCCGGACGGATCGCTATGACAATAGCTCACTAGAGCCTTTGGCTCAGGTGAGCTAAAAAGGGAAAAAAATTTGTTGGGGTCCCGCCGGGGTTTGAAGCCACTCCCCATGGGTCCATTGGGCATGGAAAACATACACTATACCTATGTACAATCTTAAAAAATATTCCTTAAAAATCCAAAAGTGGATATCTTGACAAAATTCTTTCACTTGAAGGGTACCATGCATGAGTACCTCATATCTACAAAATGTCATGACAATCTGAAGAGTGGTTATAGAAAAGAAGCAGAAAATGTATGAAAATCACCCCCCCCCCCTTCCTTTTTACATAAGAAAAAAATTCATAAAAAATCAAAAAAATAAAATTTAAGCATAAAATTGATATCAAAGCAATGATTAAGTTAGATATGATAAATATGCAGTAAATGAGTGTGTAAAATCATACACTTATTGAGTTATTTAAAGAAATAGTGCAAAAATTAGCATTTCTGACTAAGTCCGAAGAGACGTCAAAAAAGCGTCAAAAATTTGAGTTCGGAGTGGAACCAAAAATAACAACACTTCTTAAGACATCTCTCTAGATCATCCTGATGCTTTCGGTTTGTCGATACGTGCTTCCGTTCTGAAGAAGAAGTTTGTCAAAGGAGGGTACCCCCTGTGACCTACTTTTGCCTGTGGTGGCGCCACCTGTTGAGGGATCCGGACGAAAAACAACAACACTTGTAGGGGACCATTAGTACTTTATACCTACCAAGTTTCATCAAAATCCCTTTAGCCATTCTTGAGAAGAAGTCGAAAATGTGAAAAGTTTACGACAGACAGACGACACACGACACACGACACACGACACACGACGGACGACGGACGCCGGACGGATCGCTATGACAATAGCTCACTAGAGCCTTTGGCTCAGGTGAGCTAAAAAATGGTCCAACTGGTTGTTTATTCGGTGAATGTTTGTTGAATATCGTGTCAACTTTGAAAATGCATTAATAATGCGCATGCATTTAATAGAAAAACTATTTTGTTTCTATTATATTTTTTCTATTTTCATTTGCTTATTTATTTTTTATCTTCTTGCCTTTTATTTTGGAAATAAGATGTACATCGCATGCTGCAAGCGTTTTTCTAAAAATAAAACAAGCCTCAAATCGACAATATAATAGTGAGTTAATAAAACGCCCCTCAACGCTAGATTCTGTCAATTTTCGTCAAATGAAAAAAGCATCACACAAAAGACGATAATGCGACTGCAGATTTCATGTCTAAACTATCAACTTTTTTGGCAATGGCACCACTGTGTCGGATTCCGCTTTCACTCCTTAAATAACCTTAATGTGCACGTGAAATCATTCAATCTGTTTTTGAATTTTCTATTCCTCTATATAATTGCAGTGATACTTTTTTTCAATCAAATACCACGTGCGGAATGATCCATACTTTGTTGACAAATACCATTTTGAACGGATCTAAATTTGAATGACATATTCTATTTTCATAAAAAGGGGCACGTAAAAAAGACGTTGTTAAAGCAACAATTAACATGAATAAAACAAGACATTTACATGTGTTTTAAAATTCATGGGATCGAATCGTTAATTTAAGATTGATTTAATTTCCTTCCAAAAGATATACTTTTATTTTGAGGATTTTTGACAATTATTGTCACTTTTTACCAGGTATGATGTATGTCATATGCTGGAACTGTTGTTTTATACATGTTATTTCTGAACAAGATTAATAATTACAATTTACATGTAATTACAACATTAAAATCTCGACCTTTTCATCCCATAAAATGCATTCGTCAAAATCTGTATGAAACACATCAATTTTCACAAACTGAGATGACGAATTAATTGCTTCAATCAAGATGTGAAGAATTGCAAGAACAGAAGGAAAGAAAGGAACAAAACTGTCATATTTAATCTAAAAGGATATGAAACATCAACAGTCTAACTTTATATCATTGATTCATTGTCCGCACTATATTCCTTAAGCAGTGGTCACAACCCGCCGTATGTGCAAGTACGTGCTGTCTATGTGCAAAAAATGGGCAAGCCTTTGGTATCCCTACGGTGTCTTTGCGTTGTCAGTACGTGTCCCGTACGGCCTCCTCACGAATTTGGAAACACGCAGACAGGACGTAGCAATTTTTGTGCATACAGTACTTTCGCTGCGTGCTGTCTGCGTGCTGTTTAAGGTTTCATCAAGAAGTACGACACGGACGTTGCAAGTACGAACAACGCACCTTCGATGCAAGGAAGTGAGGAACCCGTGCGTTAGCAGTACGTGTACATTCGACATCCTTACAATAACGTAAAAGTACGTTGTAAGCAAGTTGCACGCAAGTTGTCATTATACGCACCACGCACTTACATTTTGCGCAACATAATTATATATTGATGCATGTTATATCGCCCATATAACGTGCGTGCAACATGCGTTGACACACCCCTTCCGTACACGAACCAGAAGTCTCTGACGAGACTGTATCTCTCCTGGTTTTTTTTTTTCCTCTAAAACATCAATTTCCTGTCCTTTTTTAAACCAAAGACCATAGAGAGCAGGCGCTATAACAAATTATAAGTAGCACGACAAAACAACATATTCATTTAACTGCAAGTAGAATATCACTCATATAATTCATAATATCCATGATATAGTATTTCAAAAAAGAATGCCTCACCTATTTTCCAAGATCCTAGGGACAAGGGGCTGCTGGCTCAAATGAACTATCAATGACACAACAAGACTACAATTCCATGATATTGCATTATAAGAATTAACTCTCCATCATTAATAGCTTTAGAAGAGTAGAGAGCACAATTATATAGGAAAAAATAACCACACCCATTTTCAAAGACCCTGGGGATCAGGGGCTCAAACAAAATATCAGGTGCACAAGTATTCCAAGACCCATCACACTGCAAAAAGAATTAAGTCTCCATCATTTACAGTGTCAGAAAAGTTGCGAGCACATGATTACATAGAATTAAATAGGAGAAAATGACCACGCCCATTTTCTAAGACCAAAGGGGTCAGGGGCTCAACCAAAATATCAGGTGCACAACAAAACTACTGGCCCATCATACTGCAAAAAGAATTAAGTATCCATCATTTATAATGTCATAGGAGTTGCGACCACAAGATTGCATAGAATTATATAGGAGAAAATGACCACACCCATTTTCTAAGACCCTGGGGGTCAGGGGCTCAAACAGAATATCAGGTGCACAACTACACCACAGACCCATCAAATTGCATAAAGATTTAAATCTCCATCATTTATAGTCTCAGAGGAGTTGTGAACACAAGATTACATAGAATTAAATAGGAGAAAATGACCACACCCATTTTCTAAGACCCAGGGGGTCAGGGGCTCAAATAAAATATCAGGTGCACAACTACACCACAGACCCATCATAATGCTAAAAGAATGAAGTCTCCATCATTTATAGTGTCAGAGGAGTTGCGAGCACAAGATTACATAGAGTTATATAGGAGAAAATGACCACACCAATTTTCTAAGACCCTGGGGGTCAGGGCCTCAAACAAAATATCAGGTGCACAACTAGACCACAGGCCCATCATATTGCAAAAAGAATGAAGTCTCCATCATTTATAGCGTCAGAGGAGTTGCGAGCACAAGATTACATAGAGTTATATAGGAGAAAATAATCACCTCCATTTCTAAGACCCTGGGGGTCAGGGGCTCAAACAAAATGCCAAGTGCACAACTAGACTACAGACCCATCATATTGCAAAAAGAATTAAGTCTCCATCATTTATAGTGTCAGAGGAGTTGCGAGCACAAGATTACATAGAGTTATATAGGAGAAAATAATCACCTCCATTTCTAAGACCCTGGGGGTCAGGGGCTCAAACAAAATGCCAAGTGCACAACTAGACTACAGACCCATCATATTGCAAAAAGAATTAAGTCTCCATCATTTATAGTGTCAGAGGAGTTGCGAGCACAAGATACAAAGAGTTATATAGGAGAAAATAACCACCTCCATTTCTAAGACCCTGGGGGTCAGGGCCTCAAACAAAAAATCAGGTGCACAACTAGACTACAGACCCATCATATTGCAAAAAGAATTAAGTTTCCATCATTTATAGTGTCAGAGGAGTTGCAAGCACAAGATTACATAGATTTATAAAGGAAAAAATAACCACCTCCATTTCTAAGACCCTGGAGGTCAGGGGCTCAAACAAAATATCAGGTGCACAACTAGACCACAGACCTATCATATTGCAAAAAGAATGAAGTCTCCATCATTTATAGGGTCAGAGGAGTTGCGAACACAAGATTACATAGAATTTCATGACCACGCCCATTTTCTAAGACCCTGTGGATCAGGGGCTTAAACCAAATGTCAGGTGCACAACTAGACCATTTACCAAGTAGGATGCAAAAAAAAATAACTTTCTATCACCAATGGTCTCAGAGGAGTTGCGAGCACAAGAATTGTTTACGGATGGCCGGACAGACGGATGGACGCCGGACGACGGGGTATCGCATAAGCTCGACAGGTCTGAGACCAGTAGAGCTAAAAACGAAATAAATAACTAAAATACATGCACTGTCTGAGGTTATGATTATACAGAAAGTGCTATGGCGACCATGTCAGGGGAAAATATACAAAACACTGTCAAATCCTTCGCGGATAACTTTTTTACGAGCTCCACACGGCAAAGGGTATAAGTGTGACACAAA